>CM076577.1:1362190505-1362650507 GCA_034641835.2 Pinus albicaulis
GGTTGGAGGAGTGCAGAGCTTATCAAAGTAAAGGAGATTCCTGCTTTGGACCCCGGAAAGTCCTGCGCAACATCAAGGCTCAGGTTGTAAGGATTTTCTTCTTTTGAAATTAATACAAATATACTCATTTTTCTCAATAAACTTTCAATTAATGGTTTATTTCATAGATTCCTTTATCAATATGATAAGCATGGTTTATGATGATTTATATGCAGGTGCTATGTAATATTTTTCTTGTTTGTGGCTGCAGGTTTATGAGGAAAACTCCTTCAAGTGCGCGAGGGACAACAACCACTTCAAACAAGCACTGGACAAACGGTAAGTCCTTAACACTTCAATAGAGCTTTTCATGGATCATATATGCTTATAGAAAGATTAGTTTATTTGGATGTTTGTTGCTAGATACTTTTAGTACTAGGGAGATCGGTCTTGTCCACAAGACGGATTAATCCTCCAACAATTTGGCGACTCCACTGGGGAAATAACTTGTTGTTTTTGGTTATCTTTTATTTTGATTTGAGGAAACGTTTTCCTAGTTTTTGATTGATAGAAATCTGCCTGGGTAGCTTAGGTTTTCTCTGTTTTTGAAAATTTTGAAATCTTTTATGTTTTTCTCTAATTTTTCCTGGGACCACACTTTGCCTTCTTTTCACAGTGCGGGCAGTTTCGCATATTTTCTTTAGTAAACAGTGCGGTATCGCACTTGTTACTTCTACAAGCCTGCGGACCCTGTTAAAATTTTGAAAAACCTTTGGATTTCTTCCTTTAGTTTATCTTTATTTTGATTTAGATTTTTTGTTTTCTGCCCAGATTGATGATTGTTTCTGTCAAAAAATTTCTATGAATGAATCTTAGCAGTATGGTGTTTTGATGATTTTCTAGAAGTTTTGTGTGTTGGATTGTTTTTCGCTTGGTCTTTGTAGCAATTCGAACATTGACTGTTGGAAGTACCTAAGATTACATTGGTCTTTTGTCCTTGCTGAATTTGGCCTGACTGTGAAGTCATCCTTTATTAAGAAATAGAGTTACCTGTTTCTTTGCAAATCTTTGACAAGAAACTTTGTTATTGGTTTTTGAATTTCATTTTTTATAAAAACATAAGTGAGTGTTTTTGATCTATTTGTTATTTTGAATGAATATATCCTTAGTTTGTTGAATAACTAAGTAAAACATTCTTCAAAAAAATTTCTTAAAGCTTTTATTCGATTAGATTATTAAAATTTGTAGATCTCAGAATTAGTTTGATAGTTTTGAGTATTTTTTATAAAATTTTGTAGATCTCTTTTGAAGGAAACTTGTTTTGTAGCTTCAAGTTTCTGAAAGTGAAAGGATTTTTCTTATGAGCTTTGATAGTTTGTTTCATTTGGAGTTATTGCTGAAAAGACAAAAATATTTTCTTTCAATTGCTCTTAATGTTTAAAGAAGGAATTGTTCATTAAAAGAATTGCATTCTCCAACTTTTCCTTAATTAGAATTTCATTGAAAGGAAACGATCTGATTATCATTTTTAGGTGCATTTTTAGTGTTTTTTGGAAGTCGAGTCTTCACACCATCAGAGTTTCACTTCCGCACCCATTGAATTAAGAAACAACTCTTAAAAGTAACGCTTAATTAAAATTCATCTAGCAATATTTTTATTTTCTAGGGCTCTTATCACCAACATAGCTTAGGCTAGTATCTTGGAGTAGGGATTAATTAACTCTCCAAGGTAGTAAAACAAACAAGTAGACAAATCTTGCGGTAGGAAATAAACCCAATCGTAATTTGTATAATCTGGGAAGCTTCTCTTAAAGAAGTCAATCACGAGATCATGTCTGAACCTTTGAGACAATCAATTCTGTTTCATTGGGGAAGATAGAATATTTTGCGCGTATTACAAACGGTAAACCTCGGATTAACCATTGTCGAGGAGCCTGGGGTCACTTGTCGGTAAACCTCAGATTAACCATGTCGAGGAGCCTTCAAGGGGATTGAGCTTTGTTACTCTGCCCTTGCGCGTGAGATCGGATCGTAGATTGTTCCCCCAGTTATATTTGTTACTATTGGTAACCTTAGTGTCCACAAACTTAAGATTATTTCCTAAGGTGACGGTGAAGGAAAGATCTCACTGTACCTGGAGCAGACGTCGACTAGACTCACTTGGACTCTCTGGGGGGTTATCTTCACACGAGATGGTTTTGTGAGGAAACTTGTGCCAGTATGTTTCATTAAGCAGGTTGTCGGGGTAACTGTTCCAACCGCCCTTTCTGTATTAAATTTCTACTAAGTTGGATTTCATCACCAACTAGTGTTTTTAGTATGGGAAGTTATTGTTTGTGTGTGGTTTGAACTCCTAGATTTTTAAGCGTGTGATTTAGCTGTTTGTTTTTTAGAGGCCTTAGGTGTTTTCATTAAAATTTTCTTTGTTTGCATGTGATTAGTTAAATATTTAATCGTGGTAGAATTTCCAAGACAATCCCGGAGACTACAAGGGAAACCCCTTGAATATACACCAAGTCAGCTTGAAGGGCTTCGTGCTCTGGTATCATCTAGTAGTGGTAGGATTAAATCAACAGAAGTTGGAACTTCATCCATAGTGGTTCATCCTGATTATCAAACACCCATAACAGAACACATTCAAGAGCCGATTTCAGTTTCTGAAGTTACTGGTAGTATTTCTCCTACTAGTGAACTAGCTGACGAACCTGAAATCTCTGAACCTGAAACTGAACCTTCTGTTTTGGAAACATCCTCAGGATTTATTTCACCAACTTCTAGCGATCCTGGTTCACCTAGGGTAAGAAATATTGTCACTGACGATCTTCCATCTGGACTAATTTCTATTGAAGAACTTACTAATCCAGACGAAGAGTTATCTCTTCCCAATTCCCCTCAGTCATTAAATCTTAGGGAGCGTGAATCAATTTTCTACAGCCCTATTCGAACTACTGCTTGGTACTTATCCTTAACAAATTTTTTAGAGAATCCGGGTCTTGCTTTTTCTCCACCTCGAGTTCCATTTCATCCAACACCCAGAGGTTATTATCCGTCATCCATTATGGCAGGAGAGTCATCCATGTTTTCCCAGACATTGGAAGCATTTTTACACGGTGGTCCTTCTGTTCCTTCGAGATATCAGGCTCTGTCTGGTACTTTCTCAGGGGCAGCTCCTGAACCGATTGAAAGCATGTTATCATCTGGTTTAAGTGGAATTAAAACTAAAACGTTGAATGCAGAGAAAATTGTTATGATGTCTGGTAATATTCTGAATCCGCAACCTCAAGGCAGTGAGTTACTGCCTGGAGGGCAATCTCAGGGAAATCAGTTACCGCCTGGGGGGAAATCTCAAGGTAGTCAGTTACTACCTGGGGGGCAACCTTCAGGAAGTCAGTTACCACCTGGGGGTCAACCTCAAGGTAGCTTTTTCCCAGGACAAACTGTGGAATCATATTATTTTGGGGGACAACCCCAAGGATAGTACATACCTCAAGGATATCAACCTTTAGGACAGTACACACCCCAGGGTCAACCCCAAGCTCAATATGCTCCTCAGGGTCCTTATCAACCCCAGCTTCAGTACACGCCTCAGGGTTATCAACCTCAAGGTCAGTACCCAATTCAAGGTTACCAACAGCCTTCTGGTCAGTCATCTTTTCAAGGAGCCGGAAATTTACCACTTACTTATCAACCCTACATTCAACCAGGTTATGGTCCTTATGTTCAACCTTCTGCGGGACAATACCCCAGAATGAATATGGTTGGGGATCCATCCCAATATCAACAGCCTATGTAGCCTAATGTGCAGTTACCTTTTCAACCTGGAAAGCCTTTGGTTTCTGGTCCAACCCAACAACCTGTCCAGCTTACTATTCAAACTCCTACACCTAGCTCTATTCAGTAGTCTGTGCCTAGTACACCTCAGACTCCGCCTCAAACTGCTGCAACTGCTGCTACGTCTGTCCAACCTGTAACACCTATTTTTGGAGTATCTGTAACGTCGAGTTCATCTATCTCTGCATCCGTGCAAATTCCTCAAGTCTCTGTGCCCCAGTCAGGACCTTTCGTTTAGACTTCGGTTCAGATGCCTGGAGGACAAGCCGGTACGAGTACAGTTGTCACAAGTCAACCGCAATTCACGTATCAACCATACCAGGGATATCCTCAATTCCGTCCTGGTTCACAAAATCCAAATTATCAGTATCAACCGTACCCTGGCTACATTTATCAGTAGCCTCAACAACCCCAGTTTGGTCCGGTTAATCCTGCTTTTCTGGGAGGTTACACAATTCCTAACGCAACTCCAATTCCCAGTTATCCTGGGTATCCTCCTCCTGGAATTGCTTTGGCTACTCAAGGTTTTCGTGACCCTAACCGTCAGTTACCATTTATTGCAACTTTGGATTTACCTGATTTGACGCACCTTACGAATGATTCGATTTTCTATTATCCGTACTAGCCACCAATGCCACATAAGTTGCCCAGTGATATACCGAAATTTGAAGGTAAGTCAGGAGAGGATCCATCAAATCATGTCATGATGTATCACCTCTGGTGTGCATCTAATTCAATTATTGATGATTCGATTCGCTTACGTCTTTTCCAAAGAACTCTTATTGGTCTTGCAGCCAAATGGTACATTGAGTTACCATGAGGCTCGTTTCATAATTTTAGTCAGTTAGAGACTGCCTTCTTGACTCATTTTCAGTTGCCTGTCAGATACGACAATGGCACGGAATTATAACTTCACTTAAGCAATCTACGTCTACGTATATTTATGATCATATTCATGAATGGCGACGTAGAAGGCGTTTGGTGAAATTTTATATTCCAGATAAAATTTTGGCAGAATGGTTCGTTAAATCAATATTACCCAAGATCACTGAATATGTAGCTAAGGCCGTTGTTGTTACTAAAGAGCAAGTGATTGCTCAAGCTCAGTACCTTGACCTCGTTTACACACAGTCAGGTACTTTACATGAAAAAATCCCCGACGTTCCAAAACAAGGTTAGATAGCTACTGCTCCTTCAGGGTCTCATGTTGCTGATGGCATGATTGGTACAGTCAATACTAAAAGTAAGAAGAAATATTCAAAGAATTCTTCTCCTATTATAACTTTACCAGATTCCCCGAAAGGAGAATCTTCCCCCAAAATTTCTGCCGACATTCATGTCGTAGAGACATCTACGGCTAAATCTAAATCCAGTGGTAAAAAGAAAGGGAAGAGTAAAAACAAGAAAAATTCGAAAGAGAAAACTGATAAAAATGAATCCAATGACGAAAAGCGCAAACCTCGTTACCCTTGTTACATTTGTGACGAGGATCACTTCACTAAGGAATGCCCACATCGAGCAGAGGTTGCAAAATTTGTTAAAGGTTCACAACAACCTGCTGTCTTGAAGGATCATTTTCCGACTCAAGATAGCAAGATGGTTGGTTCCACTTCGACTGCTTCAGAAGAACCTATTTTGATGATGTCTCATGTAAGGATTGCGACGCGATCGCAAGATTATGGTACTAAGAATCCTGTTGATGGGAAAGAAGTAGAATCTTCTAATGCAAATGCATCAACTACACCTCCTCTTGTTTCCGATCCGCTACAGATCGAGAAACAAAATCTAGACTTAATAATCAAACCGCCTGCTAAAGGTGTTCTTCGTAAATCAGCTTTCAATCCACATGCGAGAGCTGCTCAAAATTACAACATTGTTGAAGACTTAGCTATTTCCCCTTCAGCAATGTCAGCTTTGGAAGTGCTGCAATCATGCCCAGCACAACGTAAATTGCTTTTGTATGCTATAGGAGCTATAGATGTTCAGTATTCTAATCTTATAATCTTTGATTTAGAAAATAGTACACCTCGTCTACCTCATCAAATGGCTTTCCAGATACCAGTGTTAGTAAAAAACAGACCGATCTATCGGACTGTGATTGATGAGGGAGCTTCAACGTGTATTATGTCGATTCAGTGTTGGAAATCACTTGGTTCTCCTACACTCAACCAATCTCCGACGATTCTTAAGGCTTTTGATGGTCGAGGTTTCCACCCTTTTGGTATTTTGCAGGATTTACCCATAAGGGTCGAAGGTAAAACCGTAAATCTAGATGTGGAAGTGGTTGATGCCCCTCTAGATTACAACCTTCTCCTGGGTCGCAGTTGGTCTTATGCTATGACTGTTGTTGTTTCTTCGGTCTTTCGACTCATAAAATTTCCATATCAAGGAAAGATCATCACAATAGATCAGTTAAATTATTTCTCTTCCGACCCAGCCTCTACAGAAACAATCCATCACGTTGGTAAAGTGGTTATCCCTTATAAGGATGTTGGAGTAGGATTGGTTAAAGATTCTGGTTTACTAGGAACTTTTTCCTTTCCTGCTCCTAATTTATCGCCTATTGTTGCAACTATTCACATGATTTCTTCAGATACTATTATTTTTGATGATCCTTGGATCGTACCTTCCGACTCCGAGTTAGATTCAATTGATGGCATGATGCCTTTGAGTCCATTTGAAATTGCATACCAGGCCGTACAGTCACTTTTCGACACCTCTTCAACCAAAATTGATCCAATGAATGGGATCCATGAGGAATCACTTTCTATATCCAGTTCAGCCACAACGAAATTTATGGATGTTGTTCATACTGATGAGCAGATTCGTGAATTTTTTTCTGTTGATGATTTACCATGGGAAGATTTGCATCACCGATCTTTGTTTTTACCTGAACCGGATCATTTTGAAGATGATTTTTCTTCAATTTTTACAGCTGAATATGTCAAAGAACCCCAGAATCCATTGCAAAATCCCGATTCTGAGTTAAATTTGGAAAATATTTCTCGAACAGTTCTAATTGACATTTCAGTAAAACCAGGAATAATTGAAAACATTCATATAGGTGCTTGCTGTACTGAAGATGAAATTAAAGCTTATAAAGCCCTATTTCAAGAATTTCGTGATGTGTTTGCCTGGTCTTATGAAGAAATGCCAGGAATTGATCCGTCAATCGTCATACATGAAATCAAGACTTACCCAGATGCCAAACCTGTTCGTCAACGTTTACGTCAAATACATCCTAGAAAAGCTGCTGCTATCAAAGCAGAAGTTGAAAAACTGCTGCATGCAGGTTTCATTTATCCAATTCCCTTAACGGATTGGGTATCAAATATTGTTCCTGTGACTAAAAAACAAGGAACGATACGAGTATGTATCGATTATAGGGATATTAATCGAGCTTGTCCCAAAGACAATTATCCAACTCCCTATATCGATCAGATAATCGATGATTGTGCCGGTAGTGAAAGGTTTTCCTTTATGGATGGCTTTTCTGGGTATAATCAAATAAACATACTCCCTGCTGATCAGCCAAAAACAACTTTTATTTGTCCATGGGGGACATTTTCTTATCGCAAACTACCCTTTGGTTTGAAGAACGCTGGAGCAACTTTTCAAAGGGCAATGTCTTACGCGTTTCATGACATTAAGCACATTGTGCAGCCGTATCTCGATGATTTACCTGCTCATTCATCACACAGGGCCGACCATCTCACACACTTACGAGCTATCTTTATGAGGTGTCGGCATTATAAAATTAGGCTGAATCCACATAAATGTGTTTTTTGTGTAGAATCAGGTCGTTTACTGGGATTTGTTGTTTCGAAATCAGGCATTCGCGTCGATCCATCGAAGGTCGAAGCTATTGTTAAATTACCTCCTCCTTCGACTTTACGCCAACTCCAAAGTTTGCAGGGGAAAGCAAACTTTTTACGTCGGTTCATTCCTAACTATGTCGAGCTTACAAAGGGTTTTACCCGGTTGCTGAAACAGAACATTCCATTCTTTTGGGACGAGATCGCTGATCGATCTTTCGATGCACTTAAACACGCGTTGACCCATGCACCGTTATTGCATCCTCCCAACTACAACCAGGATTACATTTTGTACCTCGCTGCTTCTCATTCCACCATTGGGATGGTGTTAGTTCAGGAAGATGAACCTCACACTGAACATGTGATTTACTATCTTAGTCGGAATCTGCATCCGACCGAGATCAAATATACACATGTGGAGAAATTGGCATTGGCAGCTGTCCAAGCTGTCCAGAGATTTAGGCACTACATCTTGTTACGTAAAACCACGGTAATTTCTGATTGCAACCCTATGATGTATATTTTTACCAAATAATTGCTAGGGGGCAAGTATTCCAAATGGATAGTCATCCTGCAGGAATTTGACTTGGAGTTTGAGAAATCCAAGGCAAAAAAATCTTTGGTATTTGCGGAACTGATGTGTGATTTTCCCTCTACTGATACTGAAACTGTGGCAGAAGAGCCCATTCCGGACGAATCTCTGTTTCTTATCAGTACTCTAGATCCATGGTATAGATATATTATTGTTTATCTCCAAACCCAATCTTTTCGGCCTGAAATTTCACAATCTCAGCGACAGAAAATACGCTTCCAAGCCCAACAGTGTAATATTATTGGTGAAACACTCTATCGTCGTGGAGCGGATTCTGTTTTCAGACACTGTCTTGTTCATGAAGAAGCTAAAAAGGTGTTAAATGATTGCCATTCTAGAGCATGTGGCGGTCATATGTCTGGGTATGCCACAGCCCAAAAGATATTGCACGCTAGTTATTTCTAGCCGTCATTATTCAAAGATTGTATTTATGTAGTCCGAAAATGCCACAATTGTCAACTTTTTTATCATAAGATGTGTGCGCCACCCGCTCCTCTTCATCCCATAATTGTTGTTGGTCCTTTCGCGAAATGGGGTATCGATTTTATTACATGTAACCCTCACTCGGCCGGGGGGCATGCATATATTATCTTAGCAGTAGATTATTTTACTAAGTGGGCCGAGGCGATGCCTACATTTTCGGCTGACGGCAAGACTGCTGCAACTTTTGTATTTAATCACATAATTTCTAGGTTCGGTGTTCCTCAAGCCATTATTACAGATCATGGAATTCATTTTCGCAATGTCATGATGCCTGAACTGACAGATCAACTTGGCCTGCGTCACGATAGTTCCACTCCGTATTATCCACAAGCCAATGGTCTGGTTGAAGCCATAAATAAATTTTTAGTCACCATGATTAGACGAATTATTGGTATTCACAAAATGAATTGGCATTCCATGTTATTTTCAGCACTTTGGGCATATCGAACCTCAGTAAAAACATCAACTGGTTTCACTCCCTTTCAACTCGTTTACGGTTTGGAAGCTGTGTTGCCGATTGAATGTGAAATTCCGTCACTAAAATTAGCCATAGAATTACTCCCAGCTACGTATGAGGAGGAGAAACGTTTCCTGTACTTAGCTCAGCTGGATGAGAATCGACGAAATGTCGTAATAGCAAACGAGGCTCATGTTAAACGAATAAAAGCTCAGTATGATAGAAGTGTTACCCCTCGAAATTTTTCAGAAGGAGACCTAGTCTTAGTTTATGATCAAGCCAATGATAAGCTAGGAGCTGGGAAATTCATGCCCATGTGGCATGGCCCTTTCATTGTCAAGCGAAAGCTAGCTAAAGGGGCCTATGAGCTGATAGATTTTGACGGTGTCCCTTTAGATAAACCCAGAAATGGACTTTATCTGAAGCGATACTATGCTTAACTTGGTATGGAGATTTTTTATTAGATTATATTTCTTTACTGCTGGTGTGTTTTAGATTAGAAAAGCGTGCTTAGTTTAGAAGTGTGTTTTTATCACTATTCCTGCTTATCTGAGTTTTACTCTTGATATTGCAGATGTCGACGTCTCTTCAAACCTACATTGGTTTTGTTGATGGTGCTTGTCATAGTACATGGAACATTTCTTCCGCAGCTTGGGTTATCTATTCACCCTCTGACGAGTTAGTATCCATGCATGGGGTAAGCCTTGGTCAAACAACAAATAACATTGCCGAGTATAGTGCAGTGATTGAGTTATTATCTGAATCCATATCATTTGGAATTCAGAGTTTGATTGTTAGGTTGGATTCTGAACTTGTTGTATTACAATTAAACAGGGTTTATGCCATTAGAAATCCGGTGTTATTACGGTTATTTTTAAGAGTTCGTCTCTTGGAACGTGAATTTGATTACATTGAATATCAACATATTCCAAGACATTTAAATACGTTAGTAGACGCAGTTGCTTCTAGTATGATAAATCGACATTTGCAATGATCAAAATAGTAAAACAAACAACATCCATAATATGTATACAGATAGCCGGTAAATAGTGATATATCATAGTGTAGAATGTTTTCGAAAAATATGCATCGTCTTCGATCATAGGTTGGAAACACCTTATGATTAGAAAAATGATAAACACAAAAAGTCAAAAATATGAGTCTACAACATGATCATCCCATCACTGATGGTGATCACGATAAGAAACGACTGCCCGAGCCACCCTACACAGGAACCTCCTAAAAGGTCCTGGAACACCAATCATATATCTCTGCAATCTGAGAGGGATCTCATCTATGTCTGTCTCTGGCATATCTAGAGTCAGAAGCTCTAGATGATGCTCTAAATCAGACAAAATTTCTGCTGATTAGCCTACTGGGGCTGGTGCGGTTGCAACTGGTTGTCTTCTGTCATAGGGCTGGAGATGGGCTGGTCGCCGTGGACCCACATCTGCATTCATAAAAAAAATTTGGTTATTAATTGACAATACGATCAAAAATAAAAAATTAGAATTTAGAATTCGTTGAAAATTTTTTTACCTGATTCATCCCACTGTTCCCCTGCTGGGAGAGTCATCTCCCGGTCGCCACGGAAGTCTATCCCTGCATATGGAAAGTCCTCGATGACAAAAATTTGGCGGTCCAGCCAACGAAAATATGAAGGAGGAAATCGAACAATCTCAGCGCCCTCAATACCGTGACGGGCCATCAATGCAACCCAACAAACCATCCTAGGTTCTCGGGGTCGACCAGCATCAACAGGAATAATTTGCGGAGCTAGCATGGGTACCCTCTATAGAGAAAAAGTGACCATGATGGATCCATATCCAAATTTATTTAGTTTGCCATTTTTTTCTCTAGTCAGTTGGCCT
The DNA here is from genome assembly GCA_034641835.2 of Pinus albicaulis. NCBI lineage: Eukaryota > Viridiplantae > Streptophyta > Pinopsida > Pinales > Pinaceae > Pinus > Pinus albicaulis. The sequence goes on from CM076577.1 coordinate 1,362,201,534, forward strand.
TTTTTATTGGCCAATACAGCTTCGCACCAGTTGAAAATGGTGCCTCGGAAACAGTCCATAGCAATACGCATCTGAGAACCGGTAGCCACATGCAGTGTGACACTCCCACACAGTCTAGTAATAGTAAATGCAATCACTTTTAGCTCAGGATGGATGATATTTTTTATATCAATCCGCTTTTCCTTGGGGTCTGCTTCATCATTACAGAACTCTTGTCGAAGACTAACGACAGTTTGGCCACCTGGCCTAGTCCCAAACAAGGAAAGTTGTTCACCCCTCTTGGACAAACCAGTCAGAAAATAAATATCCTCCAGCTCAATTTCGAGCCGGTGGCCACCAATAATGAAACACTGGTCCTGCACATTCCACCTGTTTACCAGGAGGTCTACTTGTGCCCTCATGCTCTGAATGGCCCAAAATTTATACAAATTGCATGCTCTTAAAGCCTGCATTGTGGGAAAATGGAGCATCGCGGCGTCATCCACATCCTCATGCTCACGTTCTCTCCAAATCAACATCTTGCTAATCCTACAATGCATAAAAAGATAAGTTAGAACAATCTAATTCGAAAATTTTTGGGCGGCAAATGAAAATTTTGATTTTGAAATTCAATTGCGTAGGGACCGCACTTTTTCTTCGTACACAGTGCGTAGGAACGCACGTGTTCTGTAGGTAAAGTGCGGACCCATGACATTTTTCTATATAGAAAAAGGTCGGGGGTCTGCAGGTCCTGTTTGTTGTGCCTGCGGACCCCAGCGAGTGGTTTCTTAAACATATTTTTCCCTTAAAAAATGAAAACTAAAGCCTAAAAAGAATTGTAAACGGATGAAAAGCAAGATTAAGAGGTCGTGGATTACCTAGGACTGACAGTTCTTGATTTTGTTGGACGGATCTTCTGGAATCTTCACAAGAACTTTTTTACCCAAAAGCTTCTACTTTTCACTCTGAACTTGAACGGTAAAAATGAAGTTGGAAAATTCCTTTTTATAAGTTTTTTCGAATAGATGAATTTTTAATTTATTTATTTTTCACTTTAAAAAGGGTATTTTGAAAGCATTTTTACTTATTTTAAACAGGTATGTGTAATTTTTCAAGTTTTTGTGCAGAAATTGGATTTATCAGGAGAATTGATCATTTTTCAACAAAGAGCATACTTTTATCACTTTTTCGGACTCTTTCAAAATTTTACGAAAAAGAAAAACATTGGAGTTCTCTTTTAAGCCCTTTTCAGACTCTCTAAATATGAAAATATTGCCGAGTACTTGATTGTTCGAACTCGTTAAAGTAAATGAATAATCATCCCTTCAGTATAAGTTTACCCCTTTTACAGACTGAAATGGACTATTTACGAAAAAGGTATACATTGACTAATTACGGTCAATAGAGTTCTCTCCCGCATTATTTTATCCTTTTTCGGGCTCGAGAGACTAAATTTACGAAAAAGTACACCCATGGAGTTTTCTTAAGTTTTTTCTTTTGACTCCCTAAAATTGAAAAACACCGAGTTTCTCCTATACTGGACTCGTTAAAATTTAACAGTAAAGGACCTGTTCAATTTTAAACAGGAACGAACTACTCCTTCTTAGGGTTCGAATCTTAAACTAAGTTGGACTCATCCGAAGGATGAGCTTATAAACAAGCAAATGTTATCCTCCTCAAGCTTGTCAAAAATAAAGAGGTACTTGCCAGAAATGGTGGGGGAAAAGAGAGAAAATGACTTGTTTGTGGTATTTTGATTTTTCGAAAATCTAGTTAACCACTCTTGAACACGACACTTTCAATCACCTGGGTTGGGAAATCCTTTGCCTAACAATTAATCGAACCTCATTTGAAAGTCTTCATCTGGTTTCTGGGTATTAGCTTTGGGTCAACTGCTACCAAGCCATCTGCAGTGTCGTTATGTGTTCAAGAGGACAGTTCAAATAAACCATTCATCTGCAAAATATCTGTCATCCATTTTTTACCATCCCTGAGTCAGTCCTTGCCGATATATTTTCAAAACTTGATCTATGATTTCGTGTTGTGGGCTTGCCTATGACAAATCACTTTATATCGACGACAACTCAATATCTAGGAAGTTGATTCAGAAACCGTCAGTACCTTGAAATCTGCATGCCTCAATGGCAGGTTTCTCGCTTTCGACGACAGGTTGCATCATTGACCTTCGATCGAATGATTCCATGACATGTTCGACTTCAGCTCATTCATTCACATTTCATGGATTGTACTGGGTACTTTGAGAGCCATTGACATTACTGGTGGTTACTCTCACACTTGTTAATAGTTTACATCATTGAATGGTAATCAAGTGGTTTCTACCATGTTCGACTTCGACACATTCATTCACATGGATAGAATCGTACTAGTTCGAGATGCAGAAATCAAGACCCTGGATCTAGTTTCTACCATCCAGGCTGCGAGGAATTTTGTTATCATTTATACAGTAGACTATTTATAAACAGATGGCTGCATCCATACTGTATCTACACATGTCTATGCTGTGATGTACTCAAAATCATTCCTGTATCAGAACAGTTGAATTAGTTTTTAGTTAGTTTAATCTGAGTATGGGAATGCCTACCTCAGTGATGATACATATACATGTATATTTTTCATTGAATGTTTTTACAGGTGCTGACTGGGGTGTCCACAGGATGATCCTTGAAATGATAAAGTACTGCACTCTTCATATATGACAGACTTCAGCATCATCTATTCCAGACTTTGCACTTTAGGGGGCAATCTGTTACACTGAAAATTGTCATCCTGACATTATGCTATGTGTATGATCTCATTACTACTCATAATTCTCCCTTTGCAAGTCTAACATATCAGTTCCTCATGTCAAGCCTTGAAAATTAGAGAAAAGTTCCTAAAAATCTCCTAAACTTTGGTATCACACTTTCTCGCTATCTTTCCTGTGGTCCGGCACCCAATGTTCAGATGTCATGCATACCTGAATGCACTTTCTCTTTGTTATAGGTGCGGACCCCTGTAAGATAAAAAAGGCGCAAGTAATTTCCAAAAATCTCAATAAAAGTGAATTTTAGAAGCTTCCAGAAAATATCTTGCGGTGATAGAACCGCTCTTATGAGGTGCATGTATCCCTTACCTTATGGGGCTAACCCCTTGATGTGAAGAGCTTATCCCTTTGAAGGAGGATTTTATCCCTTCATAGTTGGAACAGAAAACCTCCTCTATTCTACTATAAAAAGAGGCATTGGGTAGCCTCAAAGGGAGTTGAAGCTTTAGAATATTTGAAGTTAAGTGCTGTTGAGATTCAGACTCAGTTAATTAAGAATTTTGTGAGGAAAGATTACATACCTCTATTCGTCTTGGTTGGAGGAGTGCAAAGCTTATCAAAGTAAAGGAGATTCCTGCTTCGGACCCCGGAAAGTCCCATGCAACATCAAGGCTCAGGTTGTAAGGATTTTCTTCTTTTGAAATTAATACAAATATACTCATTTTTCTCAATAAGCTTTCAATCAATGGTTTATTTCATAGATTCCTTGATCACTATGATAAGCATGGTTTATGATGATTTCTATACAGGTGCTATGTAATATTTTGCTTGTTTGTGACTGTAGGTTTACAAGGAAAACTCCTTCAAGCGTGCGAGGGACAATAACGACTTCAAACAAGCACTGGACAAACGGTAAGTGCTTAACACCTCAATAGAGCTTTTCATGGATCATATATGCTTAGAGAAAGATTAGTTTATTTGGCTGTTTGTTGCTAGACATTTTTAGTACTAGGGAGATCGATCTTGTCTACAAGACGGATTAATCCTGCAACAGATGGCATCATCCAATGGTCAGGATTGATTGGGAGAAAGCGTAGTGAAGGCGGAAGAAAATTTTGAATCAGGGTCGTCGATCATGAGAGATCGACGGTCGGGAGTGGAAAATGGAAAGTAAAAACGGGAAATTTTGACAGGGCAATGGAAATGGGCAATGAAATATGAACCGTCGATCTACATATCAGATCGACGGCGGAAATTAATTTGATGCTGTGTCGTAGCCCGGTTAACTATCAGGCATCTTCGGTGAGCGATAGTCATTGGATGGCCCACCCCAGATCGAACGGTGGATGCCAATATCGCGCGGGTTCCACGTCCGAACGTTAACGCACGATGGATAGTGGTTTTGTGAACAGTACCCAGGCCACGCGTCAACCGTTGAATGGAATCGCTACCAATCAGGAAAAAACCACCCTCGCCCAAAGGCGGTGCGATGAATACCACGCGATTTTTGGACAGGTGAGTGGAATTCGGGGACCACCGGGAGACGGACTCCGCACAGTCGATTTGCGGATTAGATCGATGGTGGAGATTGATTTGAATTTTGGACCGGCAGAAAAATTATGATATAATAAAAATCAAAAAATTAACATAACCAAAGGTTTATATTAATTTACGATGCGGCTTGGCACTCGACTGTGGGGCCGAGGGTTATATGAAGGGTGAAATGACCGGGGGCTTATGCAGGAAAGAGCTAAAGGCGATTGGGCAACGCGATAAGTGCTTTGGAGGGCTAGTGCTTGGTTCTGGCGCCAGGGCGTATGGAAGGGAGGGGTTAAAGACTTAGCCCAAGGGGGCTTAAGTCTATAATGCATAAAAAACATGATTTTCATGGATTTTAATGATTTTCAAAGGTTTAGAGGGGTCCCAATAAGGCAAATAAGGAGTCTTTAAAACTTATAAAAGGGATTTTGAGGAAGGGGAAATGGGAAAAAACATGAAAATGAGGGATTTTCATGGGAAATAGAGGGATAGAATATGAGGTCAGCTTTGGAAAAGGGAAAAAAGGGGGATGGTGCTTGCAGCAGTATTCTGGCTTGGAAATCAACAGGATTTCTGAGTTCTGAAGGGAAATAGTAGTGAAGTTTTGGACAGAGGAAAGGCATGAGGCCTTCAAGAGTCTTCAAGAGGCAACACTTTTTAGTAATAGAATTTGTTCCTTGAAGGCTCAAAAAGTCTTAGCCACCTTTTGATATAACAAATTTTATAGGTGTCTAACAACAACATCAGCCATATTAGAGGTAACAAGTAGGTTTAAGCTGCTTTGTTTGAAGACAACACTCTGGCTTCAAGAACCATCCATACAAGAGCTTATCCTAACCCAGACCCACCTAAAGTAGTTGCCAACCCCGAGAGCATTCTCAAGAAAGATCCTACGCCTAGAAGACCAACTATTTCCAGACATATCCATAGAGCTTACTCTACACCAGAAGACCTTACAACTCTATCAAACCCTCTGTTTGACTTAGATTTGAAAAACAGTTTACCCAAAACTAGGTCATTTAGTGCTCTAGACCAGCCAGACCTTGAGCTCCCTGGTCCAGCACCTCACATTGGTCAACACAGTAGGGACAGAGAGACCCCTCCATCTACACCTCCATATATCCATTTCATTCAAAACTTGGGGCTCTGCCATCCTAAATCTGCTCAACAAACTTCTGCTGGACCTATTATCCCTGTCATCCACATACTAGCTGCTCAAGCTAATCTTTTACCCCCACAAAACATCATCATGGCAGCCTGGTATGCACCTCTGGTGTTACCACAACCCTTAGGGCCTCTACCGAATGATTATCAATAAAAAATCCCACATTTCACTGCAAAAGAGTCTACCAGGGCTCAACACCATGTAGATAGGATGGAAGATTCTTTTGACTAGATGGAGATAGATGATGAGATAGTTAAAATGAGAATCTTTGCCCAGAGTTTAGGAGGTGATGTGAAGAAATGGTTTAAGGGCCTACCTCCTAATAGTATCCAAGATCTTCCCTCCTTATATCAGACCTTCATAAACAAATGGGAGGTCAAGACTAACCCTCTCCAAATCCTAGCAGAATACAAGAACCTTAAAAAAATGTAGGAGAGAGTGTCCATGACTACTCTACAAGGTTTAACAGCGTTTATAACACTCTTCCTCCCCATGTGTAACCTCCCCAAGGTATGGCCTTAGTGAAATACCCTGAATGCTTTGATGCTGACATGGCCTACCAGCTTAGGGAGAGAGATTGCAGCACATTGGAAGATATGCAAAAGGGAGCAGTGAGTGTTGAGGCTAACCTGACTGAGAAGAAAGCCAAATTGAGGGCTGAGAAAAGGCTAACATATAAGGATGACTTTGTAGCTTCCACATCTGATCCCAAGTATGACCATCTAGCCAAAAACATGGAAAATCTATAGCAAATGATGGAGAAAATGGTTGTCTCAGTCAGTAATTAGAACAGAAACCAAAATCATATCCAGAACCAGAAATTTAGGAGAAACAATACTACTCCCAACAGACAAAGGGAATCATATCAACAAGTCATTCCCCCATTTCAAGAGAATTTCCTTGATGAAGATGAGGGAATAATCGAAGAGTCTGAGGGAAACATAATAAATATGTTCGGAATAGAAAAATTCATCCACAACTGTTCCATAGAAGAAGATCAGCCTGCACCCTCATATTGGGATGAGGAAAGATTAGAATCTGAGGATTACAGGCTCGTATTTGAAAACGCTATCATGCAGGTCAGAGAAAAATATGAGCTTAGAAGCAAAAAGAGCATAGACAATTCCAAACCAAAAGCTTCTTAGATTACCATTAAGAAACGGCCTGAGAAAACTTCTAAAGTGACTGCTGAAAGTAGCAAATCAGCAGCTGAAAGTTCTGGGAAGAACAAAGAGAAAGATAGCCAAGAAAATGATAAACAAAGCCAACCAACTAGCAGCACTAGCACCACAGTTAGTGCTCCTGATAAAACAGTTCCTAACACTGTGCATAGTGAGAATCAACACACTGATTCTGCCACTAAGGTAGTGGGTGACAAAACAGAGTTGAGTGTTACAAAGAGTCAACCGCTCTTCAATTTGGAGAGTGAGATTGCCAAAATTAAAATCTCTGTCCCACTCTCTGAGTTGGCCACTCAGGAGGTGTATAAAGGCAAAATTTTGAAAGAATTAAATCTAGGTGAAAATGGTGACACTGTCAATCTGAGTGATGATCAACCAACCCTTCTATTTGGTCTAAAGATAGGAGGGAAGTTTCAGGAAGGGGTAGTACCTCCTTTTTATATCAGTCTCAATATCCGTGACAATATCCTTCACAACACAATGCATGACTTTGGGGCATCACACAATTTAATGCCTAAGGTAGTTATGGAGAGGCTAGGCCTAAAGATAACCCGTCCTTATAAATATTTGTATTCATTTGAATCTAGAAGAGTAAAGTGTCTTGGCCTAATAAAAGACCTGTGTGTGAACTTGACCCATATTGCAGCAAAACGTATGGTTATGGATGTTGTAGTGGCAGATGTGCCACCTAAGTATGGTATGTTATTATCAAGGTCATGGGGAGCCAATCTGCAAGGTACAATGCATATGGATGGGGCATATGCCACAATCTTTGTCTTTAGCCAACTTAGGAGATTGTATAGAGAGGCACAAATGAAATTCTTGGTCAGCAGCCCTGAAAAGCCTGAAAATTCACCTTTGTACTCTATACACACAGATCCAGACTGCTTTATCCTCTGCAACGATGAATCCATAGAAGAGCCAGAACTAGAAAACATAGATACAAAAAATGAAACATAGCCCATAGATTTTGACATAATGGCCACTCTGATCGTAGAAGAAAACGAAGAAGAATCCTCTGAACAGTGCACTGAATTTAAAACTCAAAGTGAATAAGAAACAGAATGTAAACAACTGACTAGTCACCCCTCTGAAACCCACGCACATCATGAAGAAAAAAACCCTCCACACCATGATGCAGACTCCACATTACAGCATAACAATGAAATCAACGTTGGGAGGAAAATGATGATAAAGCTAACAACAGTCCCTTATGGAGAATGAATTTCGATGGGTCTTGCACTAGAAATACTATAGGAGCGGGAGTGTGGTTACATAACACAAAGAGTGACTATGCAAAGAGCCATGCCTTCAATCTAAATTTCAAATGTACAAACAATATCATAGAGTATGAGGCTCTCATCCTAGGCTTGAATCTATTGAAAAAATTAGGAGCCCGTAGGATAGTTGTGCATGGAGACTTTGAGCTAATCATAAAACAAGTGAATGGTGAATACACAGTGAAACACCCTAGGATGAGAGCGTATAGGAATGACGCTATGGATTTATTGAAAAACTTTGTGGAATATGAACTCGTGCTTGTTCCCAGGAGTTAGAACATAATTGTGAATGGATTAACTTGCATATCTAGTTCATATCATAAGCCTCCCAGTGACAAAAAAATCATCATTCAAACAAAATACAGACCTGCAATGCCTGATAATGAGAAATATTGGCATGTCTTTGAGGGAAATTAGCAGATTGAGGATTTCCTGATTGGCTGGAACGAGTTTGAATTCCCTGATTCAGAATCTAAATCCGATGATAGTTGCCTGAGTGAAGAGCCCCTGGACGAAGAAAAATCACTCCACAATGTAGAAATAAACACTTTAATTGAACAGATCGGAAATACAACCGAAGAGTATAAGAATGAAGATAAAGAGGAAATAGAGGTGTTGCAGGCCAAAAGATATGAACATACCGCGAGGTCTGGCACCTTTAGAGGAATTATTTGATTTCAATGACGTAGCGAAAAAACCCACTATAGGGCACTCAGACTCCGATGTTGAGGAATGAAACATAGGCATTGAAGATAAGCCTAAGATGATAAATTTGGCTAAGTTCGTACCCACATACATGAAAAAGAAATACATTGACTTATTTAAAGAATTCATTGATGTGTTTGCCTGGAGCTACGAGGACTTAAAGGCCTACGACACAAACATTATATAGCACAAAATAAATTTGAAAGAGAATAAAAAACCCTTCAGATATAAACTTCACAGAATTAACCCAAAACAACTACCTGCAGTTGAAAAGGAGATAAAGAAAATGTACGAGCCAGGAATAATAGTTCCTGTGAGGTTCTCTGATTGGGTCTCAAACCTTGTAGTTGTGAGAAAGAAAACAGGTGAGATCAGACTATGCATAGATTTCAGGAACCTTAACAAAGCCTCACTTAAAGACAATCACCCCTTACCAAAGATGGAACACATCCTGCAGAGGGTAGTAGGCTCAAAGAGGATCTCCCTGTTAGACATTTTTTCAAGTTATAACCAAGTTTTAGTACTCCCATAAGACCAACTCAAGACATCTTTTACCACTCCATGGGGCACCTTTATGTACGTAAAAATGCCTTTTGGATTGATGAACGCTGGTGCGACCTTCCAATGAGAAATGGACATATCCTTTTCAAAGGAAATAGGGCACTTCATTGTCATCTATTTTGATGACATAACAGTCTATTCCAAGACTAATGAGGAGCACCTAAAACATCTGAGAAAAGTGTTTGAAAAATCTAGAAGGTTCAGCCTGTCATTAAATCCCAAGAAGACTGTATTTGGGCTGCAAGAAGGTAAGCTCATTGGCCACATTATATCGGAAAAGGGAATTAAGATAGACCCACAGAGAGTTGAGGGAATACTTCAGATCACACACCCGAGAAACATTAAAGAGTTACAGTCCTTTATTTGAAAAATTAACTTCTTAAGGAGGTTTATTCCCAACTTAACTGAGCACCTCAAAAATATGACTAACATGCTAAAAAAAGGTGTACGGGTTAAGTGGACTGTAGAGGCTAAAAAATATTTTGAATCAGTTAAACTTGCACTCACCCGGGCTCTTGTTATAAGAAACCCAGATTTCTCAAAAGATTTCCTAATATTTTCATTTTCCTCTAAGCATACAGTGGCTGCAGTTCTACTGCAGAAAAATCCATAGGGAATGGAACTGCCTATTGCTTTCTTCAGCAAGGCTTTGAGGGATGCACCCTTGAAATATAACATAATGGAAAAATAGGTCGATGCCTTGGTAAATTCCTTGAAAGACTTTAGGGTGTATATACTGCATTTTCACATCATAGCCTACATGCCAAACATAGTGGTTAAAGACATTTTGTCCCAGGATCCTGATGGAAAAAGGGGCAAATGGATTTTTGTAATATTAGAGTATGACCTGGAAATAAAACCCACAAAAATGATCAAAGGTCAGGGTCTAGCTCAACTAATGGCTGAATCAAACTTGCAGGCCCTTGACATAAACATGGTAGATGCCTTGGATGAGAAAGAAGGATTGCCAGATCCTACTGTTGAAGAGAAATTTCAAAGCTCTCCTTGGTATTCTAATATCCTTTATGTGCTCACAAACCTCAATGCCCCTCCTGATCTATCAAAGACTAAGGCCCGATTCCTAAAGTTAAAGGCCAGAAACTATTGCATAGTGAATGAATGTTTAAAATGGAAAAATGGAAATGGTATATTGCTTAAATGTTTGCCTGAAACAGAAGCAGAGAGGATTAAACAAGATTTCCATGCAGGAGAGTGTGGAGGCCACTTAAACTGGAAATCCACTACTAAAAAAATACTCAGGGCTAGCTATTACTGGCCTACGATTTTCAATGACATCCATAAAATGATAATTGCCTACCATAAGTGCCATATTTTCGAGGGAAAAAGAAAGCTCCTCCCTTTACCATTACAACCCATCACCGTGGAGGCTCCCTTTCAACAATGGGGCCTTGATTTCATAGGAGAAATACACCCTGCATCTTCTGCTCAACACAAGTGGATCCTTACGGCCACATACTACTTCACAAAGTGGATAGAGGCCATACCTTCTAGGAATGCCACAGATTCTGTCATCATTAAGTTCCTAGAATACCACATCCTCTCTAGGTTTGGCTACCCAAGAAAAATCATCACTGATAATGCTGGTGCTTTTGGATCCAAGAAAATGATTGATTTTTGTCATAGGTATCAAATAGCATTCGTTCATTCAGCTGCTTATTACCCACAAGGTATCATCAAACAAGATCTTGGTGACCATCATCAAAAAGTTGCTAGAAGAAAATAAAAAGTCATGGCATAACAAATTAGTGCATGCTTTGTGGGTTGATAGGCTTACAACAAAGAATTCCATTGGCATGTCACCATATCAGCTTGTGTATGGAACAGAGGCAGTATTTCCAACCAGCCTTGGGGTACCAGTGATTAAACTAATCCAAGAGATTCAGACAGAAGAGGACGGTATGATAAGGAGGATAAACCAAACAATTAATCTCCAAAAAACAAGAGAAGTGGTCTATAACAGAGCTCTGAAGGTTCAAGAAAATATAAAGAAGTTGTTTGATAAAAGAACAAAAGCCTCTAACTTCAAAATTGAAGATAAAGTTCTGAAGTGGGACTCTAGGAGAGAGGACAAAGGGAAGCACGTCAAATTTGACAGTTTGTGGCAGGGTCCTTACATCATCCAGGCCACTGTGGCTCCAAATGCCTTTTTTCTGCAAGAGCTAAATGGTACAAAGCTGTTTGGGGGTCCTGTCAATGGTAGGATGCTCAAACATTACTACTGCTGATTTCAGATTTCCAGTTTTCATTGTCATTGTAAATACCATTGTTGTGTTTTATTTTCAAGAAAAAAGGAAAATGTTTCAAAAAACAGAGAAAGAGAGGTTCATACATGCTCAAAAATTGAACCTTGAAGGTGCAAATACTGGCTCTAACATGATCAAAACCTGAGCCAAAGAAAGTAAAGGAGGCTGGTACTAAAACACTCAAAATCTGAACCAACAAAGGAGAAAAAGGGATCAACTCCAACAAGCCCAAAACCGGAGCTCAAAACTTGAATCACAAACAAGAGAAGGATTCTTCAAAGTTTCAGATTTCAAGCCTTCGAAATTTTGTTTCTAATTTTCTGCAATTTCAGTCCATGTGCAACTGTCTTTATGCCTTGGACACGCAGCAAACTAGACTGTCTAATCCTAGTTTGACTATTTTTTAAAATTCTGTTGTAGAATGTAGAGAAGAAATATGCTGGACAGTTTAATCCCAACAGATAGTAGAATTAGGTAGAAAAACATATGAGGCCAGTAGTTTAATCTGGTCTCCTGGAGTGATAAGGGTACAATTAGATTAGTTTGTTTTTTTCTTTTAATTAAAAAAAAATGATGAAGAAGGTCTACAAATTCAAATCCACCTTGAAGAAAAAATGTTAGGATTCTACGATGGGTAGGTAGATTGTTTGGGAATGTTTCTGCTGATTAATTCCATCATGTTTGCACAGCTGAATCAAAGAAGGGATATGGTTCAAAGATCAGGCATCTGGCCTACCCCAAAGATTTATTTTCTGGATTCTTGACTCCTTCAAGAAGAAGCCATCCCCATGTGGAGCCACTGTTAGCCACCTATGAAATTTTTGGCAAGAAACTAGGTGGCTAAATTGTTTTCATGAGCCTTCAAGAGATACATTTCCTATGAAAATCTCTCATCCTTGAAGCCTCTGTGTGCCCTTCACATTTGAAAAGATCCTCACTGTCTGTGAAAAAATTGTGCTTTGAAAAGCCTTCATTTGGCCCTTGTATCTCTGCAAAATTCCCCATTTTAGCCTATTTTCCCTTTTGCAAAGTTTCCCATTAACCCAAAAAACCCCTCCTAAGTCTTCCAAACCATCTTTCTCCCTTTAAAACTGAGTGAAATCTTTTCAGCTGGTTTTAAAACTCCTTTATTCCCCTATTGAAACCTTTTTACAGCCTTAAAAACTCTGTTTTTTTGGCTAAAAACCCATATTTTACCATATGACAGGCTTAGCCCACTTAGGCCCAGCCCCCAACCACTTTCTCTCCATAAGCCCAAGCACTAAGGCCAAGCGCTAGTTCATAAGGCACTTATCGCATCGGGAGGATAGGTCGGAGCACTTTTTCTCTTTGCAAAACAAAAAGTCCCGATGCGATGGTGTTATAGTCTGTCAGCTTTTGAATTGATCTCCACTGTTGATCTGAAGAGATCCGATGGCCTGCGCAGGTCTCATCGCACCCCAATCACATGTCTGTGTAAAAAATCCAATGATCTTCCCCACTGTCGATCCATATTCAGATCCGACGACCATCGCTACATCGTCTCTATCGCCAATCCGAGATTTTAAATATGCCACCCTCCTGATATCCCGATTGGTCGATCCTAATTTGATCTGAGCCATCCATCCATGCCGATCCTATGGCCCAGATTTATTCTCATTTCGTCTGTTTCCCTGATTGGTCACCCTCCGACCCAATCACAGTTGTTGATATAAAGCCGATCCAACGGCCCAGAGCCAATCGCACCATCACCCATCATAGTTTTGGCCCTCCCGTTGCCCCCCTCTGATTAGATCACAACCGTCCATCCTTGATGATCTAACGACTCAGATTTCTCCCACCCACTAACCATATTCTCTGCCTGTGTAGCTCCTCCGCAGATCTCAGCCATTCATCCATAGAGTGGACGGGCCACAATGAAACTGTCGTCCATTGACCCCACCTTTACTGACCCTACACGTTTCTCAGATTGCGCTCCTCCATCACTGTTGGATCCTGCGGGCCTAGATCCAATGGCCCACAGCAATATCGCATTGTTTTTAGCTTCGAGCTTTAACAGTTAAAATTTACGCGATATGCACAGTTTTCCAGAGCCACGTGTCAGCTAAAGGCCCATATCGCATTGAAAAAGTGAAAACCGCCTCCAGGCCTTTTGGCAGCGCGAAACCAGCGGTCTTGTATCACAAAACCACCTCCCCACTTTATTTCCCGTAGTTCATTAACTAATCCTGACCATTGATCTGCTTCGATCAACAGCCCACATTGCATCTCGCATCGCTGTCATTGTTTTGCATCGTGCGACCTCAACAGTTCATCAGACCATCTAAGCCATTGATCTCCTCCTGAGATCTAACTGTATGTGTTGAATCACCCTCCACCCATGACTGGTTCGCACCATTCCAACTCATTTCATATGTTTTTCATTCATTTCTGTGTATTCTGTTAGGTCTCCGTAACAAGCAAGATTGGCAAAGTCCGATCACAGAGTTAACATCATTTCAACCAACTTTGGGATTCTAGGATCTATCCCTCCTGAATCCGGAGAGGGATCTCTCCAATATGTACAAAGATGGATATTGTCTTTGAAGTTTGGGGTGATGATATTAGGCTAGTTATGAAGGCCAAGGGTTTTGTTTGGTTCTCTCAGATGGTTGAACATAGTTGCTGTCTGAGGCGGAAAGATCTATATGCAAATAGGTTCAAAGGTGAGAAGTTGCAAGCAAACAGAATAAGCTTTGATTCTAAAGAAAGATGATGGCAAGTTTTCAATCCATTGGGCTATGGAGTCATAAGAGAATTTAATTGAAACGTTCAGGTTCAAGAGTAATCTATGGGGCAAGTCATCTATGCCTAAGGATCTCTTTAAAGTTTGATTTATGGAATGGGGTGATATAATAAGAAAGGGAAATAACAGATGCAGAACAAAGAGCAGCCCAGGATCTAGTAAGTACTTTGAAACTAGCCAGCCTTTGACCAGGCACTTAAGAAAAACATAGAAGCAAACTAGGATCTGGTAAGTACTTTGAAACTATCCAGCCTTTGATACACTTCTAACAGAACACAGATTAAAAACAAAGGGAAACTTGAAGGCAACCTTTGGAGTAGAAGCTAGTGGGCTGGGACTCACCCTGATCCTCTCCTAGTTCTTCTTTACTTAGTTACTTCCAAGACAATCACCAAGATAACACAGAATGGCCCAAGATCTGATAAGTACTTCGAAACTAGTCAGCTTTTGACACATCCTAAGGGAAACAGACAAATAGTTGAGCAAACAAGAAAGGGACTCAGGGCTAACCTTTGATTTCCTCAATTCATTCCTCACACAACATACATGAAAGTAACATTTAAAAATAACATTCAGCAGTGACGAAAAGATGAGGGAACGCCAGCATCTCTGTACTTAGACTGAATTAAATCATTTCTAAATAACACAATTAGAAGAAAACAGTGAAATAAAGGTTTCTCAGCCAGAGAAGGTTACTGATATACAGCAAGCCCTAACACTGTTTAAACTGTTCTTTATAGTGGAAAATGAAACAAATTGAAAACTGAAATAAAATGACAAGTTACAGTGAGAATAATGTCACCATCAGCATAGACCAGGATCCCATAAATCGGCTTGTATTGATTGCTTCAAACCGGTTACAATCTTCAAATCCAATGTTTTAATCCATCTCTTTTCACAATCTAACCTATCTGTTACAAGCAGAGCTCCAAGAGCCTATGAAACCACTATTTACAGTCAAGAGTTTTCCACTCAGAAACAGCTACAACACTTCAGCAATTATATTGACAACCAACTAATCCAACCCCTCACTCATCTTCTTCTGGAGTATTTATAGAAGGATGAGGAGGTGAGATCTAATAAAAATATCTCAAATACAATTAATGCAGAATTAATGTCTTCCTGGCCTGGTAGGCTCGATGAAGAATTTATACAGGTGTTCTACTGCATTTATGCACTTATACTTATGAAGTAAGCTCGAAGGGAGCTTTTGTTGACCTTTGAGGCTCTGCGTACTGTTAGGGTTACTCTGCAAACATTCTGTCATTAAATCTGGTGCAGTAATAACTTCTTTGGTTGTTCCGAGGCATAATATATGATCTTGTTCAATAAATTCATCCTCTGATTGAGCATTCTGAGGCAATAGGTGGCACTGCGGTGGTTGAGGAATCAATTTGCCTCAAAGTATGGCGGTGGAGGCAACGTCTAATGAACACTTTTAGGTTTTGCTTTAATCTATGTTCGAAGCCGGGGATTAGGCTTTTGATAACCATCTTAGCCGTAATCCCCACCAATCTATCCACAAAACTGCTGCTTTGGTTCACTCTGTCTTCAAAATACGATACTCTTCTCTGCATTGATGTTGACGGCATTCTTCAGGCTTTACAGGGTCGCGTAGCAACAAAGGCTCATGAAACCTTGTTGATATCATTGTTCTTCACCCTGCGGTTGATTCTCTGGATTAATCAGAAGGACGAGAGTCGTCACCCTCATTCTTCAGATTTTCATTAAAACACGACGAAAGAACCTTAAAACTTGCAAAATACAAGAAAAATGAGAAAATCCTGCGTTATATGGACAATCTGCATCGAAGGGCGTGTGGAAAATGGAGCAATCGGAGCCGTTGATCGTACTGCGATCAACAGTCGGGGGCGCTTTGACAAGTCAGCGGAGAAAAAGGGATTTTGTACAGTGGAATCGGGAGGACGAATGAGAACCGTCGATCCGCGAAGATCGACGGCGGAGATCGACTTTTGGCCACGCCGGGGGAAGATTCAACAGGCGGGGAAATCCGTTAAAAGTCGAGCAGAAAAGGCGATTAGCAACCGTCGGATGGGAAGGCCCGGATCCGACGGCAGAGATTAATCCCGCTGCGGGGTGATGGGACGACAGATAACGCGCGGGAAAAGTGGAAGGATGGAGGTTTTGGGAATGAGGTGGAGGACACGCATCGGCCAGCGTGTGGAATCGCTGGTCGACGGGATAAAACCGCCATTCGATGAAAGGTGGTGCGGGATATACACCATGGTTTTGAGAATGAGCGCGGGGGAAGGGGGGGGTCCACCAGGCGTGAAGTACTCCGCTCCGTCGGATCTGGGGAGCAGATCGACGGCTAAAAAGGCTCGGGGTAATAAAAACACGTGGTGTCATATTTCATACTCAAACCTTATAAAAGATGGGTTTTTGAAGGTTTCAAAGGGAAAAAGGGGCGGAATGGGGACCACGCTTCGGTTTAGCGCCTCTGGACTTGAGCGGCCGGTCGCGGCGCTCGGGCACGTGGGGGGAGAGACGGCAAGGGGCTTAGTCTGAGGGGATGAAAACCAGCGCATAGAAAATAGGCGTATTTTACATGATTTTCAATGATTTTTGAAAAAGGAAAAAGGTTCCGATAGGCTAAAAAGTGGGTTTTTAACCTTAGGAAATTAGATTAATGAGGGGATAAGGAATAGCATAGGGTTTAATGGGGTTTTTAAGGATGAAAGGAAACTGAAGAAATGAAGGTAAGATGGAAGTAGGGGAGGGGAAAAAGGAGGAGGATGCAGCAATATTTGATTTGGATTTTCATGGAATATCAGAGGCTGAGAGAAGGAAAAGTATGAAGAACCAACCAGCAGTTTATGATCTTACCAACAGACTTCAAGCACCAACAATTTTAGGCCTGAATTTGTTTCTTGAAGGCTGCAAAGAATATTTAGCCACCAGCTGATATAATTGAAAAATATAGGTGGCTAACAGTGGCTCCACTTGGGGATGGTGCCTTCTTGAAGGCATCAATAATTCAGACTTGATTTCTCTGGGATGCTGACTGGTGCTTGACCTATTGCTTGCTCTTGCTTTTTTTTTGACAAAATAATGTCAGTTTATGAAACAAATATGAATTTCATCAATACAACTTCTACCTACCCCAATCCTACTGATCTAACATTTTTTCTTCATCAGAGTGCACTTGGATTGGCAAACTCTATTCTCAACATTTTATTCTTTTGAAAGCAGGAAATCTAATCTATTTCTGCTCCTTATTTCTCCCTGAACTCAGATTAAACAGTTGAGCTCAGATGTTTCTCTACCTATTCTACTGTCTGTTGGGATTAAACAGTCCAACAAACTTTCATTCTCTAAATTCTACAACAGAAATTTAAAAATAGTCAAGTCAAGATTGAGTTGTTCGACTTGCTATGATCTATGGCATAAAAACAAGCTGCACATAGATTATTATTTGCAGAAAATTAAATCAAAATGGAAGGCTTAAGATCTGAAAGTTTCTCATTATGGCCTTCTTTTTCTTTACAACTCCGTTTTTAATTTTGTTTTGAGCTGTCTCTTTCTTGATATCTGATTCAGATTTTGGGCAAATAAGAACCAGTTTTTCTCTTTTATGACTCATAAAAATAAAAAAGTTTTGAGTCATCTCTCTTTGGAAACTTTGGTTCAGATTTTGAACATGTTTGAACCTTTAATTTCTATCCTAATCTATCTACCGATAAGCCAAGATTAAACAGTTTGGCAAATCAAATTCACTACCCTATCAGCAGAAAATTGAAAGCTAATTAGTCAAGATTAAACAGTTTGACTAACTAGAAGTGTGTTTTGCAGGAGTGGCATTTAAGCTTGCACACTTTCAGATTTGTTTCTCTTTTTGGCATGGGGCTGTGCCTTTCTTGTTTTTCATTTCTGCCCTCTTTTCTTTCTTTCTTTCTTTGTTTTGTATTTCTTGATTCTTGATTTTTCTCCAAAGCAGAAAACAACAACTAACTACATGCTCGGAACTGAGCTTTATTTACATTCCTATCTAACCTATTCTAAACATGGAGTATTTACATATTCATATGATACAAAAGTGCCAATGCAGCCAGCTGAGTAATGTCAAGAAGAAGTAGTAACTTTGGCTGCTTGTCAGAGGTATCCATAGAACATATTGAAGGTTAACCTTCAATGTCAAGGCTATCACAGAAGGTGACAACTTTTCATGTCTCTGGCTCTTGCAAAGGGTCAATGCTTGATAATTTGAGCCAGTCGGGATTTCCACACACTCTTCCATAGGATCAACAACGAAAAGATGAAGATTCTCTTCCTTTTGATCCTCCACAATTGGTAGATCATCTACTTCTAAGACATCAACTTTGAAGACTATCTCTTCAGTATGTAGCTTGGAAGTATCATCATTCTTAACCTGCAAAATAGAAAATAGTGAAATATCTTCTTTCTTTGAATCTATGCTTGCTTCTGATATAAATTCAGGCTCTTTAAATGACAGACTAATATCAGTGAAGGGAGAATTTTCTTCTTGAGAAGATGATATATCCACAGCAGGATAGTCTTCTATTTGTTTTTCTCCTTCATCTTCATCATCCTCTGAACTGGAGGACTCATCATATTTAACAGTGTTGTCCTCTAGTAACCCTGGTATGCTTGTATTCAGTGGATTAATTTGTATGAAGAGGTTATTATATTCTTGAGCAGGGGAGTATTTAAAGGTTTCCTCTTTTTCAAGAGAAAGCTCCTTTTGCTCAAAAATTTCTTTATTGCTCTTCTCTTCACCTTCTGAGTTGAAAGGCTGTTGATTTCCAATTATGTGAAAGCCATTAGTGATGGATTGAAATGGATGTTTTTGGCTTTCAAGCTGGTGATGGTGAAAATGATAACACCAATCAAACGCTAGTTGCCCTGCATGATTAGTTTTTTCTTGGAACTCATCACCATCATCATCAGACTAATCGAAATTCGGAAAATCATCTGAATAAACAATTTTGTCAGTCGAACATATTGGGTCATCAGTTTTCTTTTCTTCTGACTGATCTACAAGATAACTTTCTAAATCTATACAACAAAGTTCTTTATGTGAATGGGTAAGAGTGTTTGTTTCGCAAAAAAAATCAGAGACTGACTGTTTATAAATAGTCTGATCTATCTCTTTTTCTGTCAAAGGGAAGGATGTTTCTACGTTCCTTTGAACAGGAGTACAACAATTCTCTGTCTCTTGTGAAGACTGATTTTGAGGCTGGATGTCTTCTTGAGCCTCGGCTATAAGGGATGATGAATCAATATTTGAGTTTTCAAGGATATCTTAAGGAATGTTTTTTACTGCTTGGATAATCTTTTCCTCAACTGATTCATCTATTTTTTTAAAATTTTTCAATAGGATACTAAACTCATGAATGGCTGTTAAAATATCTTTAGGACGCATCTCTTCCAAAGCTTCCTCATTATCTATAATGTGTTGGGTGATGTTTTGTGATGGATCATAATATATTGCACCCCATGATAATGACGTAGCGTTTTCTTCATAGTTCTCATAGAACACATATTCAAGGTCTCTTAAGGAAAACAAACTACTAGATCTTAAGCATTCATACCAATCCCTAGATTTTCCTTCTAATGTTAACATGAACATTTTCATTAGGCAGTCTTCATGCTATTCAACTTTCAACCTCCATACATGTATATGAAATCTGATGAGATGTAATAGAGGGTCATCAAAATTTTCACCTTGGAAAACAGGCAGGTTGTCATCCCAATTCATCCGGGGCATCTTATGTGGAAACCCAGGGATATGATCTCTACTCATTGGGGCGTATCTTCGTTGTATTCTCGGAATCATGTTTGTAAATCAGAAAAGAGGTCACTGTGTCCGGTCAATCAGTTCAGGGTCTTCTACCAGTGGGGTCATTTGGTCTTCTGGGAGTTTCAGAGTGTGGAGTCGCCAGGTGGAAAAAATTTCGCTCCTAAGTAGGTAAAACGTTTTATGGTTCCACCACCATATGATTCTTGTAGAGCTGTAAGATTCCCAGGAACTGAATTAGCTCTCAAGGGTGATCTGAAAACAGTTGAAGATTGTATCTTAGGAGACTTCCTAAGGATTCTTTCCGGGTTGTCAACTATCTCAGGTGGATCAGGGTCAGGATGGGCTCTAGTGTGAATCTTTTTAGGAGCCACTATGCTAAGTTTTAAGACCCAAGTAAACAAGAAAATTTCAACCAGATATGACAATCTTTGAAGGGTCAACTAAACTGTTTACACAAATCTTAATCCTACAGTCCTCTAACTGAGTTTGACTGATTTTATAATGATAAGGGTTTTTCCCAGTGGAGTCTTAAGGTCTGCTAGGATTGTGGAGTCGCCAAGTGGAAATTTTTAGCTCCTTTTAGAGGTAAAAGGTCTTATGGTCCACCACCATGTTTATTTAATTCCAATCTGAAATATTTTTAGGTTTTTCTAAATCATTTTTCAGTTTTGTGGTTGTTAAGAATATCCTAACTTTGTTTCAAAACTTAGCTAAGGTCGCGAGACAAAGGCAGTCTACTCTTATGGCTAAGCCAGCTGATTTTTCAAGGTTAGATGAAGTCTTAAGAGAAACCTAGGGTTTACCTAGTTCTTCACTGATTCAAACAAGTTCCATCATGATTACCTATTCTTGGTAGTGCTTGAAAAGGCTGCTTTGTACTCTTAAAATGTTCTCGACTAAAGGGTTTTCTAAGGCCTCTAAAAGGTATTAAAAACACTCAGGTCCCCAGCAGAGTCGCCAGAAATGTTAGCTTCTGGTGGCTCAGCTGCAAAATAGAACAATTGTCATGGAACCAGAGATTCTGGGTTCGATCACTAGTGGAGTCGCCAGAAATGTTAGGTCTCTGTAACAAGCAAGATTGGCAAAGTCTGATCACAGAGTTAACATCATTTCAACCAACTTTGGGATTCTAGGATCTAGCCCTCCTGAATCCGGAGAGGGATCTATCCAATATGTACAAAGATGGATATTGTCTTTGAAGTTTGGGGTGATGATATTAGGCTAGTTATGAAGGCTAAGGGTTTTGTTTGGTTCTCTCAGATGGTTGAACATAGTTGCTGTCTGAGGCGGAAAGATCTATATGCAAATAGGTTCAAAGGTGAGAAGTTGCAAGAAAACAGAATAAGCTTTGATTCTAAAGAAAGATTATGGCAAGTTTTCAATCCATTGGGCTATGGAGTCATAAGAGAATTTAATTGAAACATTCAGGTTCAAGAGGAATCTATGGGACAAGTCATATATGCCTAAGGATCTCTTTAAAGTTTGATTTATGGAATGGGGTGATACAATAAGAAAGGGAAATAACATATGCAGAACAAAGAGCAGCCCAGGATCTGGTAAGTACTTTGAAACTAGCCAGCCTTTGACCAGGCACTTAAGAAAAACATAGAAGCAAACTAGGATCTGGTAAGTACTTTGAAACTATCCAGCCTTTGATACACTTCTAATAGAACACAGATTAAAAACAAAGGGAAACTTGAAGGAAACCTTTGGAGCAGAAGCTAGTGGGCTGGGACTCACCCTGATCCTCTCCTAGTTCTTATTTACTTAGTTACTTCCAAGACAATCACCAAGATGACACAGAATGGCCCAAGATCTGATAAGTACTTTGAAACTAGTCAGCTTTTGACACATCCTAAGGGAAACAGACAAATAGTCGAGCAAACAAGAAAGGGACTCAGGGCTAACCTTTGATTTCCTCAATTCATTCCTCACACAACATACCTGAAAGTAACATTTAAAAATAACATTCAGCAGTGACGAAAAGATGAGGGAACGCCAGAATCTTTGTACTTAGACTGAATTAAATCATTTCTAAATAACACAATTAGAAGAAAACAGTGAAATAAAGGTTTCTCAGCCAGATAAGGTTACTGATATACAGCAAGCCCTACCACTGTTTAAACTGTTCTTTATAGTGGAAAATGAAACAAATTGAAAACTGAAATAAAATGACAAGTTACAGTGAGAATAACGTCACCATCAGTATAGACCAGGATCCCATAAATCGGCTTGTATTGATTGCTTCAAACCGGTTACAATCTTCAAATCCAATGTTTTAATCCATCTCTTTTCACAATCTAACCTATCTGTTACAAGCAGAGCTCCAAGAGCCTATGAAACCACTATTTACAGTCAAGATTTTTCCACTCAGAAACAACTACAACACTTCATCAATTACATTGACAACCAACTAATCCAACCCCTCACTTATCTTCTTCTGGAGTATTTATAGAAGGATGAGGAGGTGAGATCTAACAAAAAGATCTCAAATACAATTAATGCAGAATTAATGTCTTCCTAGCCTGGGAGGCTCGATGAAGAATTTATACAGGTGTTCCACTGCATTTATGCACTTATACTTAGGGAGTAAGCTCGGAAGGAGCTTTTGTTGACATTTGAGGCTCTGCATACTGTTAGGGTTACTCTGCAAACATCTTGTCATTAAATCTGGTGCAGAAATAACTTCTTTGGTTGTTCCGAGGCATAATATCTGATCTGGTTCAATAAATTCATCCTCTGATTGAGCATTCTGAGGTAATAGGTGGCATTGTGGTGGTTGAGGAATCAATTTTCCTCAAAGTAGGGCGGTGGAGGCAACGTCTGATGAACACTTTTTAGGTTTTTCTTTAATCCGTGTTCGAAGCCGGGGATTAGGCTTTTGATAACCTTCTTAGACGTAATCCCCGCCAATCTATCCACAAAACTGCTGCTCTGGTTCACTCTGTCTTAAAAATCTGATACTCTTCTCTGCGTTGATGTTGACGGCATTCTTCAGGCTTTACAGGGTCGCGTAGCAACCAAGGCTCATGAAACCTTGTTGATATCATTGTTCTTTACCCTGCGGTTGATTCTCTAGATTAATCAGAAGGATGGGAGTCGTCACCCTCATTCTTCAGATTTTCATTAAAACACGACGAAAGAACCTTAAAACCTGCAAAATACAAGAAAAATGAGAAAATCCTGCGTTATATGGACAATATGCATCGGAGGGCGTGCGGAAAATGGAGCAATCGGAGCCGTTGATCGTAGTGCGATCAACGGTCTGGGGAGTTTTGACAAGTCAGTGGAGAAAAAGGGATTTTGTACAGTGGAATCAGGAGGATGAATGAGAACCGTCGATCCGCGGAGATCGACGGCGGAGATCGACTTTTGGCTACGCCAGGGGAAGATTCAACAGGCGGGGAAATCCATTAAAAGTCGAGCAGAAAAGGCGATTAGCAACCGTCGGATGGGAAAGCCTGGATCCGACAGCAGAGATTAATCCCGCTGCGGGGTGATGGAACGACAGATAACGCGCGGGCAAAGTGGAAGGATGGCGGTTTTGGGAATGAGGTGGAGGACACGCGTCGGCCAGCATGTGGAATCGCTGGCCGATGGGATAAAACCGCCATTCGATGAAAGGCGGTGCGGGATATACACCATGGTTTTGAGAATGAGCGCGGGGGAAGGGGGGTCCACCAGGCGTGAAGTACTACGCTCCGTCGGATTTGGGGAGCAGATCGACGGCTAAAAAGGCTCGGGGTAATAAAAACACGTGGTGTCATATTTCATACTCAAACCTTATAAAAGATGGGTTTTTGAAGGTTTCAAAGGGAAAAAGGGGCGGAATGGGGACCACGCTTCAGTTTAGCGCCTCTGGACTTGAGTGGCCGGTCGCGGTGCTCGGGCATGTGGGGGGAGGGACGGCAAGGGGCTTAGTCTGAGGGGCTGAAAACCAGCGCATAGAAAATAGGTGTATTTTACATGATTTTCAATGATTTTTGAGAAAGGAAAAAGGTTCCGATAGGCTAAAAAGTGGGTTTTTAACCTTAGGAAATTAGATTAATGAGGGGATAAGGAATAGCATAGGGTTTAGTGGGGTTTTTAAGGATGAAAGGAAACTGAAGAAATGATGGTAAGATGGAAGCAGGGGAGGGGAAAAAGGAGGAGGATGCAGCAATATTTGATTTGGATTTTCATGGAATATCAGAGATTGAGAGAAGGAAAAGTATGAAGAACCAACCAGCAGTTTATGATCTTACCAACAAACTTCAAGTACCAACAATTTTAGGCCTGAATTTGTTTCTTGAAGGCTGCAAAGAATATTTAGCCACCAGCTGATATAATTGAAAAATATAGGTGGCTAACATATTCCACCAAAGTCCAAGCTTTCACATTTTACATTAAAACATTATATCATTTCGCCAACATTAAAACTTTAATGTTTTATATTAAAGTTTTTCCATTTCTCCCAACCTTCTAAAGGTCATTTCATAAGTTAACCTCTACCGTCGATCATCGCCTCCTGCTATGATCGAATAGTCCACATGCATCCCACATCCAAAACTTCATCAGTTACATTTTTCACCATTATTCTGCATTTTTCCACCATTTACCTTGCATCCACCGTTGCCACCATGCTGTGCTGCCATCATCATAGCATTCCACTACATCCATCCTCCCACGCATGGATTTCTTAAGATGTTTGTGTGTTTTGCAGGTTACAGGTGGTGAGAACCACCATTTCTCACAGTCATTATAATAGTGACACAAAGCGCAGAGAAGGATATTTTCTGAGCCTGATATTGCAACATAAATGTTTGGGAAGGTTTTTACAGGAAAGCTTTCATTAAAATTATTGTGTTCAGCCCTGTTAAACCTCTCCAGCATCATTAAAGCTTAAATTTCATAGACAGAGACATTCATGAAGCGACAAAGTGCATCAGTGGATAATCAGAGATTTTAATGCCTGTAATTGAGAATTTTAAGTCTGATTCATTGTTTAAAAGGAAAATGTACCAGATTGAAGACTTCATGATTAATATAGGAGGCCTAAAGAGGCCTATAGCACAGAAAACAATATTGGCAGTGTTTCACATCAGCAGAAGTTTCCTCCCGAGAAAGGACACAGTACCCATACTGTTTTTATTCTAGATTGTGTCCCCGAGAATATTTCCACCCTGACAGCAGTCCTAATGCTACCAGAGCATTTTGCTAATCTACGTGAATGACGGGGAAAAGGATTTTTTTCTTCCACGATTACTGATTTATTTTAACCAAAAAAAAAAGTGTAATGCTAGGCAAAAGGGTTTACCAAGAAACTATGAACTACAGAATACCTCCTAGCGAACAAAGAAGTATAAGCAGAAAATCTCCCCAAATGCTATGTTCGGTGTATCACAATTTACAAGGTGGCCAAATCAGTTCACTATGGATGGATAGCACCTAAAAGCTGTTTTCCAAAATATAACCGAAGGTACGTGGAGGCCCAAGTCCATATTAGCATTGTCTGATGTGAAACCACATAGTGAGAGCACCCCTTTATACTTATCGTACTGTAACACCACCTAATATACCCGAAAATACGTGGAAGAGCTACGATATACTTATGTACATGGAGTGAGGTATCATACTCGGAATGTATCGCAGACAAGTTAATGATAGCTACTATGTTTTATGACGCCGGAACACGCCTCTAGCCTAGACCTTCTAAATGTTATCATTATGGTTCCAATGCTTTGTTAAGTAAATTGAGATAAATGTTATGTTGATCTTGCTTAACAATTTTCCTTTCAAAGGTTCACCGTGATGATTTATTGGAAATTCCTAAAATGAAAACTAAGAATGATCAGAAATCTTTCACTTTTAATTTTTTCAATGAAAATCATAACTACTAGAGGGAAAGAGCAAACAATTTGTGAGAAAAAAAATCAATGAGCACAAACTAAATGCAGATTTCCTAATTGTTCCTTTTGCAAAACACACAAACCTCTACATGCAAATGTAAGTTTTTATTTTTAGTTCCTTTAATGTTATGAATGCAGAAAAGAAACTAAGTGCACTAAATCAACAAACAAATTCCTTTTACTTTCGATAAATGAGGAATACAAACAAAAATTTCTCTTTTGAAGGATAAATGAGGAATTTAACAACAATTTCTCCTATCAGGAAATGAAGAATTTACGACAATTTCCTATTTCAAAAGCAAATGGAACTAATGCGACAATGCAAATACTTTGAAATTAATTCGTCAATGGTAAAGAAAAATTCATTAAACAAACATTGAACAAATTTTCCTTCAAAGGAGGAAGAAGTAGATAGATTCACTGGTCAATATGAGATTCAAACTTTTCAAAACACAGTAGAAAGAAAACTAAATCAAATTGCAAAAACAAATTCAATGGAATTTGGATGGTTTCAGGAGGCAACGCAGGCTCTAAGGCGAGACAGTCCTTTCCAACGTAGGCCTGAAAGGGAGGTAGTTCTATGTGTTGGTCTCCCATGTTTTGATAGTTTGGAAAATCAAAAGACAAGGCAACATCAAAACCAATCTTTACAGTTACAAGATCTAGTCCTCCTGCCCTCAGAGAGGGATCTCTCAATTTTTTTTTTTTTTGAAAAGGTTTATCTTGTGTGCTTCAGGTATTGGTTTTAGACTAGTTATTAAGTGCAAGTGTTTGTTTGTTTGTTTGGTTGAATTGATACAACAGAACATAAAAGGTCTAGGAAAGATAGATAGAAAGGGGAAATGACAGCTTCATTGGGTAATGGAGTCAAAAAGAGGTTATGACAAACTTATAAATGGATATGGGATATCAAAAGGAAAATATAACTTGGCCACAGGATCCTTTAGTTTATGAATGAGATGGACATTAATGGTTTAGAAAAGAGAAGTTTAATTCTCAACAAAGGGAATTTGAAAGCATAACTTGAACAATAAAGAGTTATTTGATAGACAGGGCTAACCATGAATTTTACAAACCACACTTTAAGCAAATAATGACTTCAAAACAACTTTTAAAATGAAATTTAAGATTCGGGGAACACCCTATTTCCTCAAATATTTTATTTCAAATGACTTAGAAAACATAAAAGATTCACTGATAATTACGATCATAGAAGAGGGAACACCTAAATACATCTATGATCACAACTATAAAGACCTTTAAGACAATTGTTCTTGCAAGGACAAAGGGCATGCTTAGAACATACCTCCTTGGATTACTATAAACAAAGATACTTCAAAGGGAGACTTCAATAATAGCCTTTAAGTGGCAGTAGACAAGCAGGGAGAATCATAAATCGTGCTGAAACCAACTATTCGAGCTATTAGAGAAATAAACAAGCATGAGGACTAAAGAGAGAGATTGAAGACTCTAAAATACCTTAGAAGAAGAAAACATAAAACAGTGAAGGATAAACAGGTCTAAGGTGCTTCCAAGAGTCATTTCTTAGCCTAAAAATTTCATCCTACTATGGTAAGAAATTATGGAACAAAATGAAAACAGGAGAAAACATTAAACGGTTCAGAATACTTCACCAGCAGCCAAGCTCATGGATCCAATGATAGAGCCTTCTCAAGAACAAGCATGCAAAAACATCATCAGGGCTTCCAAGACTTCAATTTCTTCTTCAAATTCAATAGAATATGTATTATTTCAGAGAGTTTCAGTATTACAACTAGTGATCAACCAACCCTTCACAATGAGCTCCTCAAGAATATTTTATAGAAGGAATGAGGAGGTCAAAAGAGAGAAAAGATCTACAGGCTCAATTAATACGTTTTTAATGCTTCTTGACCTTTGAGGGGCACAATGGAGAAGTTTACAGATATTTCTCTGTATTAATTGGCTTTACATTAAGTATTAAGCTTGCTGGGGAAATTTTGTTGACTTTAAGGCTCTGTGTCATTTCGTAATAACTCCGCTGATATTTTGAAATAAGTTCCTTTGGCTGAAATAACTGTCCAGTTGCATTAAGGTAGATATCCTCTGTTTTGGTCATAACTCAGCCTCTTTAAATGCTTTGAGGCTACAGGTGGCTTTTGGTAGCTGGTGAGGAATCAATTAGCCTCTGATGTGGCGGTGGAGGCTTCTCGGTTTGTTGAATTTCTTTGTCTTTCTTTAATCACTGTTTGATTTGTTTTAAATCTGTGTATTAGGCTTAATTAGGCCCAGATTCTGTCGCTGTTCTTTAAACAATGTTTAATTGAATGAATTAGGCATTTGAAAGCCGATTTAGGCCATAATCCATTAAAACTGTGAAAACAATCTTCAATTCTTCAGTTTCTACTGTGGTTGGGGCTTTTCACACTGATACTCTTTGATTTATTTAATCTTTGTTGTGTCTTGTTCATGTACAAGTGCCACAGGGCTTTATAATTTTTATCAGTGCTCATGAGGCACCAATAAAACGTGGCGTCGAACCCTAAACGGATACTCTTTAATAAACAAAAGCCTGGAGGATCGTCATCCTTGGCTTTTATTTTTTTTAAACATTTGAAAACATTTTAAATCCTGCATAATACAATACAAATTATAAAATCCTGCGTATTAGGGAAAAAAATGCTTAGGAGGCTTAGTTTTTTAGCGTGGACGTTGGATGACAGCATCCAACGGTGGAGATTTCGCGCAGAAGTAAAATGGAGAGCAGTGGGAGAAAATGGTGGAGATTTTGAGTTAGGGCCGTTTATCTTATAGAGATCAACGGTTGAGAGTAGATGTAATAATAAAATGCGAAGGGGTCACATTTTTATTTCATAGTCGAAAATGGAAGAAAAGCAAAGGAGAATAGTGAAAAATACTTCGGCGGAGGAAGTATGCATTAGGGAAATTTTGGGTTTCTAGATGATCTTAGACCGTTGGATGAGATCGTCCCTAGGTGATCAACGACTGTAATTGCTTTTAGAAATCCCTTGGTGATAGG
The DNA here is from genome assembly GCA_034641835.2 of Pinus albicaulis. Classification (NCBI taxonomy): domain Eukaryota; kingdom Viridiplantae; phylum Streptophyta; class Pinopsida; order Pinales; family Pinaceae; genus Pinus; species Pinus albicaulis. Next base: position 1,362,230,425 of record CM076577.1, read on the forward strand.
CGGAGAGCGATAGAACAACGCAACAATGATCTGGGACCGTTGATTTGCAGAGATCAACGGTCAAGGAGGAACGCGATAAAACATAATAAAAAATGAGGGAAGGCGGTTTCGGAGGGAAAAACAGCTGGTTTCACGTGGAAAAATGGGAGAAAGGTGGTTTCACCTTTTCAAACACGATATGCGTTAGGAGGTGACACGTGGAATTTGAGTACTACCCATATCGCGTAGCCCTTTGAGAATTAACATTCGTGCTTGAATCTGTTCGAAAATGCACGCTGGCCGTTAGATCTGAGCTCTTAGATCAGATGGTGGGGAATGAGCGGGATATCGGCAAGATGTGCGGGTAGATAGCATGGTAGGGTGGTTTTATTACAGGTCGTTAGATCAAAGATTGGACGGCTGAGATCAAATCTGGAGGGAGGCAGGGCCCACGGGAGTTGAGCCTGTTGGGATAAATCTAGGCCGTTGGATCAAGGAAATGGATGGATCAGATTGATATTAGAGATTAACCAAATAATATACAAGGCAGAGAAGAGTTTTAATATGAGCCGTTGATCTACGGAGATCAACGGTTGAGATTTACTCGGAAAACATTATGAAGCGGGGGTGTGTGTTTTTAACCAAGGTCGGGAGATGCAATATGGACCGTCAGATCTAGATGTATGGACGGTCCAGATCTAATCGGAAGGTTTACGATTAGCGGGGGCGAGGGATAAGTAGCACCGAAGCTATTGACTGTGGGCCGTCGATATGTGGATCAGATCTACGGTGGAGGATGGATCGGAACGTGGCCAATCGGAGGTGGCAAAAATAAAATATTAAACGCGCCAATGAAATTTCCGGATGCGAGATAGCGCTATCCGTTTGATTGGTCCAAGATCAAACAGCAGAGAAGGCCTCCGACCAATGAACAGCGGGCCACGTTTATAACACGAGAAATCAAAATTTTATGTAATAAAGGGATTACTACATTTGGGAGGGATATATATAAGGTTAGGCGCCCGACTGCAGGGGCCTTTGGATATATGAACAAGTGAATGGAATCGGGGGTTATATTCAAAAGGGCCAATCGGCATCAGGGTTTTATAAAATAAAAGGACTTGCACTCTCTGATTTGTTCTGATGTGATAGGCGCCTGATGGGTCTAGAACCTGGTTATAAGGCTTGGGCACATGTGGTGGGGAAGTGGTTAGGACTTAGCCCAAAGGGGCTTAGGTCCATAGTCCAAAAACTTTTTTTTAATGAAATTTTCAAGGTTTTTGATGGATTTGGGCGTTTCGGTAAGGTTCAAAAGTGAGTTTCAAACCTTATAAAAGGGATTTTGTGAAGGGGAAGGAGGAATACATGAAAAATAGAAGAATTTCATGGGGGAAAAATGAATAAAATGAACGTTAGTTTTGAGTGGAGTGAGGGGAAAAACGGAGTTTTGCAGCAGTCTTTTCTTCATGGAAAACAATAGAATTTCTGACTTCGAAAGGGAGATAGCAGTGAAGATTTAAACATAGGGTATGAAGTCTTCAAGAGATAACATTTTTAGCAACAAAACACATTTCTTGAAGGCTCAAAAAATGATTTAGCGACCTTTTGATATAACAAATTTTATAGGTGGCTAACACTATGCAAAGCACTGTGTCTGCGTTGGGTGCAGTGTATAAAGAAAAACATAGCTGTTTAACACACTTATTTTGCAAATTTGGATTTCAAAAAGTTTAATCTTTGTGAGTATTAACTACTGGGTGAATAAACAGAGAAAATCAGAGGCTAAAACACCTAGGACAAAGAGAAATTATCCCCAATGGAGTCGCCAATTTGTTGGACAGAATTTTGAATTACGAATAAAACACACTTCCCTCGACAGATGCTAATATAGAACAACATATTAAAGACTATACGACAACTTTTCCTAACTAAGAACAGACACACAGAATGGATTGGAGGCTTACTTGGAATCCAAACGCTTCCAAATGACTCCTTCTGTCGCTTCTGTTGTAGCTTCAAATTCCAGTTGACTGTGCAAAGTATTTCCTGCAAGAATAAACACTAAAAAGTAGGAGATAACAATAATACAAATGTCTATTCAAGTTAGTTTGCTAAATCAGTAAAGAATAAACCATATACATCAACTAAGATCTTGTAATATGGAAAATCAAAGCTAATACGGATGCATATAAGGAAAAGTAAGTTGTACTCTTTATTAATGATAGAAGGGGAGGTTACAACCTAGTGACTGATTTGAAGTGACCATCTCCAGTAGCATCCCAACCTCATGACAGTATAAATCTCTCCAGCAACTATTACACAAATCTAACCCTCAATTGAAATTCCACCAGCGTTTCTCTACTCAAATTCTTCCCTCTCAACCACTAAGATCTGTGCTCTATTTATAGAGGAGCTAAAGGTAGTTTTACAATCAATGACTTTCCAATAATAGGCAATAGATGTTCCTAATCTTGTAGATGTCAAATGGACACATGGATTCGAAGCTTGACACACGTGAACTCTTCTAGAAGGCACTCGCCAAGTGGAGATTCCATAACAATGAGAATTTCACACCCAATGTGACCAACGCACCTGTGAATGTCGGGAAGTGCTTTACGAAGCAGTGGTGCATGGGGCTACCAACATATGCAACACACTTAGTCGAGCAAGCATTGATGAGCTCTCATATGATATATTATAAACTTCAAATATTAGAAACCTTTGCTTGATGAAAGTCATGTATGATTTGTCGTGTTCTTTGTCTTAGGGCATGTAACAACTTGAAATGATAGGGGATGATAAACCCTTATTCATTGGTCCTGGAGATGATGCATATTTAACTAGGTCATTGGGAATGATGCCCAAATTGACCTATAACAGTAAAGGTAAATAATAATTACTCAATAAAAAAAAAAATTGAAAAGTTATGTATTTGGAAAATTATAATAATATTTATATATGTTATATGTTATTTTTAATTTTTAATTTTTAATTCTTAATTTTTAACTCTTAATTGACCAAAATTATTATGATATTTATTTCTTTTGTATTGAGTAGCTATTAGTGTTTACACCAATTTACAACCATTACAACATTTTTCTTTTATGGGTTTCTAGAGTGCTTCAAATACAATAAATTTTAAATTATTATTATTATTATTATTATTATGTAAAAATTGAAATTTTTTGTCTTATAGAATCGAAAAAACTATTATAATAATATAATAATCGTATTTTAACATATTTATTATGAAAATAATATTGGAATAAAAATTAAAATTCCATTTAGCAACTACTCTAATTAAATCTTAGTTTTGAGGCTGTAATATTTTTTATATTAAATATAAAAATTTATTTATTAAATATAACTTTTTTTGTAAATCAAGATTCTATTCATTCTTCCAAAAAGAGGTACACGTGTAGAAAAACATCGGTATTCTCACCCCAACTAGGCTTTTTATCAGCATATGACACTGAAATACAAAAACAAAAAGAGACACAATAGATAACTTGAGAGGTCGTAGGCACTAGTAAACAGGAAAAAAAAATAAAACACCTCTAACCATACTAATCAACGGAGGTGATGGAGGTTGGTTTTTCCGAGTTTGTTTAAGGAGGAGGGGGAGGATGGAAGGAGAATTGAACATGCTCCTTGAAATGGGCCATCCAGACCTCCACCTTCTCTACTTTGTCAGATAACAATTTTTGGCCTCGTCGGACTACCACTACATGCTCCCAGACATAGCATTGGAATTAATGCATTGTGTTCATATTAGAAATTAGCGCAACATGTTCCTCTTGACTCACACACTTCGAGATTTATAGGAATTAAATAACATATTGGATCAAAACCTAACACTGCTCCATGCAACGACCTTCCCGCTACCCATAACCCACATGACGCGCCTCCCTTGTTTCCCTGAACTGTCACACTAAACTAAACCACCATGTTGCTTCCCTCGAGGGTTGTAGCTCCCACGACTAGTCGTTGAGCCCCCCCTCACTTGCTAACCCAACCTATAGACCATACACGACCAGAACGCCCTGCCTAGCCACCACCATGACCACTCGTCCTGGCATGGCCCGAGTGACTGCCACTACTAGCGACCTCCTCCGAGTCAACGATGTCGGTCGCCATTTCTAACTAACATAGAGAGATATGTTTCACCCCATGAGCTGCTCGAATTGTGATTAATTTGAGTAGACAAGTGCCCTGAGTGACAAACGAGATGCATGGTTATCTTCCCAACTCTATAGAGACAGTCAAAGGCGAACTAGCCCGAAAATTCTCGATCTGGAACTATCCATAGGGAGAAACACACAACCCACACCGGCATGACCACCAGGCCACAGGGAATATGAATAGCCTGAAATTAACATCTACCATATGAAAAACATTTTCTCGCTTCCTTAAATGACCCCTAACTAGGAACACTTCTGAGAAACCAATACACCTGCTACACAAACACCACTAAGCTTCGCAAGAGCTTGTGAAGGGGATGAAGAAGGAAACAATTTCGCTCCTTTTTTAGAAGAAAAGGGTTATCACCCGACCCAAATAGAAACATCGTAACACACACCAAACTAGAAGGTCGTGACCTTTTTCATATGTGAAAATATTGACTCGAAGAAAAAACATGAAATTAACAATATTTCTCACCCGAAAGCGGGGGAGAGAATGCCAGTGACAAGGTAGGCACATATTCTAAACGAGGAATCCTATGAAACAACTTTCTCTCCATGTTGGGATCACACTACAGACACCATAGCTCATCAAAACACATAATGACCGTCAAAGTACCTCACCACCCTCCATAAAATGAAAACAACCACCACCACCCACAAGGCCCAAGGAAAAATGTAATTTCACACATTTCAAATTACTCCCTCCCATATATAAGGTGTGTTGAAAGGATAAAGAGGTAGACCGTCCCACCTGTGGCCACGCACTCACCATGATTGCCCACACATTCCCTCGAGAACACTATCCACCCTATTCATCACCCCCGTGATGGACCTAGCTGATAGGTCAATTTCTAAAATTACTTTGTTTTACTGTGGTGAATAAATTAGAATAGGACATTTACTGAATAATTTAATGAAGATAAAATTTCATCGAACTATTAACGAAGTGTTTTGTTTCTCTTGACTACGAGGAGGTCAACTACAATATTACAGAAAGAAAATTGTAAGAAATGATTCCACACAAAAGAAATAGTTAAAGGTAGTTAGGGTTGGCGTTAGCGGTCCATTCTCTTTCCTTTTTAGAAGAAAAACCTAAGACAGTGGCCAAAAGGGTATGGTAGAACCTGAGGCTGCGAGAGGAGGAAAAAGATAGATATTTCTCTTTAAATGAGTAACCCTTGCCAATATGCTACAAAGAGTGGATATTAAATCCAAGTTGTTAGATGGTGTGCCAGTGTAACTTATAGTTTCCTGTGACTAGAGATGATTGGGATCATATGCTCCAAAGGAAAAACTACTTTGTTGTTCTTGTGTGTGTAATTGGATCGGCAGGAGTCTAGAGTCAAATCTGGGTCTCATTGGTTGGGTGGCACACATGCCTTTTTGTGGTCTTGTGTGATCTGAATGGGGATATTAGTGTTTTTTGTGCTAAGATAAAATTCAGAATATAAACAATGTGCTTCAAAATTATGAGGTATATTTCAAGTTTTCATGATTTTTTATGTGTTTTTATGTGAATTTCTTGAAAAAATTAACATAAACAAAACACCAAACCACAACATCCAACATAAATGAAAATCACTATAAATAATAACACAAAAAAACATGAGGAAGGAGTTCACCTCGCCTAGGCTACGTCTCCTTGGTCCAACTTCAAATGGCTTGGCCCTCTTCTATTATGCTCAAACATGTGATTACATATGTTTACAATGTTAAAACAACTCTCAAACCTGTTCCCTCTGCTCCAAAATTCCAAAAAATGCCTGTGCAGCCTATTTCTCCATTAGATTTTTCCAAAAACTAAGCTATTGCTTCCATAACTTTTGCCACTAACTGCTCCACAAATTCCTAAAAATCTAGCACCATCCTACAAATCCACCCATAATTCCATTCATTGGGCGCCAAATTGCCCGAAAATTGTGTGAAATTGTTTCCACACTAATTTTCCCAATAACGCTTAATGACCATATTTCGAACAATATTGGGTATGGTTTATAAAAAAAATTAAATAAAAAATTTGGAGGTTGCTGCCCTTCCTCAAACAACGCCTAACTAGCCACACTTCCTAGAAACCAATACACCCACTCCACAAACACCACCAAGCTTCGCAAGAGCTCGTGAAGGGGCCGAAGAAGGAAAAAATTATGCTCCTTTTCGAAAGAAAAGCCTTATCACCTGAGCCAAACATAAACAACATAACACACACCAAACCAAAAGGTCGTGCCCTTTCTCATATGTGAAAAATTTTGCTCAAAGAAAAAATATGAAATTAACAATAATGCTCACTCGAAAGCAGCAGAGGGAACACGAGCGGTAAGGCAAGCACATCTTTCAACAGGGAACTCTATGAAGCAAATTTCTCACCACATTGGGATCACAATACAAACACCATAGATCATCCAAACACATAATGACCGAAAAATTCCCTCGCCACCCTCCATAAAATGCAAACAAGCACCACCACCCATGAGACCCAAGGGAAAATGAAATTTCACAAATTTCACATTACTCCCTCCCATACACAAGGTGTATTGAGAGGATAGGGAGGTAGACCCTCCCACCTATGGCCACGTGCTCACCATGATTTCCCACGCATTCCCTTGAGAACGCCATCCACCTTGTTCATCACCCTTGCAATGGCCTTAGCTGATAGGTCAATTTCTAAAAGTAATTTTTTTTTACTGTGGTGAAGAAATTAGAATAAGACATTTACTGAATAATTTAATGAAGATAAATTTTCATCGAAATATTAACCAAGTGTTTTGTTTCTCTTTCCTATGAGGAGGTCAACTACAATATTACATAAATACATATGTAAGAAATGATTGCACACAAAAGAAACAGTTAAAGGTGGTTAGGGTTGGTAGTTAGCGGTCCATTCTCTTTTATTTTGGGAGAAAAAACTGGGAGGGTGGCCAAAAGGGTATGGTAGAGCCTGAGGCTGTGAGAGGAGGAAAAAGAGAGATATTTATCTTTGAATGAGTAACCCTTGAGAGTACGTTGTAAGAGCGGAGATCAAATCCAAGTTGTTAGATGGTGTTCCAATGGAACTTATAGTTTCCCATGACTAGATATGATTGGGATTAGATGGTCCAAAGCAAAAACTACTTTGTTGTTCTCATGTGTGTAATTGGCTCGGCGGGAGTCTAGAGTCAAATCTAGGTCTCATTGGTTGGGTGGCACATCTACCTTTTTGTGGTCTTGTGTGATCTGAATGGGAATATTAATGTCTATTGTGCTAAGATACAATTCATAATATAAACAATGTGCTTCAGAATTATGAGGTAAATTAAAAGTTTTTCATGAGTTTACATGTGTTTTTATCTGAATTTCTTCAAAAAATTAACATAAACAAAACATTGAACCACAACATCTAAAGAACCGCAACATCTAAAATAAATTAACATCACCATAAACAATAACATAACAACGCATGATGAAGGAGTTCACCCCACCTGGGCTACATCTCCTTGGTCCATCTTCCAATTGCTTGGCCCTCCTCTGTTATGCTAAAAAATATGATTACATATTTTTACAATGCTCAAACAGCTTTGAAAGTTGTTCCCTCTACTCTAGAATTCCAAAGATTTTTGTGAAAACCCTTTCTCCATTGAATTTCACCAAAAAATAAGTTATGAATTACCCAAGTTTTAGAACTAACCACTCCACAAATTCCTCAAAATTTGACATCATCCTAATAATCCGCCTGAAATTCCTCTCACTCGGCACCAAATTTCCCAAAAATCGAGTTAAATTGTTTCCACACTAATATTCCCAATAATGCTTAAAGACCAAATTTTACACCATATAGGAAATGCTTTATAATAAAAAAATTAAATAAAAAAGTCGGCAGTTTCTACCCTAGAGGGGTGTAACTCCCATGACTAGTTGCTGAGCCCACTTCCCCCGCCCGCCACCCCAACCTCTAAACACTACATGACTAGAATTCCCTGCCCTGCCACGGCCTCGACCACCTGTGGTCGCATGACTAGAGTGACTACCACTACTACCGACCTTCTCCAAGCCAACGATGTCATTCTCCATTTCTAACTAACTGAGAGTGATACATAACATACCCTGAGCTGATCGAATTAGGATTAATTTGAGCGGACAAGCGCCCCAAGCAAGGAACCAGAAACATGGTTATCTTCCCAACTCTACAGACACAGTCAAAGGAGAACCGAGCTGAAACTTCTCGAGCTAGAACTACCCACAGGGAGAAACACACCACCCACACTGTCATGACCACCAGCCCACAATGAACATGAATAACCTAAAATTAATATCTACGATAATAAAAACATCGTCTTGCTTCTTGAAATGGCCCCTAACTATCTAGAATACCTAGAAACCAATACACCGACTCTAAAAATAGCACCAAGATTTTCAAGAGCTCATGAAGGTGCCGAATAAGGAAACAAGTACGCACCGTTTCCATAAGAAAAGGGTTATCACACGACCCAAACAGAAACAACTTAACACACACCAAAATAGAAGGTCGTTACCTTTCTCATATTCGAAAAAATTAACTCTTTTATCACAAAATTGGACCTGATATGCTGCTAATCAAATCAATCTCATGTAACTATTTCAAACCAAACGTTTGATTGAGGCTTAGCCTCCTCAACCTGAGAGGGCTCTCTCAAAGGGTTAATGATTTTTGATAAAAATATAGATGGCTAACTCTATGTAGGGTAATAAACAAATAAATGATAGAGATAGGTTGAGAATCACATCAGTGAGTACATATTGGGCTTATGGAGTCAAAATATTTTCAGTAACCAATGAATCTGCTTAACATGGAAGTTGAGGCATATCAGAGTTTTAGTCAAGAAATAACACACATGAAACTGTAAAAACACAGTCAGTTCATTTATATAGGAATTCAGAGCATATAAAGATGAATTTTGAGTAATATAAATAACACCGCTGCAATAGGATAATAAGAGATGCAAATATAATAGGAAAACACCAAAAATCCTTCTGAATCCCAAGTTGGTTATGTAGAAACTCTCTGTATTAGCTGAAAACCAGTCCATTACAATAAGCACAGTCTTTTGCCAGAAATGTCCAACCCTTTGCTAATTCGACCCAATAGCCTTTAATAGACCATTTACCACATGATATGATCTCACCTTCGGCTAGATACATTGAATTTCTAACTCTTGACACTTTGCATAACCATAAAACATCAAAATTATGACAAACATACACCTATCCTACTTAATAGTCCTATTTCAACTAGGATTCAAAATCTTCATTACTATCTTTAACAACCTTATCCTAACAACCTTATCCTAAAAACCTTATATATTTGAAATTACATAATTTCCCAAATGTATCATCACATGGTCGAATTTGGATGATGGGCTTCAGTTCTCCATGACCACTTTGTTAACCTCCACAAAAACAGGAAACTAGACCCTGTTATTGTTAGGCATAAGATTATTTTCCTTCTTTGAACATTATGACCATCATTTAAACTTTATTTATTTGTCCTTGGTTGTTTTAGATTATCTTAACATGTCTCATCACTCATCCCTAGCCTCCATATATCCACAAAACTTGTTCAAAAGGCTGTAATTTATGGCGCTACGAAAACAAAGCAGTTTCATAGCGCCCTTTGTAGCGCTGCCATTTCAACCGTTTTGCTTCAAAAACTTGGTTATTTCCTTATGAAACATCTTCCATAACAATCAAATCTCTTAAATCATCCTTTAACCCCTTGAAAAATGACCAAAAGGAGCAGAAAATCCAGCTACAGCAGTTTCGTAGCGCTTTTCTATTTTTTTACACTAGATGTGCTACGAAACAGCAGAGTATGCAGTTTTGTCAAACGTTTTGCCAAGTATTATTTCCAAAAAACTCAAAATATTACTTATCTCATCATCTGAAAACCATAGCAACCTTATAATAACTTCATTTTAGCTTTTTTTAGGCATTTCTTCTTCATTTGCAATAGGTTGGCCTATTGATTTTCCTGTTTTTTCCTCAAACATAGGTCTTGGGACAGAGCCTATATCTCCTACTGCATGATGTATTTTGAAAACTATAAGGAGGTTATTATAGGCCGTTATGTCTTGATTAAAAACCTCTCTTGGGTTTTCGAAAGACATCTCCTGCTATCCAGAAATGGACTTTGAAAAAAAGGTGTAAAATAGGAAAACTCTGTTTCTAAAAATAGGGCTTCAAAGAAATCCTTGTATCTCCCAACTGAGAACACCTGTGAGAAAATTGAGAGTGGTTATTGTTATTTGATATGTTTTTGAAAATAACCTCTCTCATACTCTTAAAATACCTTTCTGTTTTCTCAGAAGCCACCTTTGACGTTGACTGTGCAAAACCCGAAAACATAGTTTTATTTCATATTGCGCTACGAAAAGATAGCGCTTTCGTAGTGTAAAATGACTTTTTTGAACTAGTGGCGCTACAAAAGTAAGGTTTCTTGGCCAATTGGACAGTATTGATGAAAAAACTTAGGTAAATGAAATGAATGATGAAATAATGAATGAATTCACATGAAAAACCTTTAAAATGAATTTATTTAACACTAAGGAAGGTTCAAACCTAAAAATCTAACACTCCCTTTTGGTCAAATTCAAGAAATGACTCCTAAGACCCTATTTTGACCCATGATCATAAGAAAACTTAACAAACTGATGTTTGAAAGTTTTTTGAGTGATAACAAACTCGAAGAAAAAATATACAATTAACAATAATTCTCACCCGAAAGTGGGTGAGGGAACACCGGCGGTAAGACACGCACATATTCCATATGTGGAACCCTCTAAAGAAACTTTCTCTCCACGCTGGGATCACACTAAAAACACCATATCTCATCAAAACACATAATTATCGATAAATTCCCTCGCCACCCTCCATAAAATGCAAATGAGCACCACCACCTGTGAGACCCAAGGCAAACTGAAATTTCATGCATTTCATGTTAATCCCTCCTGTAGACAAGATATGTTGAGAGGATATGGAGGTTGACCCTCCCATGTGTGGCCACACGAACACCATGATTTCCCACGCATTCCCTCGAGAATTGCATCCACCTTATTCATCGCCCTTGTAATGGCGCTAGCTGATAGGTCAATTTCTAAAATTAATTTGTTTTGTTGTGGTAACGAAATTAGAATAAGACATTTATTGGCTAATTTAATGAAGGGAAATTTTCATCGAACTATTAACCAAGTGTTTTGTTTCTCTTTTATATTAGGAGGTCAAATACAATATTACAGAAATACAGATGTAACAAACGATTCCACACAAAAGAAATAGTTAAAGGCAATTAGGGTTGGCAATTAGGGCCCATTCTCTTTCCTTTTGGGAGAAAAACCTAAAGGGTGGCCAAAAGGGTATGGTACAACCTGAGGCTACGAGAGGAGGAAAAAGAGAGAGATTTCTCTTTGAATGAGTAACCCTTGATAGTACGTTGTAAAGAGTGGAGATCAAATCAAAGTTGTTAGATGGTGTGCCAATGGAACTTATAGTTTCCTGTGACTCGAGATGATTGGGATCGTATGGTCCAAAGGAAAAAAATTTTGTTGTTTTTATGTGTGTAATTAGCTCGGCCGGAGTCAACAGAAAAATCTGGGTCTCATTGGTTGGGTGGCACATCTGCCTTTTTGTTTTCTTGTGTGATCTAAATGGGAATATTAGGGTTTTTTGTGCTGAGATCCAATTCAGAATATAAACAAAGTGTTTCAGAATTATGAGGTAAATTGCAAATTTTTCATGAGTTTTTATGTGTTTTTATGTGAATTTCTTATAAAATTTAACATAAACAAAACATTTAAAAGAAGCATCTAACATACACGAACATCACCATAAATAGTAACAAAACAACACACGATGAAGGAGTTCACCTCGCCTGGGCTACGTCTCCTTGGTCCAACTTCCAATGGCTTGGTCCTCTTCTATTATGCTAAAAAGTGTGATCACATATGTTTACAATGCTCAAAGAACTCTCAAACCTATTCCCTCAAGTCCAAAATTCCAAAAAATTCTTGTGCAGCCCCTTTCTGCATCGAATTTGGCCAAAAATTAATTTATGACTTCCCCAAGTTTTGGCACTAATTGCTCCACAAATTCCTCAAAATCAGGCACCATCCTACAAATCTGTCTGAAATTCCGATAACTCGATGCCATATTGCCCAAAAATCAGGCGAAATTGTTGCCGCATTAATTTTCCCAATAACACTTAAAGACCGGATTTCAAACCATATATGATATGGTTTATAAAAAAAATTAAATAAAAAATTTGGCAGTTTTTCTGCTAACCGTCAATATTAACATTTAATGGCGCACACATGTCATCGATAGCTTATCCGTTAAAAGTGAGTGTTATGGTTAGTGGTGGGGGTGTGGGGCTAGCCTTCCACCCATGGTCCCACCCCCAACAGTGAGAAGGGTTGGGGCTAGACCCCGGCCCCCTCCCCCCAATGCAAAAAACACATTAAATTAATACTATATGGACTCCATAGTATAGTAGGCATTATGTGCGTGGTGAAATGGTGAATACTTTATTTTCTGAAAAGTATAAGAGGAAAATTATTGATTGAACTGTAAAATTTAAAAAAGATTCATGTGAAATCCTTAAAATAATTTTGTGGAAATTTAGAGAATAAATCTGAGAGGTTTCTTTGCATGAAGGAAAACTGAGAATTAATTTTTAAACCCTTGGAACAATATATATGTTAATATGTTATAGATGTGGTATAACTTCGAGTTACGATTATCACTACTCGGAAGCCACACATGGAGCCAAAATATGGCATATTTCTATGAGAAATAACCCGTTTAGAAATATCAAGAATTCCATACCAAAAAGAGTGGTTTGGTTCCATAGGCTGGGCCGAGGCCTTGCCAATGTAACAGTCCCTTGAATTCAGTAAAGGAATTATACCAAGAAAGGAAAATAAGTAAACCCAACTTCCATGTATGGTACATGTTATAAAAGAAAAAAACAATAAAGTTGTCAGTACATATGTATTAAATTAGAAGAAAAGTAGAACGAAAAAAAGAGTGTGACATAATACATAAAATTCAGGAGAAATGTTCCAGGAAAATTATACATATGCTAAAATTTAGAGAAATTTCCAATATAGTTATGCCTTCACTTAATTTAAAGTGGAAACTCATAATACAGGAAAACATTTGAATGACTCAAATTAAATGATCAATGTCCTTTCTAATGCGAGAAATTAAACCCCAAACTGATAGAAGTGAAACTGTGAAACCTTTAAAAAAACCAGAATTACATTCTAGAGAGACTCTTTCAGTCGTTGTTTAATTAAGAAAACATTAGATAGAAATATTTTTGCATCCATGGTTCCTCTCCACGACGAGGAATTCTGGGCTTAAATGTCATAACTCTAATATATAGGGATTCTGGTCTTAAATGTCATGACTGTAATATACTATGGTTAATCTAGGAGATCCCTCTAAAAGAAAACCATGAGGTAATCTCATTACAAATGAGTTCACACCTATAAACCCTCAAGAATTCCATGTGATTATTATGGCCGTGGAAAAATGCTGCAAGCAAAGTATCCTAAACTGTGAATAGAACAAGAGCAAGAGTGAGGAAACCTTTCCTATTCATTTTACGACTAACCAGTAATTGATTATTACCCTGAATACTTGCTTCTAAACTTGCATGTCGGTGGTCATTATTTCAAAGTGAATCTTTTGGAAAAGGGAGTAAAAATAGTGGTTCACACCCTAGCTTGTCCACACTACAACATCAACAAGGTCAAAACCATGTTAAAAAAATAATGGATGGAAATACTATGTTCTGTGCATGAAAATGAAATAAAAGTGATTCAATGTCTCTTTTGTAAACTTACTTGCAGGTAAAAGAGACAATATCATTTCCAGAGCATTCCAGTTGGCCTCTCTGAGAAATTATATGTTGGATTTCCATTGGAGCAGTTAGTTTCACCCTTTTCAGCGTTAGTTTTTAAAAATATGGAAAGTGCATGCCCAATTATTCCTAATAGCACAAATTATTTACAAAGGCTAGCCCACATGATAGTCTTACTTAGAAGTAAAGGGATTTATAGAATAGCCACAAGATAAGAAACTAAACCTACCAATGGAGATAAAGCTACTAAATGGGAAAATAGACAAGATAATGTAAGAGGGTTGGTAGGAATGTTTATTGCTCAAAATCTTAGATTTCATATCCAAGAAATTGACACTCCTGTTGGAGCTATGAAAAAGCTATGCATTTCTCCTGGCATTCAAAATGAAATCAGAGCCCAACAACTTGAAAATGAGTTTCTTACTTTGGACCCCAATAATTTCTCATATATTGATGATTTTTTGTCCAAATTCAAGACCCTTAGGCTTATTTTAAAAGGTTGTAAGGTCAAAAAGGAAGATGGTAGCCTTATCTATTCCATTCTTGCTAAGCTTGGCCCTACATACTCTATATTTCTTTTCACCTTACATTCCACTAGATAAGCCCTCATTTCTCAAGGAACAACCTACAAGTCCCCCTCTCTTGATTCCTTTTGTGATTCTTTGATAATAGAATAAGACAAAATCTTACACCTTGGTTTTATTAATATTGGAAACTCTTCTAAGAAAGCCTCAGCAGCCCGACAACAACCATATCAAAAGAATTCTAAGAAGAAACATCCTAAAAAGAATGGTCCTAAACCAAACAAGGGCCTTAAGCAATTTCAGCCGCAAACTAAAAGAGAAAATCAAAAAAATGATAAGGTAAATAAAAAGAAAAGGAAGAAGATAGATAGCCATAGCAATTTTTGTAATCATGATGGCCACATAGAGTCAAAATGTTTTAAGAAGATGTAAGTCTTGGAATCAGCGATGAAGAAGCACAACATTAATTTGGAGAACTCTTCAAATACATCTTCAGGAATTTCACTTTCTGCTTGTGGTTGTCAAGCATCAAGATATGGTTATGCTTTGAATGTTTCTTCTTCTTCTCATTCTCATGAGTGGCTCATTGATTCTGGAGCCTCGTACCACATGACCAAAAATAAATCCATGTTTTCTTCTTTAAATGATTGTAACAACAAAAATATTTATGTTGGTGATGATATATATCTGTGTTGTAGGGTCTGAAACCATTCATCTAGATAATGGTCTATTTAATGATGTATTATGTGTTCCTACCTTGTCCTGTAACCTTCTATCTATTTATCAAATAAATCATTCAGGTGAAGGGAAAACCGTAGAATTCTTACCTCATGATGCTGTAATTAAGGACGTCAAACATCTTATACATATTTTAGCTACTTCAATTGCTGACGATTACACAAGGTTGTATAAGTTTGACAACTTTGGGTCATCATGTCTTCCCTCCAATTTTGTTGCTCATAATGATGAAGTGAGCAAACTTTGGCATGAGCGATTTGGCCACTTAAAATATCTCTCTCTTCGAACTCTATGTAAAGAAAATATGATGGCATGTCTTCTAATGGTATCTTGCCGAGATGGTGTTTCTTCCGGATGTGTACTTGAAAAACATCATCGGGATAGTTTTGACAAACGTGCCTCTTGGCATGCTTTAGCCCCTTTGCAGCATGTGCACAATGATTTATGTGGTCCACTTCCTGTTGTTTCTTTCTCTGGTTGCAAGTACTTCTTAACTTTCATTGATGGTTTTTCTAGACGTAATTGGGTATAATTCTTAAAACTAAAGAGTGAAGTTTTTAACATGTTCTAGCCTTTAAGGCCTTTGTTTAGAAACAATCTGGACATTAAATTATTAAGACAAGATCAGATAATGGAGGAGAATATGTTAACAACAGATTTATCAAAATTTTCACTGAGATGTTGTTACACATCAATTTGTCACTATCCCTGTACTCCCCATTCCTTGATCCTAAAGGACCCATAAAATGACCCTTGTGTACTTTCCAAGCATGGAATACATACCCCTGAGGCACACTTTGTCTACCAAATCATCTCCCTTTACAAATTTTCTAGAAGATCCCTATAAAAACCTGGTTTTCAAGGTCAGCGCTTTGTCTCAGTGTTTGACCCGCGTCGATAGAAGATATTTTCAATGGGACCCATGACGATCGGTGCTCTGTCTTAATTTCAGAACCGTGTCGATCCTCTTTTGGAATTTTTTTTAAAATATAAACAAATTTTCCACAACTAGAAGCTTCGCGAGGCAGCGAGTTGGATGTTTGTTTTGAGGATATGGATGAGGAATTCCCCTTTGGGCTTCTTATTCCCAAGAAATAGGAACTACTCCAAAGGATAAGCTCTTTTCCCATTATTTGAGGGCCCATAGCCTCCTCCTCCATTGTTATATAAGGAGACCTCCTTCACCTCTACTACATTGGTTAGCGAGAGAGGAGAAGCAATTATAGCTTCGGGAGAATAGAGCAGACTGTGATTGCTTTTTCGTGTTGAGAAAATAGTGAGAGCTTAGACCTTTGTGTATGAGGGTGTTGCAAATGTCCTTAGATACACACCTGCCGAAGGAGAGCATCAACATCAAGGCTTGGTTGTAAACTCCCCTTGTATTTATCATAATAAAACGCAACTGATGTTTATCTTCCACTCTTGTTTATATTTATAATGAGATTTATAGAATTCCTTGATCAGTTAGATAGGTTGTAATTGCTTTATGTTTTTCATGATTTTATGCTTGTCGTGGTATCTTGAGTGTTTTTACAAGTAATCAAACGTTAGTAGCAGCGTGTATTGAGCTTGAGAAGAGAGACGCATCAAAAAGCTTTGACGGAAGACAAAAACATAGCATCAGAACAAGGTAGGTCATCTTCCTTGCTCTCAATTTCATTTAAAATATAGGAAGGTAGATGTTAGTATGTTCCTATAGTTGCTAGACCCACCCTAGGGCTAGATGGATCGCTTATTTCTGTAGAGGGGATTTACCTACACAACAAATTGGTGACTCCACTGGGGAGTTTTCTTTGAATTTGTAACCATTTGAGCTCTTAGTCATTCGACGAGTTTATTAGAACAACCATTTCTCTATTTGTTCCTATGTTTTTCATCTATTACAATCTTTTGGTTTTTTCTTGAGGTGATGAGTCTGGTCTTGGTTAGGAGATTTTTTTTTTCTTTTTCAGGAATTGCTGCTTTTATTTTTTTGACAGTTGTGTCGATTGGCACTAGTTTTTAGTTATAAAGTTGCACCAATGGGCTGTTGGCGCTAGTTTCAGCCCCAAAAACCGCGCCAATTTCAGTGTGTGTGAAAATGAAGGTTTTTTCCCTAAGTCCTTCACCAGTGTGTCTTTCCCTTCTGATCCTTTTCTCTATATGATTTAAATGTTCTCCCCTTCACTCAAGTTTGTTTTATTGGCTCATTGGCTTGATTTTTGGTTGTTTTTTTTGTCCTTTCTGTTGGGACATGCATCCAAACACCCTAGGTTTTCTAGGATTGTGCATCATTTCTTGGTTTCATGCTTCGTGGGACATCTCCCTGATGAATGAGTCAGTCTCCTTGCTTGGTGAGCCATCTGAAGTTAAATTCCTTTTTATTTTTGGTTGATTGAGTGATCAAGTCTTAAGTTTATGTCCAAGTTAATTTGGTCTACTTGTTCTCTTGTGAGCATAGATTACATTGCTCATTGTTTAGTTGAAAAGTCTTCTGATTGCTTGATGTAAAATGGAATGAATGCCTTGTTTTGAGCCCATGATTTGAAAGTCCTCTTTATGCTTAAACTCATATGTCTTGTAGCCTTTTGAGGAATTTCATTGCAAAGTGTTCAAAACAAAATTGTATTCTTAATGTTTGGTTGCATCGTTTTGCATTAAGGAAATTTGTGTCCATTTAGTTTTCATCTCAAAGTTTTATTTTTGTTAAAATGCATTAGATCAGGTCGCATTGAAAAGCCATATTTGGAATTTATCATTGAACTTATATTACATTGTTTAATGATTGAAAACTAAAAGTCGCTTTGAGTGCATTCTCTTTCATTAAAATCATGCATTAAGTAGATTCTCATTTCATCAAAAATTGCATTGGGTGCATTCTTATTCATTAAAAAAAGGGAAATTGTGCATAGATTACAATTGCATAGTTTTCACAAAGAGAATAGATTACATTCCATAATTTGCCTCTTTGAATGTTTTAGATTAATTTTGGATAGTGAAATTCATCTAGTTGGGAAAAAATTTCGTTTGTAGTATTATTGTTTGTTGCATCATTGTTTGAGACTCTTCCCTTAATTAGATAGCATTCATCGAATTGAAAGATTTCTTTTCTTATATAGCTGCATATAGAAGTTTTCTGATGACAGCAGTAGGGCCTTGAAACTGAGACGTAATTCAAGATAAACCATAAAATTTATTCAATATATCTAAGGAAGAAATGAAAATTAATGCTCACACTTAGAGGTCTAGGCTAGTGACATGTTCCAGCATCGTTAAACCTAGTAGTCGTCGCTTGCAATCTTGCATTAGATAACGCTAGTATGGACTTGTGCTCCCTATACCGTCACGTATATAAAGGGATACCCCTATAGGTTACAACCTTTTATGAATGGAAAGACGAGTCTACTGCCTTGTGACTATGATACATCGAACACAACATTCGAGGGGATTAGCTGTCGTACGTCAATTCCTTGGTCATTTCTCTTTCATTTGATCACCAAGGTGTATATTTCAATTCATGATTACTTGGTTCACCCTTTTGCCTAGGGTTCCTTAGTAGTCATTTTGATCTTTCCGTGACACTTTAAAATTGAAAATATCATCGAGCACTTGTCCTTTCAGGCTCGTTCAAACTGAAAGTGACTAGTGTCACCTTTTGTCCTTTTCTCGACTCTTAAAATATGAAAAGGCAGATTTTTGTTTCAGTGTCTTAAAAATTAACAGCCCACGAAATATTCCTGGTTAAAGTTATCTTCCTTATAGATTTTTGAGGGTTGTTTCCAATGGAAATGTTTCTGGAGTTTACCAACCAAGGAATCCCCTTCGAAAGGAATCCTAGTCATTTTCCTTCTTTTGGGAATGTTGGTGCTCCTTATATGGAAAAATTGTCCCTTCCTGGGTTAAATGTTGGTTTTCCCATTTAGTTATTTTCGACCTCAGTGGTCCTGAGTGTCCCAACCTCTGTTCGACTGTCTCCTTTGCCTCAAAAACATCATGTTGATCATAAGGTTGACCCCTCACCTTCTTCGCCTATTTCTTCACCTCATTCTTCCTCTTCACCTGGTGAAATTCTGGATTCTAGTAACCAGGTGGCTAAGAAGATGAATAAGGAGTCAAAGAAGAAGAAGGAAAATAAGTTAGGGGGGAAATCAGTAAGTATTTCTACCCAGGCAGCTCATATCGAGAAACCTCCCACTTCGTCTCACAGAGTCAAATTCTTGTGCAAGCTATGTGAGGGTGACCACCTTCTTCATGATTTCCCTAGTATTTTGAAGGTGCTAGAAGTATTGTTTCTTGGCCTAATTCGTCCCTCATCATCAACCTCTGGGCATCATGTTGATGGTGAGCCTTCAACTAAAGATAATGAGACTCGTAAGAAACAGGGTAAGATCAAATTTCCCTATAGGTTATGTGAAGGGAACCATCCCATTCACCTTTGTCCTTATATGGATGAAGCTTATAAAGTACTGGATGCTCTTTTAGTTTTTGAGTCCTGTCTTCCCATTGGTTACCAGAAGTTTTATTCGAGTCCTTTGATAGTTGATCAAGTCATTGATTAGGATTCATCTTCGGTCAATTGCACTCTCTGAAAGTCAGTCTCCATAGTCCATTCCTGACCAATAATTGGTTGATAAAATGGCCGACTTGATTCCATCTATAGCTCATCAGGTCTTTTCTGTCAAGAGTGGGTCTCATCCTAATAAATTTCTTTTTGTTTCCTCTGATTCCCTGGGATCAGAGGGTGATCCTCCCGTTTCCATGATCCAGGAGGGTGATCCTCCAACTCCTGTCGCCACAGTTCCAGAAATTTATCCTCCTTCTCTCATTCTTAGAGCCTAGGAGCATGGTATTTCTACTTCCGTAATGCAAGGGGATAATCCTCTTATTCCTATGGCACCCCCTCCATGTAGTTTAGTCATTTCCTTTGATTGAAGTTGATTTACAATATATCGTCTTCCTTCTTACGTGCCCTTTGAGATCATTGTACATGCCTACAATATGGTTGTACCAGGCACGATTATAGATGAAGGTGCCTCGGTTAGTATTCTATCCTCAACTCCTTGGCAAGATTTGGGTTCTTCGCAGCTTGTGCCTGTTACTCAGAACTTGTTGGCTTTCAACAGAGGAACAAGTCAACCGTTAGGGATCCTTCCGAAGTTGACTATTAATTTGGGAGGGAAAACCATATATATAGATGTGATGGTGGTCCAAGGCCCCTTGGATTTCAATTTACTTCTGGAGCGTGACTATGCTTATGCCATGGGTGGGCTTTTCTCTTCCCTCTTTCGTGTGATTTGTTTTCCACATGAAGGTAAGATCGTGACCATTGATCATCTTTCATTCTTCGGTCCTGATGTGACATATGGTCTACCATCATCCCTTCCTAGTCCTTACCTACCAGTGATATCTTCCCTACCACAGGTTAATTATGTGGCCACTTGTTCCATGTCCGTGTCTGCTGATGATTCAGTCGGTGAGGTAGTACACAATGTACTGGGGGCATTGGGTCCTAATTTCCGATATGTTGTTCTCCCATCAGATGATAACCTCTTGGATGCCATGAATCTTTGTATGTCTTGTCTCAAGTTCCTTAAAACATGAAAAAAGGTTTTCGAAGCATAGTTTGTTTTCTTGTGTCAGTCTCCTTCAAAAATGAAATGAGCTCTTCAGAGCATAGTTCATTTTCTTGTTTCAAGCTCCTTAAAAAATGAAATGAGGTCATCATAGCATATTTAATTTTCTTGTTTCAAGCTCCTTAAAACATGAAACAAGGTTTTTGGAGCACAGTTCATTTTCTTGTGTGAAGCTCCTTAAAAAATGAAACAAGGTGTCATGAGGATAGTTCTTTTACTGTGTCAACCTTGTTAAAAAATGAAACATGTTCCCTTTTCAATTTGAGCTTTTGATTAGATCTCGTAAAATCCCAATCGAGTCTTTCTCTTGATGTCATATTTGAACCTTCATTCCACTCCCCTATTAGTAACCAGCAGTCTACTCAGGCAAATGGACTGAAGCTTGGGGGGCACGTACCTCGAATTGAGTCACCATGATAAGATTTTCATGCATAGTTTATCTTTGTTTCAAGCTTCTGTAAAAATGAAACCAATTCCAAGAAAAGTTTCCCATGTTTTCAAGCTTGTGTAAAAATGAAACCATTATTATTTTACCTCTCATGATTGTCATTTTATTAGTCCATTTTTGCTAGATGAGCCTTGGTTTTCCATCGATACCATATACTCGGCCAATCATATGCCCTCACTTGGTTCTTTTACCCATTCCTAAGGAACCGTTCCAATGAGTGGTATCATTAGCCAACCTCTTGACCTTTACTTGTTCTGAGAAGTTCCACCATAACTGAAACCAGTTGCTACCCTTAACGCGTTCCTCCAGGAGGATTCAACTTCAACTCTTTTCTGAATCTCAGAAATTAAAAAGATTTCTGAGACTCTTGTCATTTTTAACTCGTTAAAGGTTTCAAAACTTCATCTACCCAGTATATGTTTACCCGTTTTTCAGGCTGGGACATATTATTTACAAAAATGGAATACCTTAGCCTATCGTGACTAAGAGGTTCTCACAGATATTGTATTCTACCTTTTCAGATCTGTGAGACTACCTACGAAAAGGGACCTGTTGGAGTTTTCTTTTCTGCTTCTTTTCAAACTCCCTAAACATGAAAATACGTCAAGCTTCACCTTTTTTCAGGCTCGTTAAAATTTATTGACATTAGATCCATCATCATGACATAACTGAGTTCCTCCTTCCTTGGGCTCGTAAAATGTAATAGGATGGATTTGTCTGAAGGACAAACTTATGTGACAAGAATATGCTATCCTCTTAAATATTGTGTAAAAATAAAGAGGTGCTCACCATAAATGGTGGGGGAAAACGGAAGTTATTCATCAGTTTTGTCAACAGTATGTCACTCTTGAACATGACACTTATCTACAATTCGTGTCGGGTAGGGATATCTTCACTCTGTAACTTCGCCTAGATGGGTTTGAGAAATCCATTTGCCTCTCATTTGATTACAAATCTTCTCAACATGACCTCTAATCTTATTTGAGTTAAATGCTGCCAGAATCATGTTGCCGATGTGTTCCAGAGAAAATACTTCTACGTTTTTTACATTCCTTGATCCTCTGTTTAAGTATTGATTAACACTCATATTACATCCTTAGTTTCATGTCGATGATGTTGGACTCATTATGACCCTCCTTTGATGGATAACTTCCTATCGAATTCATGTCATTATCTGAGAAGTCGGTCTAGAGACTCTTTTTTGGTACCTTAGAGATTGCATGCCCTAATGGCAAGTTCTTTGCATTCAATGATAGGTTCTCATCATTGGCCTTCAATCGAGTGATTTCATGGGTGTTCAAATTCAACTCAATGTTCACATTCCATGGATTGTGGTTGTAGTACCTTAAGAACCATTTTCATCATTGGTGGTTTCTCTCACGCCTGTTAACAACTTTCAACATTGGTTCGTAATGAGGTGATTTTCCTGTATGTTTGACTTTAGCTCATGTATTCACATGCTTGAATTTGTGCTTGTTTTGGTTGGTACAGAGCACAAGACCCTGGGTTTTGTCTGATAAAATCCAGGCTGCGGGGTGATATGATTTGTCCATTATTGGATACATGTTTCTTTCAAATGTATGGCTGCAACCATACCATGAGTCTATATGAGATCCTTCTTAGATGGATGGATGCGACCATACCATGGTCTCTTTTACAAATGGTTTCTCCCATACCTTGATTCATGTATTTTCATTAGAGATTTAAGTTATGTTTATGTATCTATGCTTGATTTTCAGGTCTCCCTACGTTAGCGTCTGGTTCCTCACACGTACTTGTAAAGAATTTCACCCCTCACTTGTGTTCGAACTTCATAATTTAAGGGGCATATGTTACACATCAATTTGTCACTATCCCTGTACTCCCCATTCCTTGATCCTGGAGGACCCATACAGTGACCCTTGTGTACTTTACAAGCATGGAATACATACCCCTGAACCATCATTTGTCTGCCAAATCATCTCCCTTTACAACTTTTCTGGAAGATCCCTATAAAAACTTGGTTTTCAAGGTCAGTGCTTTGTCTCAGTGTTTGACCCGTGTCGATAGTAGAGATTTTCAATGGGCCCGTGCTGATTGGTGCTCTTTCTTAACGTCGGGCCCATGCCAATCCTCTTTTGGAATTTTTTTTAAAATATAAATGAAGTTTCCATGATTAGAAGCTTTACGAGGCGACGAGCTAGAAGTTTGTTTCGAGGATATGGCCGAGGAATTCCCCTTTGGGCTTCTTGTTCCCAAGAAATAGGAACTACTCCAAAGGATAAGATCTTTTCCCATTATTTGAGGGCCCATAACCTCCTCCTCTGTTGTTATATAAGGAGACCTCCTTCACCTCTACTACCTTGGTTAGCAAGAGAGGAGAAGCAATTATAGCTTCAAGAGAATAGAGCATAGTGTAACTTCTTTTGTGTGTTGTGAACATAGTGAGATCTTAGAACTTTGTGTATTAGGGTGTTGCAAACATGCTTGGATATGGACCTGCTGAAGGAGAGCCTCAACATCAAGGCTTGGTTGAAAACTCCCCTTGTATTTATCATAATAAAATGCAACTGATGTTTATCTTTAACTCTTGTTTACATTTATAATGAGATTTATAGCATTCCTTGATCAGTTGGATAGGTTTTAATTGTTTTATTTTTGTCGTGATTTTACACTTGTGATGGTATCTTGAATGTTTGTACAGGTAATCGAACGTTGGTAGCAGCTTTTATCGAGCTTGAGAAGAGCGACGCATCAAGAAGCTTCGACGGAAGATGAAAACATAAAATCATAACAATGTAGGTCATCTTCCTTGCTCTGAATTTCATTTACAATCTAGGAAGGTAGATGTTAGTATGTTCCTATAGTTGCTAGACCCACCATAGGGCTAGAGGGATTGCCTCTGTTCGCTGGGGGGATTTACCAAAACAGCACATGTCATTCAATTGCAACATACTATTCCATATAATCCACAACAAAATGGTGTAGCTGAAAGGAAGAATTGCACCTTAAAAGAAATGGCTAATTGTATGCTTCAATCTAAAGGATTTAGTCTCAATTTTTGGGCAGAAGTAATTAACTGTGAAAATTACATTGTAAATCACAATCCTGATAAGGTTTTACGGAATTTAACTCCTAAATAAGCCTAGAGCTCAATCAAACCATATGTAAGTCACCTCTTTGTTTTTGAAAGTGATTCTTGGGCCCATATTCTAGATGCGAAACATAAAGCCTTAGAACCTAATAGTGAAAATTAAGATTTTGTTGGATATTCTAAATATGTCAAAGGATATAGACTTCTTCAACCAAAATCCAAAAATATAATCACTAGAAGAGATGTAAAATTTTATGAAAATATATCGACCTGCGAGCCTAGATCAGCGGGCGTGCCACCTTTGGCCTACGAGCCTGATTCGACATATGTGCCACCTCTCTCTATCTCTTCTATTTTTGACACCATTCCTTCTATTTTGAATGATGACAACGAGGATGAAAATCCTCCTCCACCTCCTCAATATATTCCTTCAGCTCCACAACTTTCAAGATGGGCTCGCTCTACTCGGGATGCAACAGGTTCTCTTATAGGTGACCCTACAGATCAGCGTGGCACACGTTCTCAATTTGAAAGAGCCTCTTCCTTATTGGATCAAGTTCCAGAAAATCCTGATCCAGACACGTTTGAAGATGCTTCAGGCCATCTAGATTGCGATGAATCTATGAATGAAGAATATCGTTCCTTATTGGAAAATGATACTTGGGATCTTGTTCCTCTTCCAAAGGGAAGAAAACTTATCAAATGCAAATGGGTTTACAGAAAAAAGTTTGGACCAGATGGGAAAGGGAATAAACATAAAGCTTGTCTTGTTTCCAAAGGATTTTCACAATTTGAAGGAATTGACTACACTGAAACCTACTCCCGTGTTACCAAAATGAATTCTATCTGCCTTGTTCTTTCCCTTGCTCCCTCCTTTAAATGGGAATTCCATAAGATGGATGTTAAATCCGCCTTCTTATATGGGGATTTTCATGACGAAATCTACATGTAAAAACCCCTTGGCTTTATCCAATATCACTCTAGCCTTATTTGTCACCTTAAGAAGTATGGTCTCAAACAAGACCCTCGGGCCTGGTATGCCAAAATGGATAGCTTTCTCTTAGATAATGGCTTCTCTAGATGTCATTCTGACAACACTGTCTACACCAAGAAAGTGGGTAAGTCCTTAATCATCCTTGTTATTTATGTTGATGATCTTATCCTTACTAGTAGTGATCCCAACCTTATAAGCCATATGAATTCTAGCCTTAAAAAGAAGTTTGAAATAACAGACTTAGGACACTTGCATTATTTCCTTGGTTTTCAAGTCTTGCAATCCAAAGAAGGTATTTCCCTTTATCAGTCCAAGTATGCATGTGATCTTCTACGCTACTTTCACATGGCATACTGTAAGCCAACCCCTTCTCCCGTTCAGTCTCGTGTCAAGCTTTCAGTCACTTGTACTTCCCCTGAAGTTGATGCTACCTTATACTGTCAAATTGTTGTTAAAATTTTGTGCCTAACCCATATATGTCCTGACCTTTCCTTTGCCTTTGGTCTTGCTGCTCGGTTTACGCACCAACCTCATGAAATTCACTAGAAAGCAGCTAAAAGAATCCTTCAATATATTCGAGGTACAATTCAG
Source organism: Pinus albicaulis (assembly GCA_034641835.2). Classification (NCBI taxonomy): domain Eukaryota; kingdom Viridiplantae; phylum Streptophyta; class Pinopsida; order Pinales; family Pinaceae; genus Pinus; species Pinus albicaulis. The sequence continues at coordinate 1,362,256,439 of CM076577.1, forward strand.
TTTGGGATTCATTATAGTGCAGGTGCATCTCCATTGTTGATTGGTTTCACTGATTCTAATTGGGCTGGTGACCCTGATGATCAAAAGTCTACTGCACGTTAGGTCTTCACTCTTGGTTCATGACCTATTACATGGAATTGTAAGAAACAATGTGCCATCTCTCTTTCTTCAACAGAGGCAGAGTATCATGGTGCAGTTGAAGCTAGCCAGGAATCCTTGTGGCTTTGTCAGATCTTGACAGAATTCGGTCTTCATCAGAAGCATCCAACTTCACTTTGGTGTGATAATCAGAGTGCCATTCACCTATGCAAATATCCATTTCAGCATCAATGTATTAAACACATTGAGCTTCACATACACTTCATTAGAAATCTCATTCATTATCATGTTCTTGAAGTGCATTATTGTTCAACCAATGGTCAAGTTGTTAATATATTTACAAAGGCTCTCACTGAAGCGAATTTTACCAAAATTTGATCTATGCTTTGAGTTTAGGAAAGTTATCATTAAGGGGGGATAGGTTCTAATGTGTCCTTCCTTCTCCTATTGTGTCACCTTTGTAAATCCTTCAATCCCATCCCAAGTTGTTCTTAAAGGTGGATGTTAGGATATTTCGACACATAAGAAATAGTCTCCTATTGTGTCACCTTTGCAAATCCTTCAATCCCATCCCAAATTATTCTTAAGGGGGGATGTTAGGATATTCCGACACATAGGAAATAGTAAAGTATAACTTGGTCTACCGTAGAGTTAGGTAAAGTTTATTTCTTTAATAATTTGTAACTTATAATCTGACGGTCATGATATGTAGTGATCTGAAGGTCCACTCTATCCTCGGTATTACCGACACTTGATCTGTGGCTTCACACCTGATTTGTCCATGAACTCTATTTAAAGAGCATGGAGAGTCATTTGTTTGTTAAATTTTTATGAGAGAAGCTTATGTAAATTTTCTTTCTTTATTAATAAATTTCCTGAAGTGGTCGCATTGGCTCAGGCCATGGACTATTTCCCCTAGTGAGAGTTTTAATCACGTCAAATACTAGTGTACTGATCTGTGATCTATTTGTGAGCGGTGACCTTTGGTGTTTTATCTAAGGAACTTACCTTGTAAATTCCTACATGTCGGAACAACGAAATGTTGCAAAGCATTACCCCAGACGAGAAAAAAATAGAACGAGTGTTTCAGGAATAGGATGAGGGAGGGTAATTACCCTCTAATACCTTCCTCCCATATCCACTATCAGTTCTACCCTAATTTCTAACAACCGTGGATCTGTCAGCGATCCCAAGGTGAAGCCTTACTCTCGATTAATCTGGAATATTGAGATGCAAGCATGCCACCTGGAGCAACGAGAGTCCACTTTTGGAAGGCTCTAAATAGTTGGGTTAGTAAAACCGACAGTAACCATTGAAAATCTCCTAGGGGTTGGTTTCATAACACTAATTATGAATAGATATGGTTAGACCCATTCTTAATTTCATAGCCTTCATAAAATAATGTTAACCCTTGCGCTTGCAACGAATAAACATATGCCCCCTGAGCCTATATCACATCTCCTTAAAGAATATTCAAAACCAAGTGTGAAAAAAAAATACATTATCAAGTGTGAAAAAAAATAAATACATTAATGAGTGATAAATGCTAGTTAATATAGTTTAATGGTTTATTTGGTGTGCATCACAATAATAATAATTTTTGTTTCGATCATTTCAAGGTAAATGGTATTCGATAGCCTTATAAGGGGGTAGATCTCAAGTAAAAATGTAAACCAAAAAAATAGGTATGGTAAATAAATAAAAATATAAATAAACAAATGTGATGTAAATAAATAAAACTTCTTTTTACACTTACTTCACAGATATGGTAAATAAAAAAAAATATAAATAAACTAAAAGTATGGTAAATTAATAAAAATTCTATTCATAATTACTCCATAGAATCTATGTGCAAAATACCATTTTAATACCATGGGGCAAATCCCATATTTATAAAAGAGGTATGGTAAATTAATAAAACCTCTTTTTATATTTACTCCATAATCTTCATTATATTTAAGAACACTCAAAAAAGAGGTTTTATATTAATATTAATATTAATTCTAATATTCATATTAATATATTATAATAATATTATTATTATTATTAAATTTAATAAATTTTAGTACACTACATGCATTGAAAGGTAATCACTTAAACACATACCTAAATTTAAATGTAAATGTAAAAGTAATGTTTAACATTTAATATTTAATCTAATTAATCTAATGTCCACCTTGATGAAAAATCACTTCTCTCCCTAAATATATAAATATAAGACAAAACAATGTTTCGAATTGTATTTGTGATGAAGCATCACTCTGATAGTGCAAAGAGTGAAATAATACTAGTTGTATGAAGTAGAAAATAAGGAGTTGTCTACAAAGGCTCAGGTAGCCAGAATATGGGCAATTTGTTTTTTGAGAAATATTGCACTACAGAGGAAGAGGAATTTTCCAGACAACGAAAAGTGGCCAAAATCTCGGAAATTTATTTTTTAAGAAATCCAGTAATAACACTGTTTAACTGGTCGGAATCTGGGCAATTTGCTTTTTAGAAATATTACAATAACACTATTTGAATCATGTATGTGATGGTGGAAATGCATTCAACACCATCAAAATATTCAACTCCACCCAAAATCTTGAATTTTAATAGTTATAACATCGATTTACAAAAATCCCTTATAAAAATCTGTGTGAGGATTTCCATGATTTCTAGGGTACAAACTGCCAAAGGATTTTAGTTTTTCTCCTTTTTTGGTTTTACCTTTTCTTCTACTTGGACTCCATGGATCTTTAAGGGCACCTGAAATCTTGAATTTAAATAGCTATAACCTGGATTTACAAAAATCTCTCTTGGATTTTATAAAAATCTTGTGAGGATTTTCATGATTTCTAGAGTAGGAAATAAGATTTTTTTTTATCTTTTTCTACCATTTTGTTTTTACTTTTTCATCTACTTCAACTCCATGGATGCAATTGGGTGGAATGAATCACTCTTACCACCAAATATGAATGTTTTAGTCTTTTACCACCAAATATGAATGTTTTAGTCTTTAGCTTATTGAACTCTCAAAGAAAATAAATTGATTTCAAGAATCTATTTCTAGATTATGCTATGCACTTGATAGATCCAGAATTAAGATATATCAATATATCAATAACAAAAATTAAAATTTTTAAATTACAAACCTCTTTTTATTTTATATAATTTGAATTAATCACTATATTTTAATTAATAAATTTAATTTTTATTATTATTAAATTTAAATTTTAGATTTATTTTGTTTAATCTAACGAAACTATAACATTTGTATTAAATAATAAGTGTAAGTCGAAGAGCGCTTCTGACCTAAAAATATAAATATTTGATCTAAATAACTTACCCTGTAAAGCATTACACCAAAAGAGAAAAAATCAAAATGAGTGTTTCACGAACAAAGAGAGAAAGGGTAATTACCCTCTAATACCTTCCTCCCATATCCACGGTCAGTTCTACCCTAATTTCTAACAACCGTGCATCTGTCAGCAATCCCAAGGTGAAGCCTTACTGTGGATTAATGTTGAATATTGAGATGCAAGTATGCCACCTGGAGCAACGCGATTCCACTTTTGGAAGGCTCTAAATAATTGTGTTTGTAAAACCGACAGTAACCATTAAAAATCTCCTAGGGGTTGCTTTCATAATACTAATTATGAATAGAGATAGTTCGACCCATTCTTAATTTCATAGCCTTCAAAAAATAATGTTGACCCTTTCCCTTGCAACGAATAAACATATGGCCCCCGAGCCTATGTCACAACTCCTTATAGACTATTCAATACCAAGTGTGAAAAAAAAAAATACATTACCAAGTGTGTAAAAAAATAAATACATTAATGAGTGATAAATGCTAGTTAATATAGTTTAATGGTTTATTTGGCGTGCATCACAATAATAACAATGTTTTTTTTAATGAGAATTTTACAACCCCTATCGGGGATATTAAATATCTTTAATTAAAAAGTAGAGTTATGTTTTTTTTTTAATTGGTTCGAAAGGCACTCTATAATTTTATATGGGGTAGATTTCAGGTAAAAATATAAGTAAAAAAAATAGATATGGTAAATAAATAAAAATAAAAATAAACAAATGGTATGTAAATAAATAAAACTTCTTTTTATACTTATTTCACAGTATGGTAAATAAATAAAAATATAAATAAACTAAAGATATGGTAAATAAATAAAACCCTCTTTTATATTTATTCCATAAATCTTTGAAAACTAAAAAAAAATTATTTTATTTAGGCGAATCTATGTGCAAAACACCATTTTAATACCATGGGCTAAATACCATGGGCCAAATACCATATTTATAAAAGAGGCGTCGTAAATAAATAAAAATATATGAAATAGGATTAAAAATCAATATCTACTTATATACCAATCCTACTGGCCAAATATCATGGTAAGTAAAAAATGTATTGTAAATAAATAAAATATAAATAAATGAGAGGTATGGTAAATTAATAAAACCTCTTTTTATATTTACTCCATAATCCTCTTTATATTAAAGAACACTCAAAAAGAGATTTTATATTATATTAATATTAATTCTAATATTCATATTAATATATTATAATATTAATCTTATTAAATTTAGTACACTACATGAATTGAAAGGTAAACAAGTAAACACATACGTAAACTTAAATGTAAATGTAAAAGTAATAATTAACATTTAATATTTAAACTAATTAATCTAATGTCCACCCTAATGAAAAATCACTTATGTCCCTAAATGTTTAAATATAAGACATAGTCGGAAGCTGGGCAATTTGTTTTTTGAGAAATCTTGCACTACAGAGCCAGAGGAATTTAACGGGACGAAAAGTGGTTGAAATCTGGGAAATTTGTTTTTTGAGAAATCCTGTAATAACATTGTTTAACTGGCAGGAATTTGGGCAATTTGTTTTTTGAGAAATCTTATAATAACATTGTTTGAATCATGTTTCTGATGGTGGAAATGCATTCAGCACCATCAAAATATTCAAGTGCACCCAAAATCTTGAATTTTAATAGTTATAACATCGATTTACAAAAATCCCTCCTGGATTTATTAAAATATTGTCAGGATTTCCATGATTTCAAGAGTACAAACTGCAAAAGGATTTTATTTTTTTCTCCCTTTTTGGTTTTACCTTTTCTTCTACTTAGGACTCCTTGGGTCTTTAAGGGCACCAGGAATCTTGAATTTTAATAGTTATAACCTGGATTTACAAAAATCTCTCTTGAATTTTATAAAAAACTTGTGAGGATTTTCATGATTTCCATGGTACGAACTACGAAAAGATTTTATTTTTTTCTACCTTTTCATCTACTTCAACTCCATGGATGCAATTGGGTGGAATGAATCACTCTTACCACCAAATAAAAATGCTTTAGTTTTTAGCTTATCAAATTCTCAAACAAAATAAATTTCTTTCAAAAATCTATTTCTAAACACTTAATAAATCCAGAGTTAAAATATATTAATATATCAATGACCAAAATTAAATTTCAGATTTATTTTGTTTAACCTAACGTAACTATAACATTCATATTAAGTAGTAAGCGGGAGAGAGCTTCTGGCCTAAAAATATAAATATTGCAAAAGTATCCAGATGCTCAGCAAATTTACTTTAGGATTACACAATGTGGACAACTCCCACCCAATGGAGGAACGACCCTTTATCGAAGCTGTCCATGAAATAAGCCTCGCCCCATCCCACTTCTCGCAGCTCGTTTATTTGTCCCCACCTTGGTGGATTCGCGTATTTTTTTATTCATCCACGTGGCATGTGTAAATTCATTCCTCATTAACTTTTCAAGCACGCTACTTCAGACGACCTTAACCTACTGACCATCTCCAGGATAGCTTTGCTCGGGTCACTTTATAAACTTCTCACGACCTATCTACTCACCATCTCCATGTTAGCTTTTCTCGGGTTACCCTATAACGACAACACTCCGTCAAAACATAGCACGCAAGCGGTTCACAGAGAAGAAATGGAAACAACAGGGGAATGCACCCTGCGCTATTCTGGATCATGCAGACCAAACCCTGGTCATGGCAGCATTGGCTTCCTTATATATAACGACAGTGATGGCACTGTTTTGGAGAAGTTCAACACATATGTCAATGATTGCTTCAGGTTAGGCAGCAATGGTGCTCATTACAAAGCCCTAATCGCTGGTCTTCAACATGCTCTCTGGCGCGGCATCACCCACATCACCGCCCTTGGACATTCTGAGACACTTATCAAGCAGGTAACAACTCATCTACTCGCTTTTTGGCTTCAAAACTATTATATTCTAATTGCATTCTGACGGGACAATTTTTTATTTCATGGTGTTAATTGTATGTTGTGCAGGTGGAACGTAAATGTATAGTGGATAAACCCTGGCTAAAGAGGTACTGCAACAGAGTTCGGGAATTGGCTTCTCAGTTCAAAAGCTGTAAAATGAGGCATATCTATTCTCGAGATAATTCGGACGTGCGTTCCCTAGCCCGTGCTTGTCCACTCATTATGCTTGTCCATGGTAACATTATTTAGCATGCTTAACCATGGTTGAAAGTGGTTGTCTAAGGTCAAACAACGGTTGAGTGTGGTTGGCCGCCCAGGTATATAGTTTACCATGCTTAGTAATGGTCAACTATATTGTCTAATTTCAAATAATGGTTGAGTATGGTTGAACACTTAACCAAGTTAACCACTTAATGATTATAGACAATGGTTTACCACCTAACCATACATGACACACTAACTTTGGTTGACCACTTGACCATGCTTGACCAAATCCCTTTGGCTCCTGAAACATATCATTATTTTGATTAACCACCTCAATAAAATCATATTTCAACTTCGGATCAAAACTTTGAAATTATTGTTAATGAACATCATTCTTTCTTTTAATCATAAGAAGCAAAAAATTTGAATTCACTAGTGTTTCCATTTGCCCTACGTTAACTAATGAAAGATGATTTAGTTTCTTGCGATGAGTTCTCACAAGAAACTCCACGTCATTTTCTAACAAGTGGTACCCATTTTCATGGCGATAGAAGATGGATTTTCTATGATAGAGGTAAGTTTGTGGTGATTGCAAACAGAAGAATACACTTTATTGTAACCTGTAAATTTGTTTTCTTCCTTATCCAACCCAATGGATATGGTTTGTGATGAGGAATGGTTTCAAGATTAAGTTTCTTGACAAAGTATTTAGATATCAAACTGGCTTGAGACCCACTGTCAAATACTGTATCTATTTTTGTATGTTTTGAAATGACCCTTACATGAAATAACTCAATCCTTGTTTCTTCATTTGGAGTACTAGTGTGACAATTTGATGAATTAGTGCTAGCAATATATTATTTTCTTTTCATACCCATGACTGTAATTTTAGCTTCATCACCTGAGTTCGATCCCAAATCCTATTGATTGGTTACAATTATTTTTTGTTTTCCCTTGTTGATTTCATGGGCCTTATCTCTGGATGAAGCTTCCAACAATGGTCTTCATCATGACCTTATTTGGAACAATGTTTGCATGTATTTTTCTCTCCTTCATTTTTAACATATGCATTTTTCTTTCCCTTTCCTTTGAAACCCTTTCCTTTGGAGGTGACAGGGCTAGCCTCCCGCCCATTGTCTTTCCCTTGGTGGTGACGAGGGTTGGGGCTAGACCCTGACCCCCTCCCCCTAATGTGCAGAATAAATTAAATTAAAACTATATGGAATCCATAGTATAGTACCAATTACATGCACAGTGCAATGGTGGAGACTTGTGCTTGGTACTTTGAGGTCGTGGGTTCGACCCCTACTCTCTCTGCTCGGATTCAACCCAAACGTTTGATGGCCCTCGAGATGCCACGTGTATCCCATGGCTGGGCCATCTGGAATCCTGTGATTGGCCTTCCAACACCCAACCAAAATGCGTCATTTCAACCAATAACAAAGTGCCACTTGACATGATCCCATTCGATGAATAAAACCATTGACCAAGTCCACCTGCACAGTCACCTTGCCATGTAGGCATACCTAGTCAGCTGTATAGGCTAGCGACTGGGATGTCCTACATCTTTTTTAAACATTTCCTTGTTTGACAAAGTGGAAAAAACGTGTTTCTGGGAGACTACAGTGCCAATTTTCCGTGAAAAGTGTTGTGCCAGATACATAATGACGATATCCACACAGTCGTTCAGGTCATCCACACCATTCCAAAAAATTTCATTTTTGAGCATAATTATGAGCACCTGATCATTGTGGTAGACAACTGGATTTAAGCTACATATAAGAATCTAACCATGCTTGTAACTCCAAATTTCTTATTTGAATGTTAATAAGGAATTTCAAATTTTGTGAAAAGTGTGAGTGGAAAATTCTTGAACGAACCATGTAAAATTTCAAAAAGATTCATGTGAAATATTTAAAATGATTGTGTGGAAAATTTTGGAATAAATATGAGAGGTTTCTTTTCATTAAGGAAAACTGGGAATTAATTTTTAAATCCTTGGAAAAACCTATATGTTAATATGTTATAGATGTGGTATAACTTCGAGTAATGATTATCAAAACTTGGAAACCACACATGGAGCCAAAATATGGCATATTTCCATGAGAAATAACCCATTTAAAAATTTCAAGAATTTTATACCGAATAGACTAGGTTGGTTCTAGAGGCAGCATTGTCTTGAGGGGTCCTGAACCAGGTTCATAGTTATCATGCAACCAACAAAACCCTCCAAATATTGTCCCTTTCGACAGTGATCTACTTGCGCAGACCAAAGTCTCACCTGAAGCAGTAGGGGGGGTGGTGGAACCAGGTTTCTGCAACCTGAGGGATATTTTGATGTGGTATAACTAATCAAACTTACTATAGATATTATAACACATTTGCGCAACCACAGTTAATGGTAACGGATCCAAACCTTTCGCAGATTGTCACAGAATAATTCAATATATTTCACGCATAGTAGATACTTACACTTCGTTTAGATCTACTTATCTAACATCAACCGATATTCGCACACATATGCAATTAACCAATTACAAAAGTAAATACACATAACAAAACATATTCAAATCTACAACAAGTAATAGATAATCAAGAGAGTAAATTAGATAAGAGACTGGGTTCGCCAAAAATGGGTACTTTACTAAAAGATTTGCAATTTAGTACAATATATCTTCTGTGCACAGAGCAGCAGAGTTCACACACAGCTCAAGTCTCCATGCACATAACCAGCAGGATCCTTTCTACCCAGACAAAAACCTAGACTAACAAAGAAAACTAATCAAGATCATTCATTCATCATGTCTTCATGTATCTCTCTTCGATCAACTCTTTCATATTGATATCATCAAAATGCGCACATACCATGGTCTGAAACCATGGTTTGAGAGTCATGGTTTTTCCCTTTAACCCTTTATAATAAGTAAGGGACTTTGTCCTACCCCAAAGCCCCTTTGACCATCTGTGCGCAATGCGTAAAAAAAAAAATTAGACAAAATTATTCCAAAAAAGTACGCCGGGGTGGACTTGCTCCAACAGGCCCCCAAAACAATCTCATGACTCGTCCCGAGTCACTGCGTGGTGATCTCCTTCATCTTCACCTTCAACTCTTCAACAGAGCTCTTGAGTGGCACCATGAATTCACTGCTATGTGTGGCGGCGTTCTCTGATTCATCCACAAACTTGGTTTTTTTTTGCCCCTCAGGTGCCATGCTGATGCTACGTTGTGTCTTTTACAGACTTTTGAGGGTGATGTTGAGGTTTTGTGCTAGTTGTAGGGCTTCGTCAGCCCAATGTTGCATTTGTGTCTCCAATAGATGCTCTTGGTGATGGAGGGCCTTAATATTTGTCTGAAAGGCCTTGCCTTCATGAAGTCTGGCAAGCGTCTACATTATCACCAACGTTGGAACCACCATTCTGATCTCTATAAAATATGGCTCCTTAATCTGGAGCTCATTCCTTAGCTACTACACCATTGGGCCATTCTGAAGAGAAGTCCAAACACCCATGGCCTCATCCAAAATAGTACCACATTCTGCAAATGCTATTACGACATTGTTAGTGGTTGCCTTTACTTTAGCTGCGCATTGTGAACGAACCTCCAACAATGTCTCTGGTTGGAACTTAAATTGTAGCTCGACTATCTGTTATTCAAATTCGGCGTGGATGGTCCTGATCTTTCTGAGAGATTATTTGAGCATGGCAATCAGGCTTTCTAGATTTGATGTTGGTGCAGCTAAAGCAGGGACAACGACTTCTACAAAGTCATCTTAAAAATGATAAGTGATAGCCTCTAGTGTGACGTGGTGATCCTCAGCTACTCAGTGCGCCTCCTCTACATTAAGTTGCTCCTTCTGCAACATTGTTTCTTATTGCTGAGACATGGTGGTAGCTTGGAAGGCATGGGTCTTAGGTACTAAAACGCATCCACGATCATTGTGTGGATAGCTTCGATCTCTCCTCAAGGTATAATCGCTAGGTCGATGCTAACTTGTGCGTAGTCTTGCACAATAGCGCACAAGGAAGGTGACTTGATTGTAATGGTAGGTCCCAGAACCTGAATCATTCTCTAGTACAAGGGGGATGATAAAATCGTTCTGATGGGTTGTGTTCTTGTTTACCCGAGGCTAGATTTTATCATGCTCACTTCCTGCAGGATCGCTTGCTTCATGCTCTCTTGAACACGCTCGCTTTCATTTTGAGCTCTTGGAGGCCCGACTATACTCCCTCGAAAACTTACTTGTATTGTGCTTACATATCATTCTAGATGTCCTCAATGATAGACTTGACCATGTTCTCAATTTTAGTAAATTCATCTTCTGTGAGAGTGAGGTCCTATGTTCCTGCTAGTTTGGAACCCTTCCTCTTTTTGCATGGGCCTGTGGAGGTCTGAGAACCTCTCTTAGTTCCTTTGGCTTTCAGTGTGGTAGGGGCCTCGGTTCCTTCACCATATTTCTCTTCTGCTTCCTTCTCTATATCAATCATTTCTCCCATCGTCGTAGGATCACGTTCTGTCTTTGTGTCCTTGCCTTTCTATTGAGTGTCCTTGGTGCATAGATGACGAGGCATCCCCAGTGGTGCATGATTCTAACCATTCATGCGGCCTACTGTGATGCACACCAAGTCATCCTTCATGACTAGTTATGGAATTTTATACCAAATTATTTCCACAATTATGCCCTTCACGCAGATTTTCATGTTATGAAGCGTGGCTTTAAAATATGTTATATGCTTGTATTTTTCGTAGAGGGTTGGTGACAATAGCTACTTTGATTGAATCACCTAGAATAAAATATAATCAAACAACACCCTAAAAATCTTGTTCTCCATGATTCTGGAGGGGATCTTAGAGTTCCACAAGGTGGCATAGTGCACAACCTCGTACAGGTACGGCTCAATGTCCAATAACTGGGTATCCTACGACATATTTCATTGATTATTGCAATGAGGAGCAACAAACAAGCATAATATAAAATCTTGCCTTCTTCTTGGAATTGGTGCACATTGGCCCAAAAATTGGTGCAGAGGTATTGGGACTAGTTAAATTTCTTTCCCTTATTGGATTTCCCCACTAGTGCAATGACATGATCCGGAAATTCCTTCAGCCGACACTTCCACATCACCTTGCACACGAGAACCAGCGTGCCAATATGGACTACTGGATCATTAATTTCATGAACCAGGAAACCCTGGATATTGCACGATACCTTGTACTTCTCCTGGACATCCTCGACGACTTTCTACTCCTAGATGTTTCCTCCAAAATTCATCGCAGGGTCCTCCCCCTGTTCAGGAAAGTTGGTGATATGATGGACGAGTGCAACGTCAATAGTAATCAACCCTCCTAGCCACAGTAATTCATCATGTACGAGGGCCAGCAGCTGGCGCACACATATGCCGTTGATTAGGCTACACCCAAAGTGCGGAATGTGCAAGAGGTTTAATAACCCCGATTTCTACAATCCCAGTGCCTAAGACTTCGGTTCAACATTGACTACCCCATCATCATATGGGATTTTTTCCATGTACATGGTGGAAATAATCTCTGATAATTTCTCCTGGTCTACTATGCTCCCGTCTTCCATCTTTAGCAGTGGCATCTTTGTGAACATATTTCCTTCGACAATAACATTTTTTGGGAGTAGCAGAATGTTCATGTATGAGGACAACTTGTCTAAATACTTTGGGACCTTGACCGAGGAATTGCATGGAATGAAATAAGCAGGAATCCATAAGATGGGATCAACTACCTCCACAACATCCTCTTCATTGATTGTTTGAGGTAATTTCATCATAGGTTTCTTCTGTCGCTTTGCAGCGGTTGATCGAGGCTTCATGTTCTTCTGGCAGGGAGACATTCAGGACCCCGAGGACTTCCCTTTCTTAGATTGGATCAACCCAGGGATCTTAGTGGCCTGTGCAGGGGTCTCTTCTGTCGGTGTCGCAGAAGGTGTGGGCTTAGTGGTAGTCATACTAGGCGAAATGAGATGACCCAAACCTCGATGGTGCAACTCCTCCTCAAATATCGAATCAAGACCAGACATAAGATTCAAACAAAACAAGGAGATCAGAGAGAAAAACTCACATAGAAATAAAAGGGAACTAATGTGACCATTTCGTTCATATTTATAGCATAGGCACATCTTAAATGGGCTTGTGATCATTAATGTATCCCCATAAATGCTAAAATGACTCCAAATCTGGCATAATATCTTCATTAAATGCAGTTCATTCATTCCTCCAAATGGTAGGAACATTATCTTCTCTAGATTTACTATTCCAACAGCTATATTCTGAAACCTCCAGGATCCAGTCGAACTTCTCATGCAGCTGTTGCGCGATCGTCACACCTATCTTCACATCTACCATCCTTGTTCTGCAGACTTCCAATCGACTTCCATTGAAATATCTAGGAAGGTCTTCTCCACTTAATGTGACTAGGCATACTGCACCTCCTTCTGTGATTTCCTTGACAGTATACGATCTAAGCCAATGCATTTTGAACATCCCTAGGTGGCGCATAAAATTTCTGTCATATAAAAAAATGAGATCCTCTTCTTTAAATACCTTCTCTATAATGTGCCTATCATGCCAAGCTTTTTCTCTCGCTTTTTGCACCTATTGATGGAATCCTGCAATGAACCAATCTTCTTACAGCGTGACCAACTGTCATAGTTTTTCTTACATAATATCCTTCTCCGCCATATTACTGAACTCTTCAATGTGCAAACTTGGGACAATATACTCCATAGGAATAAGAACTTCCTTCCCATAGATCATTTTGAACGGTGTCTTTCTTTTCAACTTCTTGCATGTGGTTTTGTAAGCCCAAAGAACCACAAGTATGCACACATCCCAATCATTTCGATTAGCATTGAAAATATTAGTGAGCGCAATCTCCAATATCTTATTAAAATCTTGCACTGCACCATTCACCTGTGGGTGATACGGAGTACTCTTTTGGTGATGAATTTGGAATTCTTCAGTCAGAGCTTGAATATTTTCATTCAAAATTGTGTACCCTGATCACTCATTAAGATATTAGGGCACCAAAACTGAGTCAAGATGTTTTCAAAAAGAAAGTGTGCAATTGTTTCTGCACTAGAATCCTTCAAAGGCTTAGCCTCAACCCATTTGGTCACACAGTCTATGGCAGTGATTACGTAGCACACACCTATCTTATTTCCTGGATGGTCGATAGGTTGGACAAAATAAATGGCCAATTTGTCAAACTCTTGAAAATTCATTTATGGGTGAAAGGGCATCTCATGTTTTTATGGTGGTCTCCCCGTCCTTTGGCATACATCAAAAGTATGACAATACTCATTTGTGTCACTTATCACTGTGGGCCACCATAATCCAACTCATAAAATATTTTGTGCAGTTGCTTTCCCTGCATAGTAACCTCCTGCAACCCCTCCATGAGCCTCAAATAATATATCTTGTCTCTCAAATTCCAACACATACCATCTTAGGACTTCATCCGCACCCATTTTGTACAAAGGACCGGCAATCAAAGTAAAGTTAGTTGCACATGTGACCAACTCTTTTTGATGTTTCAGTGTATATTCCATGGGTGCACTTCCAGTGGTCAAAAAATGAATAATATCTGTGAAATGATCATCGACTAATTTAATGGAAAATAATTGCATGTCTAGCAATCCATCTTCTGAGCTAGTTGGCTCTTCTCCACTTTCAATGTGCAACAGATGGTTTGGCCTAGCATTCAGTCTCCCATGTTTCACAATTACTTCAAATTCATATTCCTAAAATAACAGCAACCATCTGTGTATCTTCCCTTGCAACACAGGCTTGTTGACAAGGTACTTCATAGAAGAGTGGTCAGTAAACATGTTAAAATGGCCTCCCAACAGGTAGTGCCAGAACTTCTCCAACACGTATACCATAGCTAATCCTTCCCTCTCCATGGTCGATTCATTACACTCTACACTTGAATATTTCCTACTTGCAAATGCAATAGGCTAGTTAATCTCCCCAACTCCTCACTGCGCTAAGAAAACTCCCAACACGATGTGTTGGGAAAAATACTGAGAGGGGGGGGGGGTGAATCAGTATTTACTGCATATTCAAAACTTTTTACTTTTTCATTCCTTTAGAACCCATACGCTACTTTGCTGAAGCCAACTAGCGTATACACGCGGATATCCTTCATAAAACTCACGTATACAAAGAGATCTAATTATGCCATTAGTTCTTCACTTATATCATTCCATCATTCATTCATTAGATGTTCTATAAACAGTAGACATGTGCAGTAAGAACAGAATAAAACATCACACAAAGCATCACACATGAACACCAGGATTTTTAGGTGGAAACCCAAGTCGGGAGAAAACCACCGCTGCAGTTGCTCAGCCTTCAATATTTTATTATAGAGAAAACATCTTACAACATATGTGCTGGCGCAGACTTGACCAGCACGCAGGCACCCACCTGCGCTCGTTTACCAGCCTCTCCTGGAAGGGAGCTCCAACCCCCCGACTCGTTTACCAGCCTCTCCTGGAAGGGAGCTACGACCCCCCGATCTCGTTTACCAGCCTCACCTGGAAGGGAGCTACAACCCCCTGACTGAAGGCTACAACCCTCAGCACCACCTTGGACCACGTTTCATCAATTTTCACACTGGATCCAACAACTTCAATAGAACAACACTTGCAAGCCACGTTTCATCATATTTTCAGACTGGACCCTTTCCATACTTTTAAGCACAAACATACATCACCAGCAGATACTTATCAACACAGATCAGATAGTAGAAACATAGCAGAACAGATCAGATATTTCATACCCTTTGCTTCAGCAAACCCTAGTTTGCATACGCGCTTTCCTTTCTCTGATGTCGCGTATATACGCGCTTCCTTCCATATAAACCGGCATATACTTCAGTACAAATTACAAAGCTAATTTTATTGCGCATACGCGCTTTCTCTTCAGCGAAGCCGCGTATATACGGGCTTCCTCTTCGGCGAAGTAGCGTATAGATCTTCAACCATCATAGAGCATCATACTTCTTCAGATCAGATATTCAGTTCAGATTTACCCTTTTACTTCAGACATATGTTCGCCTCATTTCAGATCTAAGCCTTCCATAAACAGATCTAGCAAATATAGATACATTTCAGATCTAGAAATCCCACTTCATCATTTCTTCATAGGTGCATCATAGATTCAGATCTATCATCAAACCTTTACCCTTTCCATACAGATATACTTCACAGAGAAGTATTCATTCAAGCTCAGACATATTGCACCCTCACTCATGATTTTCACAATGAATTTCTTCTCCTTTTATAGGTTTATCTTTTTTCAATACCACGGGCCCCTTTTTCAATACCATGAGCCAAAACAATACCATGAGCCTTCAATACCACGGGCCCCCTTTTTTCAATACCATGAGCCAAAACAATACCATGAGCCTTCAATACCACGGGCCCATTTTTCAATACCATGAGCCAAAACAATACCATGAGCCCAAAACTACATTACTTCCGATGGTATTCCTGGACGGGGTCACATAGACGAATAATTACTCAATACAATGGGTCAATACCATGGTGGTTACCCCTGGTTTTGCACTTTTTGCCCATACGCGACTTGGAACGTTCTTTTCCGCGTGCATACACGACTTCTTTTAGACAGATCCGCGTATTCATAGAGACATACTCTTTTCATCATACTTTGAGCACATTCTGAATTATTTTCTTCATTTCCTTCTGTACACACTGTAGATACATCATATTTTCTTCATCAAGAACATATTCTATCAAGCACAACTTCATCAAGTAAGTTGCCATCTTCTTCATCAAGTGAGTTTCCATTCAATGACAACACTTAGCATCATATTGCTAACTAACATCATATCACATCAGACACTTAGCATCATATTGCTAACAAACATCATATCACATCAAATTTACATTGTTTACCAAGTCCATCAAGTCAAGCATAACTTCATCAGGAGGATTGCCATCAAGGACAACACATGTCAACAGTCGCATGTCTTCATCTTCATTCAGTGGGTTGCCATCAAGGACAACACTCTGCATCATATTTCCAACACGATGTATGAGGCATCAACATGTACATGGAATTCCTTTGTCCAGTCTAGAAAGACCAATATGCGCACAATGACCATCTTCTCCTTAAGAAATTAAAATCTCTTCTAGGAGTCCACGTCCTAACAAAATGAGGCATCCTTCTTTCATAACTTCTCCATGGGCATAATGATCAGCGTGTAGCCTTGAATGAAATTTCGGTAATACCCTGTATGCCCCAAAACTGAGCGCAGTTGTTTCACATTTGTGGGAACTTCCAAGTTAACATGACAATAATATTTTTGGGATCCACCATCAATCCTTTTTGACAAATAATATGACCTAGAAAGATCCCGAGTGGGATGCAGAATATAAAATTTTTCACATTGAGCGAGATCTATGCTTGAAACATGTTTCTTTAGTAACCTAAATAGAGTCTGGTCATCAAAGTATACTTCTAAGAACTTATCGATGTATTCTTTGAACAAAAATACTACCACACATGAGAAAATAGCTGGCACATTCTTTAGACCGAATGGTATGACTGTGTACTGGAAGGATCCCCATTCTGTCTCAAAGGTTTTCTTGCTTCTATCTTCCAATGCGATTTCTCCCTTCGTTTTCTTGTCCTACACAACCATAGGTCTTACCTAATATGATTCTCCCACTCCTTCTATGATCCATGCAGCAAAAAATTTCTCCAATTCGTCTTTGAACTTTTTCCTGTATTTTGGATTCAACCTATACGGGCACTGCTTCACAGGTCGAGCATCTGGTTTTAAGGTAATATTCACTACCCCAAGATCTTCTTTTATCCTCTTCATCTCAAAAAATTTCATAGGAAACAGGTCCTGATATTTAGTCAATAGCTCAAGGACCTTTCCCACTGTATCATCATCCCAGTAATCCCCTATCTTTGCTAATTTTGGTTGTTCCTTTGAGAAAATATTGACTTTCTGAATATGTAAAGGCTTAGTTACATCCAGTGACTAAATCTTAGGCCCAAACACTGCACGTTGTCCTTTATATTTAAGTACTTTAATGTTCCTTGGGTATTCCTCATTACCTTCAATTGAAAATTTTTGACAATTAATGATGTCCTTCATCTGCGCATCCCATGATGGTAAGGTGCGCTCCATCGTCGGCTTTGTGGTGTCAAAGATGACTTCCTGAATATCCTGTAGTGCCTCATCCAAGCATTCAAACCTACTTTCAAAACTGAAGGTCAAGATAAATCTTTCAGTGAGCATATTCCATTCAGTGGTTCCTCGTCGCAACTTAGTTTTAAGGTACCATTCTGTAGGCACCTTCCCTAAAGTGTGAATGAATATATGCACCCATTTTGGCCTCGACTCCTCACCCCATGCTTCAGTCCATCTAACTAAATGTTTGCGTGGATCACATTCTCTAGATTAGGTCCCTCCCATTCTGTTATTTGGATGCTCAAATCGCAAACACATCATGCAGGTTCATTCTCCCCAGTTAGCTTAGTTTCCCTTATGCGTCTCCCACCAGTGTGCTAGGGTTGAGCACAATGATATATCAAGTTCATGGAATCATTGTACTTCTGGAATATATTTTTTAGTTTCTTCTGAAAATAGGTTAACATTAGTGAGACCATCATAATAAGCTAAATTTTGTACCTCTGAGGATATGCACCGAATATCTTTTGTCACCAAATTGTAGCATAACGGAGAGACTTCATGCAATCGATTCTACCAGTTCTCTAGTTACTCATCTAAATGTGAAAAACATGAGCTATCCTTGTCTAAGTTAAGTCTTCCATCAACGTTGAGCCAGTCTTCATCCCGTGTAGTCAACTTATAAATATGGTCGACTTCATCATTTGCATGCCCCATCTCTGTATATCTTTATCCTTTTGCGGATCTAGGGGGACCACAACCCTAGTTCAGTTATTCTAAAATACCATACTTCTGCGCTTAATATTGATGATGCCACTCATATCGATAACCCAGTCTAAATCCAACAGCAAAGGATGGGGGTTGATATCATAAACAATTGGTATAAATTTAAATTCCATGAGTAGACTAACTCCTTTGATATCCACTACTATTTGCGAGAGCCTTCCTAATGGGATAATGTTTTTTCTCATTTTCCATGCACAACTAGATAGTTGACTTTATTAGAAATAGAATTGGAGGTAAAAAATTTCTAAAAAAAATTCCTCAGAATGGAGTGGAACTTGAACAACCAGATAGGTCTCATCGCCCTGATTCTTGCGCACTTTATTTCATTGAAGACTGGCTCCGTATGTGAAAGTTAGAGCCCGCTCTTTGTTTTCACAAACAACTAAAATTTGTGTAGAAGCAAGAGAAGGATGATTGGGCATTGTAGTCAACCAAAAGAATATTCCAAGGAATATTATTGAAATATTCCTCTAGTTGGTCGAATCAGGTGCTGACAAGTGTCAGCTGGTGGCTGGTTGAAAGTTTGGTTCGTTGGCGAAATTTTATTGGTTTAATTTTAAGCCATTTGGGTGTCAAAACGTGGCTAGCCTGAAGGCCACCACATGCCCCCCTCAAAGGCTGAAATTTTGGTTAATTCCAAGGTCGAATGTCATATAATCACATTTGAAAAATTTTATATGGTGGACAAGCGGAGGTTGAGGTCGACCTCGCGACCTCCCCCACGCAAACAACATGACTTACCGCCACAACTGCACACAAGTTCTTATTATATAAAGGTCTTGGGTTGTATTCTTTTTGAACTAAGGTTACCGATGGGGGTAAGCAGGGCCAACCCCTTAACATGGGACCACCTCCTGTGACCACTATGGAGGGCTATTGCAAATGCGTGGAGTTAAGACCTTAAACCACACGTATTAAACCCCTAATCATCGCATTAGCACTAATCCACAATTTAATGTGGATTCATATTAAATGCACCATTAGCACACTAAACCTCCACTTATCACCAATTAACTAGCACTTATCACTAATTAATTCAATTTTAATTCAACAGTGGAGTTGGCAGAGTCCGATAATTTTTGCGGGAACTCCATATTTAGTGAATTTAACTGGAGTTGCTCCAATTTTAGTGGAGTTTCCCAGGAAAAAATATTTTAGGCCATAACTTGAGCAATTTTCAACCAAATTGGGCTTAGAAAGAGTCTATCATAGCAGATTTGGATGCTCTGAACAAAGATCTTGTAGGGGTTTTCCCAATTTCCAGAATGCTTTTTGCAATAGCTGTGACCATCATTGTTCAACTCTAGTTTGACTTCTTTCCATGAAGTTGTTTATTTATTCTTCAGTGTGGAATTGAAGAGTGTATGTGAGGGGCTTCTAGCTCTTACTGATGAAAGAATGTCATCTTTGTAGGAGACATGTTGTGTTGCTGATATTGTGAGGGTTCTTTGCATGAGAAAATTACCTTGAAGGGGAAATAGTTACATGTGTTTGGAAGTAAGCTGAAATGTATTTTTGACACCGGATACAAGAGTGGTCTAGTCATGTTGACAAGCCAAGGAGATGTAGCCAGGAGGGGTGAACTCCTTCATCAATTGTTTTTGTCTTGTGGTTTGATGCACATTTATTTTCAAGTGTTTAATGATTTCATGCTTTACAATTTTTTCATAGAATTATACTCGTTGAAGAAAACTTAAAAGAAACCATTGAAGTAATATTCCTTTATTCTCAACTCTATGCACACAATCCTTAAGAAAAAATTTATTTTATATTGATGATGAAGGTAGCACAACAAAAATATCTTGCCCATATTTAGATCAAGTTGGTATTAGAGCTGCAGCTTTATTTTTAGCTTGTATTTCTTATGAAAAGAGGGTGAAAATGATTATAAGGTTAAAGCTCCAAAGGGAGAAGGAAAGCTTGTTGGTGACGATTCCCATGTGGGAAAAAGGAGAAGAAGGCCAGAGTTTCCACAAGCTCCACCTCATGTTTTATCTCTAGAGATTTTTGAGGCTTCGGTAAGCATGTCTCAAGGAGGAGAGCCCACAAATATGACAAAAGATAAAAGCTTCAAAATGGAATTTTGGGACATGTCAGAGATGGTGACTATCCTCTATGAAGCGAGGAACTCAAAACTGCAAGGTGAAGGCTCTAAATCTCCAATGAAGGAAGAAGGTAAAAATAATGGTTATTAGGTTACTCTTAAATTGTGTGAATAACTGATACTGAATACTTGAAGGTTATCATGTTGTTTGAGCTTGGATTGATTGTAGAGCATCCATTTTCTTTGTGAAAGAATTGCGATAAAAGAAATTTTATAAGAACCCAAATATGCTGTGAATTGTGTTTTCTTGTTATGCATGTTAGCTATATAAAGAATTCGTCAAATGGGAAAGACATTGTGAAGCATAGATTCTTGCAGTTTTTAAGGACATTCAGGACATCAGTACATTGAGGATTCATGAGCCTCCATTTATCTCTGAGAAAGAATTATGATGAGCGATTTTATAAGAACTGAAATTTTGTGAATTATGTTTTCTTGTTTTCAGAAGACTTGTGTTTTCTTGTTATGTGTGTTACAAAGAATTCAGAAATACATTATGAAGCATAGATTCATGGTTTGGTTTGTCAGACCATTGAGCACAGCTGTACATATATTATCTTCACTTCCATGATGCTTTCAAGAAGGTGCTGGTATAGGTTACAGATACTATGGCTATTTTTATTTTGTCCCTAAGGGTTATGGAAGGATCAACATGTGGGAAAATATTAGTCATCTTGATTGGTCAATGATGCAATGTGCTTAGCATTTGAGTAAGGCCTTGTTTCTTTGTCTTTAAATTTGATGATGAAAACCATTTTATAGGAAATTATTTTTTGAATTTTTCTTCATATTTTTTTTAGTTTACATATTTCCATATTATTTATATTATTAATTGAGCAACCTAATATATATATATATATATATATATTATTTTCTTGGTAATGTGGGTCTTTACATGACTTTAGGCCAAGCCTATGGTTGATCATGGTTGATCATGTTGTCTAAAGTCAAACCATGGTTGATTATGAAGAACATGGTCTACAACAATTGACTATGGTGACTATTGATAACCACAAATACCCATGGTTGATCATGGTTCTCTAAGGTTAATCATTGTTGACCATTGCTAACAATGGTTGGTAATTTCTAGCCATGGTTAACCATGAACATTCACACACAATTCTTGTCCATGGTTCCATTATTTAGCATGATTAACCATGGTTGAATGCGGTTGTCTAAGGTCAAACAATGGTTGAGTGTGCTTGGCCACCTGGATATAGTTTACCATGCTTAGTAATGGTAAACTATGTTCTGTAATTTCAAATAATGGTTGAGTATGGTTGAGCATCTAACCATGGTCAACCACTTAATGATTATTGGCAATGGTTAACCACCTAACCATACTTGACAAACTAACTTTGGTTGACCACTTGACCATTATTGACCATATTTTTTCCTTTGTTGACCATGATTGACCACTTTATCATGCTATCAAAGATTAAATATGGTTGACCATAACAACCATGGCTAATCATAATTGACCATGGTATATCATGTTAACAATGACTAACCACTTTTAATCATGTTTTTTATGTTTGAGCATGAAGATAAAGTATGACCACATTGACCATGTTTGATCATGGTTTTTAGGGTGAATGGGCTTGCACTTGTTTTGTAAATTGTATAAATATGTTAATAATTTTGAATGCAAGGATTATTCGGATTGATAGCCCTTATCAAGCCATTTCGTTTGATAGGTGGCACATTTTTTGGGTCCTTATAGTTGAAGATATATTTCTTTTAGAAGTTTGAAGCCTCATATGGATGGGTTTAACACCCTCTCTTTTGCCCCAAATTTCACATCCTTATCACTTATTTGTAGCCCCTAGAAGAAGGTCAAAGTTATAATTTAAGTTGGTATATATCCATGAGTCTAGATCATCCTAGAAAAGAAAATTTTATGAAGAAAAACATTTCTTTTTTAATTCACTAAATCTTTTTTCCAAGTCGACCTAAATCCTTATGTCAACTCCATGGATTTTTAAAATAAAATTTCTTTTCAAGTTCAGGTTGGCTCTAATGTAGCTTCCCCTTGCCCCCCTCCTCCTCTAAACAAGTATAAATATGACAGTTGAGGTAATTTTTAGCATCAACTCAAAGCATATTAGGTAGCATTTAATCTGAAGAAATTCTTCAGTTAAAAGGGAGATCTAAGGAGAATAACTAAAGCATGTAAAAGGGAGAATTTCAAGGCACAAAAAGCTCTGTACACGGTTTTTTAGGTGTATTTTTATATGGATAGAAGAGGTCTCTCATCAAATTTATTAATCGAATACGTGCATGTGTTTATCTCGAGAAGTCTGTCAATAAATATTATGAATTGAACGATATGTAACAGGGCTTAAGGGACTGAATATTTTTGAAAAAAAATCATTGTTTGCCAGCCTAATTCTACCTTCCTGAGGCCCTCTGAGGCCCTCTGAGGCCTTCCTGCAACCATCTGAGGTTGACCTACAATCCTTTGAGAAAGCCTTCTAAGACAAAATTTGGCCCATTTGAATTTAACTTAAGCCTATCCAAAGTCAAAATTCATTATGCTTTGACATGACCAAATTTCTATCTGAGGTATGAATTGAGATTATTATTGTTGGAATTGAAGGGTATATTTGAAATTTTTAATGATTTAGAGGAGTTTGCAGTGATTGAAGGAAGATTTGACAAATTTGATACAAGAAATGATTCCTAATGGTGAAAATATAGTAGATGAAACCCATGATGAGAAACAAATAAACATTAATCATGATTTCATAAACTCTAATGTTGGATTTAGGACCCACCATATTCCAAAGATCAATATGAGGAAGTTTGATGGCAAGGATCCCATAACATGGATACTGCAGACGGAGAAACATTTTGATCTCAATAATATGCAAAACACATAAAAGGTACACATTGCAACTTTATATTTAGAATGAAATACATTTGTGTGGTATCGATGGCTTTGCTCCCATAAAATAATTGTCACTTGGTCAATTTTTACAGAAGAAATGATAGCACATTATGAGGATACAAAGAGAAACACCTTCTTTATCCAATTGATAAATCTCAAACAAAAGGGTTCAGTGGTGGAGCACGTTGAGGACATTAAAAAATTGAATATAAGGGTGGCTCATATTCTAGAGGAACACAAGATTGATGTCTTCATAGGGACTTTAAAGGATAACATCCAACATGAGGTTCACCTTTAGGAACCTGATTCATTGGAGAAGCCATTCAGGTCGGCAAGAAAAAATGAATGTAAAATTATGGCGACAAGGAAGCCTACCACTCACATATATAAATATGGAAGTGTTGCTACTCCTAAACTTCCATAACCTATAAGGTTGACACCACAACAATTGGAAGAAAAAAGAGAAAAATGGCTTTGTTAACATTGTGATAGAAAATACACTAAATGTCATAAGCGTGTTGAAAATAAATCATTTTACATAGGTTGTAAAGAGGAGGAAGAAAATGAATAGGAAACTCCAAAATAAGAGGATATACACTAGGAACCAACCCTAGATAAAGAAGAAATAAGTCCGCCCATATCCTGTAATGCATTGGCAGGAATTAACACTCCTCAAACTCTTAAGATAGGACATATCAAGAAGAAAAAGGTAATAGTATTGATTGATTTGGGTAGTACCCATAATTTTATTCATTGTAAGGTAGCCAAGGAATTGAATTGCTTCCTATACCCAACACCAGAGTGCCAAGTGATAGTTTCCAATGGAGGAACTATAAATTGCTCTGGAAAATGTCATAATATCAAGCAAACAATGGGAGAATATGTATTGAATAGTCCAATGCTTTCCATTCCAATGGGAGGTGTTGATGTTGTAATGGGATTACAATGGTTACAATATTTGGGGATGGTAGATTTTAATTTTCTTGAATTTTTTTTTTGGAAAGAAAGGAAGTTGAATTACGGGGTATCACAGGGAAGTCAAGAAAGATAATAAGATATAATGTCATGAAAAATCTTCTGAAGAAAGAAAATCGAGTCGTAATTTTAAAATTATGTTCACTAGAAGTTCCAACATGATAATCATATATTTCTCCATATCTCCAAAAAGTCTTGGACAATCATTCCAAGGTGTTTGAAACCCCCAAATTACTCCCACATATTCGTGATCATGATCATGCTATTCATTTGATTCCAGGAAGTGTTCATCCAAACATAAGGCCTTAAAGATATCCTTATGTCCAAAAGAGTGAAATTGAATGTATGATTGCAGAAATGTTAGAGGTTGGTGTAATTCAACATAGAAAAAGTTCATCCTTTGCTCCAGTAGTATTAGTACACAAAAAGGATGGATCAAGGCGCATGTGTCATATTATAGGGAGCTCAATAAACTCACTATTAAATATAAATTTCACATTCCTGTGATTGATGAATTATTGGATGAATTACACAGATAAATTTATTTTACCAAGTTGGATCTTCATTTAGGATATCATCAAATTAGAATGACAACTGAAGATATTCTGAAAACAACATTCAAACTCATGAGGGTCATTATGAATTTTTGGTCATGCCTTTTGGCATTACCAATGCACATTCTATGTTTCAAGATTTGATGAATTCCATTTTCAAAACCTTCCTTAGAAAATTTGTGTTATTAGTTTTTGATAATATACTAATCTAAAGTAGTCCTTGGAAGGATCATGTTCAACATGTTGACAAGGTGCTCAAACTATTGAAGGAGAAACAATTATATGCAAAAACCTCCAAATGTTTCTTTGGAGCACAAGAGGTGTAATATCTAGGTGATATTGTATCTCATGAGAGCGTTAAGGTAGACCTTAACAAAATTAAAGCCATTAAGGAATGAAAGTCCCCACAACCATAAAGTAGTTGCGAGTATTTCTCGGGTTAACAGCGTATTATCACAAGTTTTTTAAGAATTATCGGAGAATAGCAGCACCTCTAACAACATTACCGAAGCAAGGTGCATTTTCATGGACTCCTGAAGCAACTAAGACCTTTGAACATCTTAAAGAAACAATGAAAAACCTTTATTGTTGAATGTGATGCCTCGAAAAATGGAATTGGTGTTGTTTTAGTGCAAGAAAGAAGGCCCATTTCTTTTGAAAGTCATCCAATCAAAGTAAATTATTTACAGAAAGCTATTTATGACAAGGAAACGTTGGCAATACTACATGCACTAAAAAAATGGCTACCTTACTTAATGGGAGGACACTTCAAGGTAAAAACTGATCATGATAGTCTTAAATACCTTTTGGAACAATGACTATCTTTGGAAGAGTAGCAAAAATGGGTCACGAAGATGTTGGGTTATGAATTTCAAATCATCTATAAAAAAAGGTAGCTAAATGTTGTTGTAGATGCACTCTCAAGAAAGGATGAAGAGGTGGAAAGCATTGCTTTGTGCCATTTCTATTATCCAACCATATTAGATGACCGAAGAAAGGGATGAATGTATGAATGAAAAAGAAGTGTGGACACTCATTCAAAATTTTCAGCAAGATCCTATTACATCCGATACATTTAGTTATAAAATGATTCATTATGGTACAAATATCACTTATATATTTTTAATAATTCCCAACTAGAACAAAATATTCTTTTGGAATTACACACCTCTCCCTTAGGAGGACACTCAGGATTTTTAAAGAATTACGAGAGGGTGAAGAAAGAATTTTTTTTGGATGGCCTTAAATCTGATATTTAAAAGTTTATGGCTAAACCTCGGGTCTTCTACAGCCTTTATCCATTCCAAGTCAATGTTGGGAGGAGGTTTCAATGGATTTTATGACAAGTTTATCTAAGTCCAAAGGAAAGAGTGTCATCATGGTGGGACTTGATAGACTTACCAAGTATGAAGACTTTTATGCATTATCTCATCCATTTAAAGCAAGTACAATTTCTACTTCATTTATGGAAACAATTCAAAAGCTACATGGAAACCCAAAGATTATTGTAAGTGACAGAGATCCCATTCTTATTGGAATTTTTTGGACGAAATTATTTTCTTGTTTAGGTACTCAACTAGCTCATAGCTCATATTATCATCCTCACTCCGATGGGCAAACTAAAATAGTGACCAAATTTTTGGAAGGATATATTCATTGTTATGTATCTGATAAACAAATACAATGGGTCAAGTGGTTAACTATGGATGAATGGTGGTATAACACTTCCTTCCATACTGCAGCAAAAATGGCCTCATTTATGGAACTCTATGGAAATCATCCATCATCCATCATATCATCTTTAAGAGAAAATTATAAGGTTCAAGCAGTGAAAGATCACATCAAGCATCAACAACAAGTTCTCCAACTCTTAACGGATAACCTAAATTTGGCACCAAATCGAATGAAACAACAGTCAGATCAACATCGCAGTGAGATAAGTTTTGATGTAGAAGACTGGGTATTTTTACAGCTACAACCATGCAAACAAATATCCCCCATGCAACCTAAGAAGGATATTAAATTATCACCAAAGAACTATGGTACTTACAAGGTGTTGGAAAATATTGGTACTATGGCATACAAATTGGAGCTTCGTGCTTCATCCCGAATGCACCCAGTTTTCCATGTTTCATGCTTAAAGAAGGTTATAGGTGACAAACTTCCAGTTCAAACAATATTGCCAAACTTGATGAGGAAGCAAAAATCATATTGGAACCTCAAGTAGTCACAGAGACAATAACTCGACAATTATGAAATCGAACAATTTCAAAGTATCTGATTAAGTGGAAAAACTTACTCATTGAATATTCCACATGGGAGGATGAGAATTTTATAAAGAAGCATCCAAAGCTACCCAAGCATTGAGGAAAACACTTTTTTGAAGTAGAGGGGCATGTTAGATCCCTATATTACTAGTGTAGTCCCTTATTGTTTTTAGTGTAGCCCCTTTATTATTTTTTTTCTACCCCTGTAACACAATATTATTATTACTGTGCCCTTACATTATTATTGTTAGGTCGGCTAGGATTATATTGAGACTCCATGGACTCCTATATATAGAAGGTGTTGGAAATATGATTCTTATGTATTAATATGTTGTCCTTGATGGCAACACTTTGGAAATAGTGGAGTATATGTATTCTGGAGAAGCTCAGTAGTTTGCAAAAGGTCTATCAGAAGAAACGTGTAATGTCGAGCAGAATATTGGTTAATATTCATATTGCAGGTTCTATACGCGAGTTTGTATAGGCCAAGTCATGTATACACACAGATAAGAACGATTGAAGTCGTGTATTCCTTTTGCACTCTAAAAAGATAATACCAAGGGGCATTACCATTGTATTAGCCCAGAGTATTGAGATTTGTGTCCTCTATTTGATTCTGTCCAAGAATACCATAAGAATTTGTGTGGTTTTGACTCATGGTATTGGTAAAGGCTAAATCTACGTAAGGAGAAGAAGATCATAGTGCAAAGGGGTAAGTGGTAAGGGTTGTTAATGAATACTTCTTTTTGAATTATATCTGCATGGAATGAACTCTTCCTTGTTGATATTGTTGGAAATATTATCATTGATGGAAAAGGAGCACAAAGGAGCAGAACCAAGACAAGGGAGTAGATCAGATTCAGATGGAATTCTTGCAGAGAAAGAAAGCAAAGTGGCAGAGGCTACAAGAGGAGGGTTTAGACAAGAAGAAGTTTTTTTTTGAACAATTAGGGTTTTTTTATTACAGAGAACAGGTTCCAAATTCATTAATTGAATGCTTGATTCAGTTTTAACTTGAGTGAAAATCAGGGTTTGGCACAATATATATGTATGCAGATGAATTGGGCAAATTCAAAGGGAAGGTATGAGACTGTGTGTTTAAGAAGTGTAACATTCAATGAATAGTGGCAGAAGTAGAAATCTCTGGTTATTGGCATAACTTAGGGAACAGTGGAGCAGAATGAAATGAGAGCACAAAAATCATTGGATCTAAAGGATCAACGAACGAAATCGAAAGGCGAAATGCGGAATGTATGAAGAAATGAGTCGATACGATTGAAACAATGGAAAAGGAAGGTTCGAAGAGGAATTGAAGTAAAACAGCGAAAATCAGGTGAAAATCCATGTTAAACGCTTTTGAAACGAAAAGTTGAAGAAAAGAGGTTTTGGAGAAATCTGTCCACTGTGTTCGCACCGCTTTTGAGTCGTGAGTGGTTTTAATCCAATCAAATGCGATTGAATGGTATTGTGACACATCACGAGCACAATAACACCCATTTCGCGTTGCTTTTGGTTGATAAACTACGGAGGTGGAATGAACGTGATTGTCATCCGATTAGATTTGTGGGAGATCTGACGGTGTTTGCGTCGGTAATTGCACGGGGTTGAAAACAAGGTATGGACCCGACATTTTATGCAGCAGAGTTTTATTAAGGTTTGGTATCCGGTTATATGAGGCCAAAAGGCTTTAAACATTGTTTAAAGCACAGTATAATATTACATTGCTGAGGGTTTTAAATATTCATTTTCGAAGGTTGTAACGTTATTTCCGAAGGTCATTACATATTATAATGTGCATTATAATATTTCCGAAGGTCTAAAAATTCCGAAGGTTTTTTAATATTTCTGAAGGTTTAATGATATTTAAATGGAGTTTTATTAAAGTGGTTGAAGTTCGGAAATACACTGCTGAGGGGATTTTAACCTTTGTTTAAAAGTAAATTAAACATTTCCAAAGGTTTTGATATTCATTCCAAAATATTTTAAAACATTGGGTTAAAGTGAGTTATATTGTTCCAAAGGTTAAAAAAGGAGGTGCCTCCACAGTTGACCCACCCATTGGGTGTTGATCGCAGATTGACGATTATCATTCATTGCGGTAGCACAAGCCAGATGATGATTCCATACTAAGGAAAACCTCCGCAGTACCGTGAATCGGGACCCGCTTCCCTAAAGCCCAGAAGTTCAGTTGTGGACCATTAAATATTTATGTGGTTTATTTGGGGTTTAAACCATAAAGTTGAGAATCATAAACAAAGATGATATTATGCTAGCGCTGGAGTATTAATCAGAAGTGCTAGCAGTAACGAGGGCCATAGATCTGGACAGATCAACGGTGATAATCGCATTGGCAGGATTTAGATCATAAATCGGAAGCAAGTGTGATGAATGCGATGCGATGTGATCGCATATTACAATCGGGGCAGGAGAAAAATCACACAAACACAATGGTCACTGAAAATGTGAACTGGGATATGATGATGTGGGGATGACGTGGCAAGTGACGTGGCAGCTGACATGGACCTGACCCCAAAAATCGCAAATAAATCAATATGACGTGGCAAGATGACATGGCAGTGATATGGTGATGACATGGCAAGGTGACATCGCACGATGACATGGAGATGACATGGACCTAGCTCGCATATCGCAAATCGCAAGATCGGAGGGGTGAATATCATAAGAGCAAAGTTGCGATGCGAAGGATAGATGCGATGCGATGTGGCAAGGCAATGCAATGTGAGCGATGGATGCAATGCGATGTGGCAAGGCGACGCGATGCGAGCGATGGATGTAATGCGATATGATCACACATCGAAATCGGAGCAGGAGAGATATCACACAACCGTAGAAGTCTTGTTAGTTGTGATGCGAAGTAGCGAAAAAGTCAAGTGGGACCTGTCGCATATCGCATATCTCAATCGGCGATGCTTATGGGATAATAATTCGCAAGTTATAAAAGTTACGATGCGAAGTAGCGATAAAGTCATGTGGGACCCATCGCATATCACATATCGGGAGATCAGAT
Organism: Pinus albicaulis; assembly: GCA_034641835.2. Lineage (NCBI taxonomy): Eukaryota > Viridiplantae > Streptophyta > Pinopsida > Pinales > Pinaceae > Pinus > Pinus albicaulis. The sequence goes on from CM076577.1 coordinate 1,362,286,814, forward strand.
GGATGAAGACACATGGATAACTGGACTTGCCACAGTGCGATAAAGAGAGCGGACACGATGAAGACCAAACCTAAAACCTGAAGCATTTCAAGTCTGCAAGTATGTGGATTTCATTTTTTAAATCGTTTCGGAGAGAAAAAGAGGATTATAACTTAAAACAAAAAGGAAAGTATGAACGCAGGTATAAAGGCTCGGTTAAGGACCCGACACAGAGAAAAGGGAAGAATCATGTGTTTAGAATATCGGTGAAGGTTGATCACAACAAGGAAAGGCTCGTGCAGTTAAAAGGACTCGTTCCTGTGCAGAACTGTTAGAAATACAACAACAGGTGTAGAAGATAAAGGGAAAACAGGCAGAGAAGACAAAATAAACATAAAAGCAAGAGGCCAAATGGGTTGAATTGGAATGTTTGATTGTAACTGTAAATGTATTATTGAATTTCTATTGTTTGTGATGTAAAGGCAAGTCTCCGTAGGCAAAGAAAAACTCCACTGTAATACACAAATGTATACATTCTATTATATTATTCTGGACAAGAAAATGAGAAGGGGGAATGTAAAGAGTCATACCTGTTCATTTTGAATTCCCTGTGGAATGCAAACAATTATGAGGTGTTCTCTATAATTAATGTTACGAGCATATGCATAAGAGGAAGAAGTATGTAGAGAGAGGTTAGAGAGTGGAAGAAGAAGAAGGAGCAGAGAGAGGAGTTATGAAGATTCAGAGATGATATAAAGAAAATTTGAAGGCTGGAAGGACAACAATAAAGAAGGAGAAAAACAGAGCTGATATCCAGGTAAATCAGCATATGATTTTATTGTATAGTGAGGAAGTTGGTGCTTCCATATCAAGTTGTAACTTGATAGATGTCTAGTTGTAGCTGGTTGAGGTAGGAGCCTCCTGTAGATTGTAGCCTGTAGAAAATATATGAGAGTTGGAAATTCCTTGCAGGTTGTAGCTTGCAGAATTAAGGTAGTAGCCTCATGTAGGTTGGAGCCTACAGAAAATCAGTGGTGAGAGGGAGTTGGAGCTTGCCTTTGCATCACAAAAATAATAAGATGTGGTTTTCTCCCTTATTGGTTTCCACTTATATCTATTTTATCTGTGCATGATGATTATGTGTTGATATTCTGTATTTAATCTGCTTAATACCTATTTCTCACTTTTAATATTGTTGTTCCATTGTATATTAAGTTGATCATGAAATGAAGATGTAAATAAGTGTAAAAGAAAGTTTACAAGACCATGACTGCATTAAACTGATCCACCCCCCCTCTCAGTTTAACCAAGATTTCAACAATTGGTATTAGAGCAGGTTCCTTCTGTATCAGTTTATCAACTGGAAGGAAATCCTAGGTCCCCAAGATGGCTAGTCTAGAAGGATGCTCAACAAATAAAGCCCCTTTTTTCACTGGTACAAATTATTCCTTCTGGAAAATTAGAATGAGGATGTACATAATGTCTTTAGGAATAGAATTTTGGGCTACTGTGGAATTCGGCTATGCCCCAAAGGAGTCTGACTCAGAGAAATATGCCAAACTAGATTTTGTAGCTAAAGCAAAAGCCATGAATTCTCTCTTAAGTGGTTTGTGTGAGGCAAAATTTATCAAAGTAATGCACAACAAGAATACCAAAGAAATATGGGATACATTAGAAAGTATCCATGAGGGAGATAAAAAAGTGAGGGCTACCAAGATGCAAGTCTAATGAAGAAGAAGATGTTGCCAACTTATTCTTAAGGATTGCAGAAATTGTAAATAACATGAAATCTCTAGGAGAAACCATTAGAGAATGTGTAATAGTACAAAAGATATTGGGATCTTTAGCATCCAGTTTTAACTCCAAGGTTTCTACCATAGAAGAAACAACTGATTGGGAAACATTGACCATGAACCAATTACTTGGAAACTTAACAGCCTATGAGATGAGATTTCCATAGAGGAAGTCAAATGTGAGGGAGGCATCCTTTAAGACAGAGAAGATAAAAGAAGAAAAATAAGATACATTCTTCTGCTCTGATGAAGAAAAGGCCAAATTTGTCAGAATATTGGATAGAGGCTAAGGAAAGTATAAAGGTAAACTTCCATTTAAATGCTTTAACTTTGGAAGAGTTGGGCACTATGCATCTAAGTTTCCTCTTAAGAAAACAAAGAATTAGACTCAAGCGACAGAGAAAACCAAAACAAATAACTGGCAAAAAGGGAAGAAATTAAATAGAAGATCATTTTATGCTCAGCAAGATAGCAGTGCATCTGAAAACTTAGATGAATCCTCAAATGAAGAAGGACCCTCTGAATTTGTGTTGACAGCAAAGGAGGAGTCTGAAGGATTCCTTCTAGAAGATGAGGAAGAAGGTGAGGTAGATCTTGAGGGGGAGCTAAGAAGTGCCCTAGAGGAAATAGACAGACTTAAACTCAATTGCAGAAAACAGAAAGACATTCTCCTCAAATGTGTAAAAGAGGTACCAAATCCAGAAGACCTCATTCAATTGAAAGTAGAACTTGAAGAAGCTAAGAAGGTGGAAGACATTCTGCTAAAGAAAATTAAAGATAAACATCAGGAGCAAGAGAAATTGGAAGAAGAAGTGGTATGGCTAAGAAATAAACTAGAAAACACCCAAAGGGAATTTTCAATGAACACTTCTCGAATGAAAAGCACTGAACAGTTTGACAAGATTCTTAATGCTCAAAGGTCTCCTCTCATAAAGGCTGGGATAAGATATGAAGGAGAAACTAGTAAGTCCAAGGTAGAAGATAACAAGAACATCATTTTTGTAAAAGTTGTAAAGGATAATGAAGCAGCTCAAAAAGGAACTACAGAAGTAGAAGCCAACAAAAAATTGATGTGTGATGAAACAAACAAAAACAAGAAGCAACATCAAGAGACAAAGAATGAAATGAAGAAACAGTCAGATGAAAAAGGCTCTTACAATCCTGAATATGAATGGAATAAATTCGGAAGCTGTCAAAAGAGATTATTTCCTCCTATGAGAAATATCACTTGTTTTTTCTACCACAAGCTAGGACATATGGCTACATACGGTTAGACAACGATAATCAATTTCAACCAGCAAAAAATACAGAAATTGAAAAGACAACCTCAAGCAAAAAAATGGAGAGGACAACCCTTCACCAAGTACATTAATCGTTTCCATGGGTATTGTTTTTGTTGTAAGGGGTTTGGCCATAAAGCCATGGAGTACAGAACATATGGACAAATACTGATGTTCAAAACCCCAAGGAGATTTATGATCATTGGAGAGTTCACTCGTACACATAATCCATTTAAAAATATAATCAAATGCTTTGTATGCCATAAAATCGGACACATGTCTTCCAAATGTCCTCTCAAAGAATGTGGTCCATATTCTTAGAAAAGGTGCCAAACCAATAGCTACCTGCAGTGGAAAAATAAGTTGAATAAGTGTGACCTGGCTCTAATAGCCCAAGATCATAAAAGCCAATGGTATTTGGATAGTGGATTCTCAAAGCATATGACTGGAGATAGAAACAAGTTTGTAACCTTTGATGAAAATAAATCTAGAAATGTAACATTCAGCAATGATAAAGTAGGTAAAATCAAGGGAAAAGGCTCATTCAGTCTAAATAATGGAAGAGGAAAGGCTCAAGATGTACTATTTGTGGATGGGTTGAAAGCCAATCTGCTAAGCGTCAGTCAAATGTGTGATAAAGGCTGTGAGGTCCTTTTTAGAGCCCAAGATTGTGAGGTAAGATCAAGCACCACAGGAAAGACCTTGATCAAAGGTGTTAGAATAGAAAGTAATGTCTATATAGTGGAAAAAGATAATGAGTCATGCCACATAAGAAAACTTGATGAATTATGGTTATGGCATAGAAGACTGGGACACCTAAACTTTGACCACATCATCAGTGTGAGCAAGAAGAAAGTAGTCAGAGATATGCCAACAATAAATAAGACTTCAAATACCATATGTAAATCCTGACAATTGGGCAAACAGACCCGCACATCTTTCAAGACCAAAGAGATACTATCTACAAGTCGACATCTTCAGCTTGTACACATGGACTTGTGTGGACCTTCAAGAACTAAAGCACCAAGCGGAGAGTCTTATTTCATGATGATAATAGATGATTTTTCCAGAATGACGTGGGTAGAATTTCTCAAATATAAATCTGAAGCACTTGAGAAATTCAAGATATTCAAGGCATTGGCCGAAAATCAAACAGGATGCAAGCTAAAGGGCATCAGATCAGACAGAGGAGGTGAATTCACAGACTATGATTTTGCAGACCTATGCAATGAGCATGGGATAAAAAAACATTTTACAATTGGAGGTACACCTCAACAGAATGGAGTGGCAGGGAGGCAAAACGGGTCAGTACAACAGATTGCCATAGCTATGATGCAAGAAAGTAACATTCCCCAAACCTACTGGGCAGAAGCAATACACACAATTGTTCACATTCTCAACAAAGCTCATCTAAGACCGAATTGTGATAAGACTCCTTAAAAATTATGGCATGGTAAACCAAAATCAATCAAGAACTTTAGAGTCTTTGGAAGCAAGTGTTTCATAAAAAATAATGATGAAAAACTGGGGAAGTTTGATGAAAGAACTGATGAAGGAATATTTTTAGGATATGCATCCAAGAGTAAGGGTTATAGGTGCTACAACAAAAGACTGCACAAAATTGTGAAAAGCATTGATATAAGATTTGATGAAGATCTACCAAATAGAACAAGAAGCAGAAGCTACGCCAATCCTCCAGATGATCATGAAGCTGAGAACGAAGACAATGATGAACATAGCAAGACAATAGAAGATATTGAATTAAACTCAAAAGGTCCCTCAAGACACACTCAAAAGAACCATCCAGAAGATCAAATCATTAGGGACAATAGTGTGGGAGTCCAGACAAGAAGATATCTTGCTAAATAGACAGAAGAAGTATACCTAGATATGCTATCTCAAATAGAGCCAAAGAAGTTCGAAGAAGCCAACAAATACAAAAACTGGGTAATTGCTATGAATGAAGAACTAAACCAAATTGAGACGAACAATACCTGGAATTTAATTCCAAGACCCATTGGGAAAATTGTCATTGGCACAAAATGGATATTCAAGAATAAGATGAATGAACAAGGGCAGGTAATCAGAAATAAAGCCAGACTTGTATGCAAGGGATATTCTCAAATTGAAGGACTTGACTATGATGAAACCTTTGCCCCTGTAGCCATAATGGAAGCAATCAGAATGTTTTTAGCCTTTGCATGCTATCATGATTTTAGAGTATACCAAATGAATGTGAAGTGTTCATTCCTGAATGGAGACATAGAGGAAGAAGCCTACATGGAACAGCCTGAAGGATTCTCATTAATAGATAAACATGATTATGTGTGCAGATTAAACAAATCCCTATATGGTCTGAAACAAGCTCCTCGTGTATGGTATTCAAGGCTGGAAAAATACTTGTAAAAACAAGGGTTCAAGAAAGGAGGAGTAGACAACAATTTGTACATAAAGGCTAATGAAAATGAACTCTTAATTGTAGTAGTGTATGTAGATGACATCATGTTTGGTAGCAACAAAGATGAGTTAGCAAAAGGATTTTATGAAGAAATGAAATCAGAGTTTGAGATTTCAATGATTGGAGAGCTCACTTTCTATTTAGGACTTCAAATTCAACAAAAGAACACAAGAATATTCATTTCACAAGAAAAATACTTAAGAGAAATGTTGAAAAGGTTTCAAATGGAAGACTGCAAACCTGTGTCAACTCTCATGATCACTGGATGCAAACTATGTGCTAATGATGGATCAATAGATGTAGATCAAAAACTTTACAGATCCATGATAGGAAGTCTGCTATACCTAACAACTTCTAGACCAGACATTATGTTGGCAGTAGGACTTGTGGAAAGATATCAAGCAACACCAAAACAAAACCATTTACTTGCAATCAAGAGAATATTTAGATATCTACAACGAACTTCACATTATGGTCTATGGTATCCAAAAAGAAAAAGCTTCACATTGATAGCATACACAGATGCAGATTGGGCCAGCTATGTGGATGACAGGAAAATCACAAGTGGAGGGGCATTCTATTTGGGAAAAAATCTAGTGGCATGGCTAATCAAGAAACAAACTTCTATCTCTCTATGTACAGTAGAAGCAAAATACATAGCAGCAGTTGCATGTTGCACACAAGTAATGTGGATGAAATAAACTCTCCAAGACATGAAGGTAAGCATTGATGAACCCATTTCTATCAAATGTGACCATACAAGTGCAATAAGTATATCAAAAAATAATGTACTTCATCAAAAAACAAATCACATCCCAATAAAGTACCACTTCCTCAGAGAACAAGTAGCACAGAAATTGGTGAAGTTGGAATACATACCAACAAAGGAACAAATAGCAAACATATTCACAAAACCTCCTCCTAAATAACTCTCTGATATGATTGAAAAAAAAAAGGGTTGCATACAAGAAACAGGATCAGTGCAGAAGACAAGTGATAGTCAATATCAGACAAGAAAGCATCACTCCAGGGGGAGATCGGTCAATAAATTGTAATAAAAGAGCTGGAAAAATTGACTAGTGCATGGAACAGGTCCTCAAGATCACAGGAAATGAAAATATTGAAAATACATTGGGAAAATTTCAACCCTTTTCCATTGATGTCAAAGGGGAAGGAAAGGCAAGCAAAAGAAGAAAGGGTCTTCTAAAAAGCAAGCAGAGGAAGTCCTGGAGGAAGCATTGGATTATTTCCATCAATGCCAAAGGGGGAGACTGTTGGAAATATTGTCATTGATGGCAAAGGACCACAAAGGAGCAGCACCAAGACAAGGGAGCAGATCAGATTTAGATGGAATTCTTGCAGAGAAAGAAAGTAAAGTGGTAGAGGCTACAAGAGGAGGGTTTAGACAGGAATATTTTTTTTTTTGAACAGTTAGGGTTTTGTTATTACAGAGAACAGGTTCCAAATTCATTAATTGAAATTTTGATTCAGTTTTAACTCGAGTGAAAATCAGGGTTTGGCACAATATATATGTATGCAGATGAATCGGGCAAATTCAAAGGGAAGGTATGAGACTATGTGTTTAAGAAGTGTAACATTCAATGAATAGTGGCATAAGTAGAAATCTCTGGTTATCGGCATAACTTAGGGAACAATATAGCGGAATGAAATGAGAGCATAGCAATCGTTGGATTTGAAGGATCAACGAACGAAATCGAAAGGTGAAATGCGGAATGTATGAAGAAACGAGTGGATATGATTGAAACAGCGGAAAAGGAAGGTTCGAAGAGGAATTGAAGTAAAATAGCGAAAATCGGGTGAAAATATGTGATAAACGCGTTTGAAACGAAAATTTGAAGAAAAGCGGTTTTGGAGAAAACCGTGCACTGTGTTCGCCCCGCTTTTGAGTCGTGAGCAGTATTAATCCAATAAAACGCGAGCGAATGATATTACTACATGTCACGAGTGTAGTACCACCCATTTCGCATCGCTTTTGGTTGATAAAATATAGAGGTGGAATGAATGTGATTGCCATCCAATTAGATCTATGGGAGATCCGACAGTGTTCGTGTCGGTAATTGCACGGGGTTTAAAACAAGGTATGGACCCAACATTTTATGCAGCAGAGTTTTATTAAGGTTTGGAATCTAGTTATATGAGGCCGAAAGGCTTTAAACATTGTTTAAAGCATAGTATAATATTACATTGCCGAGGGTTTTAAATATTCATTTCCGAAGGTTTTAACATTATTTCCGAAGGTCATTACATATTATAATGTGCATTAAATATTTCCGAAGGTCTAAAGATTCCGAAGGTTTTTTAATATTTCCGAAGGTTTAATGATATTTCAATGGAGTTTTATTAAAGTTGTTGATGTTCGGAAATACACTACCGATGTGATTTTAACCTTTGTTTAAAAGTAAATTAAACATTGCCGAAGGTTCTGATATTCATTTCGAAAGAGTTTAAAACATTGGGTTACATTGAGTTATATTGTTCAAAAGGTTAAAAAAGGGGTTGCCTCCGTAGTTGATCTGCCCATCGAGCATTGACCGCAGATCGACGGTTGTCATTCACTGCGGTAGCACAAGCCAGATGATGATTCTGTATCGAGGAGTGCCTTCACATTACCATGAACCGGGACCCGCTTCCCTAAGTCCCAAAAGTTCAGTTGTGGGCCATTAAATAATTATGTGGTTTATTTGGGGTTTAAACCATAAAGTTGAGAATCATAAGCGGAGATGATATTATGCTAGCATTGGAGTATTAATCGGAAGTGCCAGCAGCAACGAGGACCATAGATCTGGACAGATCAACGGTGATGATCGCATCGGTGGAAATCAGATCATAAGTCGGAAGAAAGTGCGATGAATGAGATGCGATGTGATCGCATATCGCAATCGGGGCAGGAGAAAAATTACACAAACACAGTGGTCACAGAAAATGTGAAGTGAAATATGATGACATGGGGATGATGTGGCAAGTGACGTGGCAAGTGATGTGGCAGCTGACATGGACTTGACACCACAAATCGCAAATAAATCAAGATGATGTGGCAGTGACATGGCGATTACATGGCAAGGTGACATGGCATGATGACATGGAGATGACGTGGACCTGGCCCGCATATCGCAAATCGCAAGATCGGAGGGGTGAATATCGTAGAGCAAAGGATAGATGCGATACGATGTGGTGAGGTGATGCGATGCAGGCGATGGATGTGATACGATGTGGCAATGCGATGCGATGCGAGGGATGGATGCAATGCGATGCGATTGCACATCGCAATCGGAGCAGGAGATATATCACACAACTATAGAAGTCTTGTTAGTTGTTATGCGAAGTAGCGACAAATTGAAGTGGGACCCTTCGCATATCGCATATCGCAATCGGAGATGCTTATGGGATTAGAATTCACAAGTTATAAAAGTTGCGATGGGAAGTAGCGATAAAGTCAAGTGGGACCCCTCGCATACCGCATATCGGGAGATTAGATGGATGAAGGCACATGGATAACTGGAATCACCACAGTGAAATAAAGAGAGCGACCGTGATGAAGACCAAAGCTAAAACCTAAAACATTTCAAGTCGGGAAGTATGTGGATTTCCTTTGTTAAATCGTTTCAGAGAGCAAAGGAGGATTATAACGTAAAACAAAAAGGAAAGTATGAACGCAGGTAGAAAGGCTCGGGTAAGGACCCGACATAGATAAAAGGGCAAAATCATGTGTTTAGAAGATCGGTGAAGGTTGAACATGACAAGGAAAGGCTCACTCAGTTAAAAGAACTCGTTCATGTGCAGAACAGTTAGAAATACAACAACAGGTAGAGAAGATAAAGGGAAAGCAGGCAGAGAAGACAAAATAAAAAGAAAAGCAAGAGGTTGAAAGGGTTGAATTGAAATGTTTGATTGTAACTGTAAATGTATTATTGAATTTCTATTTTTTGTGATGTAAAGGCAAGTATCCATAGGCAAAGCAAAACTCCACTATAATATACAAATGTATACATTCTGTTATATTATTCTGGACAAGAAAATGAGAAGGGGGAATGCAAAGAGTCATACCTGTTCATTTCAAGTTCCCTGTGGAGTGAAAATAGTTATGAGGTGTTCTCTATAATTAATGTTATGAGCATATGCATAAGAGGAAGAAGTATGTAGAGAGAGGTTAGAGAGTGGAAGAAGAAGAAGGAACAGAGAGAGGAGTTGTGAAGATCCAGAGATGATATAAAGCAAATTTGAAGGCTGGAAGGACAACAGTAAAGAAGGAGAAAAATAGAGCTGATATCCAGGTAAATCAACATATGATTTTATTGTATAGTGAGGAATTTGGTGCTTCCATATCAATTTGTAGCTTGATAGATGTCCAGTTGTAGCTGGTTGAGGTAGGAGCCTCCTGTAGGTTGTAGTCTGCAGAAACTATATGGGAGTTGGAGCTTCCTTTCAAGTTGTAGCTTGCAGAATTGAGGTAGTAGCCTCCCATAGGTTGGAGCCTATAGAAAATCAGTGGTGAGAGGGAGTTGGAGCTTGCCTTTGCATCACAACAATAATAAGATGTTTTTTTCTCCCTTATGGGTTTCCACTTATATTTGTTTTCTTTGTACATGATGATTATGTGTTGATATTCTGTATTTAATCTACTTAATACTTGTTGCTCAATTTTAGGATTGTTGTTCCATTGTATATTAAGTTGATCCTGAAATGAAGATGTAAATAAGTGTAAAAGAAAGTTTACAAGGCCATGACTGCATTAAACTGATTTACCCCCCCTCTTAGTTTAACCAAGGGTTCAATAGATATATATGAATCTATGATGCACCCTTGGACACAATGATGGATCAAGATCCCTATACATGAAATGACTATGTTCTTGTATGATCTATTGAAGAGATGATAAGATCTATGACCTGGTGCATGTTTGCTGAAGTAAAGTGAAGAAATCTGGTTAAGTTCTATAGATCTGAAACATTCTGCAAATTTAATATTTACAGTTCTATACGCTAGTTCGTCTTGGTAAAAGCGCGTATATACGCGGCTTTGTCTCAGAAAAAACGCGTATGGAAGTCGGGGTTTTTTGAAGCTTGTTGCAGAGGTTATCTATTTATTACTATTGTATTTCCCCTGTTTGTCAATGAATTATTCATGTAGATCTAGGTAGCTAGAATGTTGTATATACTGCTAAGTTGAATATGTACAAATTTTCTCAATGAGTGAGAAAATATGGTTAATGATGACTGACTGATTAAGGGTTATGCAATACTGAAAAAATATCTGACTGAAAGCCTCAGAGCTAGTTCTGAGACTGACCATATTCTGGAAGATCAGTATTCACAAATTTATACACAAGTTAATGTGGAGGAAAACACGTATACACACACGTTTAGTAAAGAAAAGTTGCATATGCATTTTAAGATAATGAATGTTCAGGGTTGAGTCTGATTCTGCATACTGATTCTGAAATTTGGGTTTATGACTATGTTCTGGTTATAGTAACCTTGCTGTTATGATTGAATTTTGGGTTAATTTTATTGATGTTGATCTTTATGAAGTGTTGTGTTGAAGTTCTGGGATCCAGTGTGAAAATTAATGAAATGTGGTCTGCAGTGGTTCTGAGGGTTGAAGCCTTTAGTGTGGAAGTAGAAGCTTTTTTCCAGTAGAAGCTGGTGTTCTGATCAGGGGGTTGAAGCTCTCTTCCAGTAGTGGCTGGTAAACAAGATCAGGGGGTTGTAGCTCCCTTCCAGTAGCAGCTATAGAATGAGAGAAGGTTGCAGCCTCATGCTAGTAGATGCCTGTGTACTGATATGAGTCTGCATCAGTACAATATTGTAAGCAGTTTTCCCTATAATAAATATTGAAGACAGAGATGACAGTAGTGGTGGTTTTCCCCCAAATTAGGTTTCCACCTTAAATATTGGTGTTCATATGTGATGCTCTTGTGTGATGCTTTATTTTGCTATTACTGCACATATTTACTGCTTAACTAACGGATGCATAACTGATAAGTTGAGTTAAATTTTTTTTCTAAAAGTTTATCTAACAATAAATTTATCTCAGTATACGCAATTTTTTGTTGGTATGTCTGCGATTTGGGTTCATTGAAGTCGCGTATGGAATTTAGTAAAGAAAAAGTAAAATTTTTCAATGACCTCTAAATACTGATTCAACCCCCCTCTCAGTATTTTTTTCCAACAATTGGTATCAGAGATGGTCCTTTTGAAGAAGCTTAATTTCCAGAAAGAAGATCAGCTAAGATGAGCAATCAAGAAGCGACAACATCTATCAGGCCTCCTCTCTTCAACACAAATAATTTAATCTTCTGTAAGACAAGGACAAAATCCTATCTTTAGTCTCTTGGAGAAGATGTTTGGTCTATAGTTGAAGGAGGTTATCAGTATCCAGTTTCAGTTCCAATAGATCCAACCACAAGAAAGAACTATGAAACCAATGCAAAGGAGGTCAATGCATTATTGGGAAGTTTGACTGAATCTAAATTTGTCAAAGCCATGTAGTTGACTACAACAAAGGATATATGGGACAAAAACATTCTAAGCTATGAAGCTGTTGCTAAGGTAAAAAGTGTTAAACTTCAAACACACAGAATTCAATATGAAAAACTCAGAATGCATAATGAGGAAAGCATTGCTAGTTTTTTTTTTTACGTCTGGATGATATTGTAAATCTTATGATAAATCAGGGTGAAACCATAACTAACACTACTCTAGTATAAAATGTTTTAAGATCTCTAACTCCCAAATTCGAGTCAAAAGTGTCTTCTATTGAAGAGAATCAGAATCTACACTCTTATTGTTGTTCAACTTCATGGGATTCTAACTGCATGTGAAATGAGGAAAGGAGGTCCATCTAAAGTCAAAGAAGTTGTCTTTAGAGCTGCTACAAAAGGAAAGGAAGTAGAAGAATAAGAAGGATCATGGTATGTTTCAGAAGAAGATGAGATAAATTTTGTAAACAAGCTACAGCTTGGCACTGGAAGGTTCAGAGGTAAGCTTCCATTTAAATGTTTTTCTTGTCGAAGATTTGGTCATCATGCTGCTAAATGTCCCCATAAAGATAATCATGAAAAGGGAAAGGAAGTGGCAAAATGAAATAATAAATGGTTTATCAATAGAAAAATCTATTATACTCATGAAGATAGTGATGGTATATCAAATAGTGAAGAAGGAGAATCTGATCAGGATATTAGACCACTCATGGCTTTTGAAAAAGACTATAGTGAGGCTAAAGATACTTTTATGGACGCATTAGAAGAAAATGATTTTCTTGAAGAAATAAATCATCTCAAAATATGTTTGGAAGAAAACAAAATTTCCATAGATACTCTAAAGAATCAATTTATAGAAAAGGAGAAGCACACTGAGAAATCAGAATGTGAGATAGTAAGTCTAAGAACGTAAATTGAGAAAGTAAAAACCTTAAATATTAGATTTGCTAAAGGATATGAAAAATTATATGAAATTATCAAGGTACAAAACTCTCCTCTTGCAAAGACAGGTCTTGGAGATATCAGAGAATCCTCTTAGTCTTCAGCACCAAGCTATCTAAATGCAGTTAAAGCTAGCCAGCAACATTTTGTCACTCAGAAAAAGAGCAAAGAGACTACACAGGTAAAGCATGACCACTTCAATACATGGAAGAACAATAAGAGAAATATCAATCAGCATGTAAACATAGATAGAAGTTTTCATGATCATAGAAATTTCTTCTTTAATGGAGAATGTTTCTCATGTCATAATTTTGGTCATAAAGCTGCTCAATGTGTTGCATACAAAACCATGATTACCAGAACAGCAAGAAAAAAAAGAAATGAGATTGGATTAAATAAGAATACTTATAACAACTTTTCTCCTCTTAAAAGTGAAATTGAGTGTTCTTATTGCAATAACTTTGGACACGAAAAATCTGAATGCAGGAGAAAGCTTCAACCAAAAGAGAATATACCTTCAAATTCCAAGGTATGGAGAAAGAAGGAATTACAAGTTGAAAGTTGTGGCATAGCTTTATTTGTAGAAGGGGAAGAAAATAAATGGTAGATTGATAGTGGATGCTCAAAATGCATGATAGGTGATAAAAATAAACTCCTTTCATACAATTCTCTAGAAAAAGAAAGAATTTTACCTTTGGAAATAACTCTCCAGCTGTCATTGAAGGAAAAGGTTTTGTTTTTCTTAAAGAAAAGGTGAAATATAACAATGTTATGTATGTGGATGGATTAAAGCATAACCTGTTGAGTGTGAGTCAAATGTTTGATCAAGGAAATGAAGTTGTCTTTAGTTCAAAAGAATGTGTAGTACGTGAACTTGACACAGGAAAAATGATAGTAAAAGGAACTCGAACACTAAGAAATCTGTATATATTTAAAGGGGGCCAAGGGAAATGTTACTTAGGTAATCTTCAGAAAATTGGCTATAGTACAGAAGATTGGGACATTTGAGCTTCTCTCAAATAAGAAAATCTAGCAGACTCAAATTTGTTCGTGATCTACCCAACATCGTTCTTCCTAAAAATACCATATGCAAATCATGCCAATTCGGTAAGCAATCCAGGGTGAAATTCAATGCCAAAAAAGGATCAGCAAGTAAGCCTCTTGAACTTATACATACTGATTTATGTGGACCTGTAAGGAAAAATTCACCTCATGGAGAAAAATACTATATTATATTCATTGATTACTTCTCTAGAATGTGTTGGATCGGTTTACAAAAACATAAACATGAAGCATTTGAAAAATTTAAGATATTCAAAGCTTTGGTTAAAAATGAATTATATCTAAAATTCAAATGTCTTATATCTGACCATGGAGGAGAATATATATCAGATGAATTCGTTGATTTCTATGAACATCATGGCATAAAAGACAATTTTTTGTCGTTGGAACGCCACAACTAAATGGCATGGTAGAAAGAATGAATAGAATAGTTCAACAGATGGCTTGTGCTATGCTTGATGAATATGGAACTCCTGATACCTTTTGGGGAGAAGCAACACATACTGCAATGAATATTCTTAACAAGGCTCATGTTGGTGTAAACAATGATAAAAATCCTTATGAGCTATGGTATGGTAATCTTCCCACTATAAAGCATTTCAGAGTTTTTGGAAGCAAGTGTTTTATCAAGAAGAAAGATGAAAAACTTGGTAAGTTTGAGCCTAGAGCATATGAAGGAATATTTCTTGGTTACTCTTCTAGAATTAAAGCATATAAATGTTACAATAAAATACTTCTAGATACTATTGAATGCATTGATTTGGTAATTGATGAGTCTCTCACAACTCTTAAAAGAGAAATAACAAGAACACGTGAAGATGATGATGATGTATATTTTCCCTGATCAAATAGCAGCAATATAGAAGATGAACCCAATGAAGCACCGGAAGAAGATCTATCTAAAAAGGCTCCATCCAGGTATGTTCAAAAGAATAATCCAGAATCTCAAATTATGGGAGAAAATGGATCAGGTGTCCAAATAAGAAGACTTCTGCTAGGATCCCCTAGCTATCTGACATTCTTATCCAATATTGAACCACAAAATGTAAATAAAACTAGTAAAGTTGAATTTTGGATTCAAGCCATGAATGAAAAACTTGATCATATTGAAAATAATCATACTTGGGAACTGGTTCCAAGACCTCATGATAAAAATGTTATTGGAACAAAATGGTTATTCAAAAACAAGTTAAATGAAAATGGAGATGTTATTGAAAACAACGCTAGAATTGTTTGTAAAGGGTATGCTCAACAAGAAGGTATAGAATTTGAAGAAACATTTTCTCCTGTAGCGAAACTTGAAGCCATAAGAATGTTTCTTGCTTTTTCAAGGTTTCAACAATTCAAAGTTTATCAAGTGGATGTAAAATATGCTTTCCTCAATGGTGATCTAGAAGAAGAATGTAGTATTCCAAATTGGAAATAGCAGCGATATAAGACATAATAATGTAAAACATAGAAAATATGTTCATGAAATGAGAGGGATCAATATACAGCCATCATTTTATTAATATATCGGCAAAAATATACAAAACGATCTTGAGGGACAAGTCAGTGAAGCAATAAGAACAATCCTCCAATGATCAGAACATTCAGCACATGAGTTGCTTCAATTGTATAGAATGCCAGAGAGAAGTGGAAACACTGTCTATATCAGTGTAGCTACTACTATAAAAATACAAAAATGGAATATGTCTGATAGAAGAAAAAGAAAATTCCCATAAAAGAAGATGTGGGCTCTAATACATGATTTCTAGCCAACTCGGAAAAGATTGCTAGAAATACCAAGAAATATAAAATGTGACAAATAATCTTGGGGTCGAGATGTCACTGAAAACTAGATCTGAAAAGAATGAGGCTATGACAGATCTTAAACAATGATTTCCTCCTCCAATAGCATTTCTAAATATAAGGCCGATCCCTCTACTCAGAAATAGACCCCCCTAATGAGCTCAATGAACCCTCCGAGCAATTGCCTCCAAAAATAATTCAATTCAGAAATGTGACTGCACTATGAGGGATGGTAGATGATTGGCCTAATGCCAAAGATATGAAAATATCCCCAGGATCCTTCCTTGCTGATCCTCCAATGGATAGGCTACCTCTCCACTAAAAAACAAGCCCAGAAATAGCTTTATGTGATCCTCCTTTGCTGCACCCTACAACACAACCCAGCTCTAAACAGAAACTGCGCTGTAGCTGAAGGAGGTAGCTTGGAAAAAATGCTGGAATGAGGAAATTCAGCTCAAAGATCCTCTCCTTCCCTGAGGATGAGGTAGGGATTCCTGACCAAGAACACCCTTGTGCTAAAAATCACAACAACCCTACTAAACAGCAAGAGGAAGCAAATTCTAAGCAGACCAATATGAGAATGATAATCTAAAACATGAATAACAAGGTTTCCATCCTCTCCATATATAGCAAGTGAACCACCTCACATTGGGTCCCATCCATACTTGCCACCAAGCTCATGCAAGTTGTCCTCCACTAAAACTGTGTTGTGTCATCATAAAGGCCACTCCTCCATGATAGCGTTGTTGAATTGGTCAAAGTTGACTGAATCAACATGATCCAATCCCTGTTCACACCCAAAGGTGCTTAATCTAGCTTCTTATTCTTCCTCATTTCACATTAGGAGTGTTATTATTTCTTCTAAAGAGTTTTATGGGCCTCCCTACCTACTTGTTCACCTACCTAGTGATAAAACAAACTATAATATTCCATTTAGATGAAGGCTAAATTTTTGGAATATTACAAAGAAATTTATATAGAACAACCAGAAGGATTCATTCTAGGAAATGATGAAAAACTTGTTTTTAAACTAAAAAGGGCTTTATATGGCCTCAAACAGGCTCCTCGGGCATGGTATTATTGTCTTGGCAAATATCTTCAACAAAAAGGTTTCACAAAGGGATCTGCTGACAGTAACTTATACACAAAAATAGAGAATCATAAACTATTTATTATTGTTGTGTATGTTGATGACATCATTTTTGGAAGAAATGAAGATTCAATGAGTCAGAAATTCTCTTCTGTTATGCAGCAAGAATTTGAGGTGTCTTTACATGGGGAACTAACATATTTTCTTGGCTTACAAGTACAAAAAGCAACAGATGGCATATTTCTATCACAAGGAAAATATCTCAAGCAAATTCTGAAGAAGTATGGAATGGCAGACTGCAAACCTGTGAGTACTCCAATGGTAACTCGATGTAACCTCAATTCTCATGATGATTCTCCCATGGTGAATCAACGAGAGTATGGATCCGTGATTGGAAGTTAGGTTTATCTAACTGGGACAAGACCAAACATTATTCATGCAGTTGGGATTGTTGGACGATTCCAATCCAATCCAAAAGAATCTCACCTTCAGGTTGTAAAAATAATATTCAAATATCTACAAGTGATCAGGAGATCATGTCCAAGTTGAAAAAATGCCCAAAAATGGAAGTGCTCATAAATGATTGCAATATAAACGACTGGAAAGGTCTCATCGCTGTGATTCTAGCGCCGTGAATGGGACTCAAAACCGATGGCGTATGTGAACGTTACTAAGGTTTGAATTCGTCTAGTGACCTCCAAAACATGAATTTTTTACTATGATTTTGTCATTTTTTTACAAAAAAAAAAATTATATGGAAAAAATTGAATTTTATTAAGATTTTATTGGCCTATCAACGGGTGCCTTATGGCCTTCCCAGAGACTACCACGTGGCCCTAGGCCATTGGTTGAAAATTGTTATGAAAATTTATGTAGGGCATGAGGGTCGAACCCTTGACCCGACTTCTCGGGTAGGGTCAACTTGACCAACATGATAGAGGAACTGTTCTGAACTCCAGCCAAGTCAGGTGGTATTTGAACCAGCAGTCGGGACGATGGTGTTTGGGCGAGTCGGGCGGAGGACTGAACCAACAGTCGGTTTGTTGATTTGTTTGATGGGTGGAAGGTTAGGGGGATAACCCAAAGAGCCAACCCAGTCATCACATGACTAGCAGACAAGAATCATGGGCTTAACACCTTTTCACCGGCAGAACAAAATGGTTAAGCACCTTTGTGCTAGCCCCTACACATATGACTGCCGACTCGTGACCATGGGCGTGGGTTTAAACATTATTAGCCAGCCACTTAACCGCCCGAAGATTCCGCATGTGAATGTGCCTAAAACAACTGACAATTGCATTTAATGTTATCCCTAAATTGGAGTGTAGTTCCACCTAATTCACCATTTTGACTATTTTGTCGAAGCTAAGTGGAGTTCCTCCAGTTTTGGAGGTTTTCTAGTGCCACTGGAAAAAACCTTTTTGGGTCATAACTTTCTCAATTTTTGACCAAACAAGATGAAATTTTAGTCATTTTTGGGTCTCTTAGACCTTCTGGAGAGTTTGGAATAGGTTATAGAGTGAAATGAGGTGTTTTACAACAACGTTTTCTTCAGGGAAGAGGAAAGAGCCATCAGGGCCATCAGGGAGATGGATCTGTATTGGGTTGTACTTCACTGTTTAAGGTGAAACAAAAGCCACTTTTAGCTTATATCTGTCATCTGAAGTCAAATTCACAGCTTTTTTTTTTCCTTTTTAGGCATATTTTTCACTGTGTAACCATTTTGACAAAATTAATAAAGCAAGGACATGCCATTAGGGAGCCTCGGACCGACAGATGTAGGCGAGGAGGGGTGAAATGCCTCATCATTTTGTTGTGTTATGATATGGTGAAGTTTACTTGCTGTGTATTTCTACTGTGATATACTAAATAGTAAATTTAAATAGCAAATCCTCACACATAAAACTCAAAAACATTACCAAAACCACTTTGTTTAACCTGCAAGACATGGAGAACATTTTTCACACTAAATTAAATGGAAATGGATACTTTGAATAGCATTAAAAATAGTTCTATTTTCCGATCATATGGTATCAGAGCTATAGTTTTACTCTGCATTTGTTCTTGTGTAAAGATATAGTTGACTGTTTGCAAGTTTTGATGCTTACTAGGCTTAAACTCAAGAGAGGGGAAGGACAATTGGTTAGAGCACAAAGTAATCCTCAACCAAGGAGGACCAGAGTGCCTTTAACTCCACCTTCCAATTCACCTCCAAGAGCCATAGAAGAAGCCTCAAGCATGTCTTCAGGAGAAGGAGAAGCTCCTGAAGACATTGATCCCAAAGAAGAATAACGGGTGTTCTAAAAGGCTTTTTTGGAAATGACGGAGATGGTGAGGATACTCTACCAAGAAAGGAATGATAGGCTTGTAGGAGAAGGGTATAAACATCAAAAAGAGGGAGAGGGTTCTTCAGGAGGAAAGAAAAGTGATGACAAGTCAAAGAAAGGACAGGGAGGAAATGGTGATCCACCATCCCCATCTTCATCCTCTTCCTCTACATTGTCATCCTCTACTTCGATGAATCAATCTCACAAGTCTAAAACCACTGGTAAAAGTCCATTTTTAAAGCTTGACATTAAATTTGAGTTGCGTATTTTTAATGGTGAAGTAAATGCAGAGAAAGTTGACAATTGTATAAGGCAGTTGGAGGTTTACTTGAGGATACAAAACCTTCATGATGACGACACCAAGATACAGTTAGCCTCTTTGAGAATGGATGGAGCAGCATTGGTATAGTGGGAAGCCAAAACCAAGGATGAAATTAAAAAACATGGTAATATCAATTTATGATGGGCTGAATTTATTACTGTAATTAAAAAGAAATTTTATCCATTAACTCATTTACAAAAGGCTATCATGAATTGGAAAAACTTCAGACAACTTAAGGGAAAAAATGTACAAGACTACACCCAAGAGTTTAGGAGAAGAGCACTCTTATTAGGCGTAGACTTAAAAAGTCAAGATACTTTGCTGAAATATATAGGTGGTTTGCACAACTACCTTAGACATACTATCCTTATTGTCAATCCTACTAGTCTAGATGAAGTTTGTGTACAAGCTACACATTTAGAGGCTAGAGGGAAAAACACTTTTGATGAGGGTAGAAACAAGCCTTTTAAAGGGAAAAACAAAGATAAAACCTCTAAGGGAAAAGGAAAATAGAATGCATCAGTCAAACAGGAGGGTGAGAAAGTAATATATAAACACTGTTCAAGAGAATGCCATGAAGAGAAAAATTGTTGGAAATTTCATCTTGAAAAAATAATTCAATTTAACAAAAGCAAAGGAAAGAAGAAAATTGCAGCTACTACAACTACACCATAAGACTTAGGTGATGATTCAGGGGACGAAACCAAAATTACAGCCATGGGTTTGAAGAGTATGGAAGGTAAAGAAACTAAAAGTAAGCCAAGCACTAGTACTTCAAACTGTCATGTACAAGCTCCAAATGAGGAAGAAAGAATTGAATTGTTTCGTGTGAGGGTAGTCTCAAAACATACAAAAATTGACACACTGTTTGACAGTGGGTCACAAGCAAATCTTATATCAGAAGACTTGGTCAAACAGATTAAACTTGAGACCATTCCACATCCAAATCCATATCCACTTGGATGGATATGTAAGGATGCAAACTTACAAGTCTCAAGAAAGTGCATATTGTGTTTTGCAATTACTGCGCACTTTATTGACACAGTTGAACTTGATGTAGTACCACTTGATATATCAGCAATTGTTTTGGGAAGTCCTTACTTATTTGACAGGAAAGCGATCTTCCATCGCCATGAAAACAAGTATCATATTTTGAAAGATGGAAAGGAGTTTATTGTCAGAGCACATCACAAAAAGACAAATATCGCAATGGTAAATGTGGGACAGGTAAAAAGGCTAGTTAATTCTAGTAAGAGTTTCATACTTCTTATGGTTAAGCCTAAGGTTGATGTGAATCATGAGTCATTTGAAAATTGTGATTCCAAGTTAAAATCAGATTTATATGATGTAGTTGATGCACATCATGAGATGTTTCAGGAGCCAACAGATTTTCCTCCTAAAAGGGAGATTCAACATAAAATATAGTTGCAACTAGATTGTCCTCTTCCTAACATAGGCATGTACCGCATGTCTATCATGGAGAATGCTGAAATAAAGAGGAAAATTAAGGACTTGTTGGAAAAAGGTTTCATAAGACCAAGCACTTCGCCGTGTGGGTCACCGATAGTGTTGATTCCAAAGAAAGATGGAACTTGGCGCATGTGTGTGGACTTCAGGGCATTGAACAAGATAACAATTTACCCACTTCCAAGGATAGATGATTTGTTATATTAGTTGAAAGATGATAAATATTTCACTAAGTTAGACTTACGTAGTGGTTATCATCATGTTAGAATTGCAGAAAGTGACATTTGGAAGACAACATTTAAAACCAAACAGGGACTCTTTGAGTGGCTTGTTATGCTGTTTGTTTTATGAAATGCACCTGCAACTTTCATGTGGGTAATGGATGATGTCTTACATCCTTTTCTTGATGATTTCATTATTGGTTATTTATTTGACATCTTAATTTTCAGCAAGACTAGAGAAGAGCATGTCATGCATGTTAAGAAAGTACTTGATTTTTTGAAGCAAAATTAGTTATTTCTTAAAATGTCATAGTGTGAATTTGGAAAAACTTATTTGGTTTATTTGGGACACATATTAGGAGGAGGTGCTTTGAGAATTGATCCTTCTAAGGTATAAGCCACTGTGAATTGGCCTACTCCCAAATCCATTACAGAGGTAAGAAGTTTTTTGGGTGCAGCTCAGTATTGGAGGAAGTTTATTTTTAACTTATTTGCCATAGCAGCTCCTATGCATGTAGTGACAAATGTGAAGTGTGATTTCCAATGGGGAGGAAAGCAACAGAAAGCTTTCGAGTGTTTGAAAGAAAGAATAAGTTCAGATCCAGTCCTTGCATTACCGGACTTGAGACAACCATTCGAGATTCAGACCGATGCTAGTGATTACGCCATGGGTGCAGTTCTCTTACAGCATGGTAAGCCTATCACATTTCATTCTGAGACATTTAATGGTGCTGTTGTGAATTATCCTACACATGATAAGGAGTTTTATGCATTGGTACAAAGTGTCAAAAATTGGAAACCCTATTTGATGGGAAAATAAATGGTTGTTCATACTTACCATTAGCCTTTACAGTACTTGCAATCACAAAGTAAATTACAACAATCATGACATTTCAGATGGATGGGTTTCATACAAAAATTTCACTTGCTAATAAGGTACAAGAAAGGTATTTTCAATAAATTTGTTGATATTCTTTCAAGGCCTATTATTAGTGCTACTACTTTACTTAAGAATGATTCTATTGTACATGAGATCTACATAGAACAATATGCATCAGATGTTGATTTTAAGGATGTGTATACTAACTTGAGTGAAGGGAATCATGTTGAGGAGAATGATTATCACTTGCATAATAATTTGTTGTTTCATATGGGAAATTTATCTATACCATAGGGAGAGAGACTAAGTATCATGAGAGAAGGTCATTCTTCTCTTATTGCTATACATTTCGGGGTAAGCAAAGTGGTGGCACATTTACAGAGGTATTGTTATTGGCCTCGCATGGTAGATAGTGTTTCACGTTTCATTGGAGGTTGTTCATTATGTGCTACAAGCAAGCCTAGAAATAGGAAGCTTGGTTTATATATGCCATTTCCGGTACCTTCTAGACCATGGGAAAGTGTTCCTATGGATTTTGTTGGAGGTCTACCATTGTCTAGAAAGAAGCATCATTATCTTTATGTAGTAGTTGATAGATTCAGCAAGATGTGTATTCTTATGCCATGTAAGCTATTTATAACTACTAAAAAAAATGCTGATTTATATTTTCAACATGTATGGATTCATTATGGCTTGCCAAATTCTATTGTTAGTGACAGGGATTCCATATTTGTTGGGAATTTTTGGTCCAATTTATGGAAGATGATGGACACCAAGTTGAATAAGAGTATTTCTTTCCATCCACAAATAGATGGCCAAACAGAGGTAGTGAACAAAACCATTGTACATTTCCTGAGAGGTTATTGCAGCAAGCATCCCAAGCTTTGGGATGAGCACTTGCATTACATTCAACATGCTTGCAACCGGGCCAAGCACTCTTTTACAAATACTTCACCTTTTGAAGCTTGTTTTGGGTATTTTCCTAAGTCACCTTTAGATTTCATTCTTGAGAAGGATGTTGCCATTGATGGGCATAGTGACATTGACAAAGCTCGCATGTTCATTGAAATAATTCAACTCATACATCAGTAGGTTCAAGAACAACTTGAAAAAAGTCAAGGCAAGTAAAAGGAGAGGCATGACAAACACAGAATTGATCATAAGTTTCAAGAAGGAGATGAGGTATGGTTGCATATTAGTAAGGAAACAATGCAAGGAGAAGGTAAAAAGCTGAAGCCTATTTGTTATGGTCCATTCAATATTCTTAAACAAGTTGGAAATGATGCTTTTCAACTAGATTTTCTTTCATATATGAAAATATATTCTATTGTGAATGTGGAAAATTTACGTTTGTATGAACCTCCTTTAATTGTTGATCATGAAAGTGACATTCAGCTGCCACCCATAGAGGATTTCTCGCCAGAATTTTTGGATGAGCTGAAAGAGGATGCTATCCTTGAAAAAAAGGACACTCACTTCGAGGAGGGGAAGTGTTAATTATCTTCGGATTGGTCTTAAAGGTAGCAAACCGAGTAAGGAAAAATGGATGGAGGTGAAAAATGTGAGGGATCTATACCCTCATCTTCTGAACAGGTAATTTAAGGCTTTTGGGATCCAAAAGCTTCCCAATGGGGAGGTGTGATCAAGAGATCATGTCCAAGTTGAAAAAATGCTCAAAAATGGAAGGGCTTATAAATGGTTGCAATCTCAATGAATGGAAAGGTCTCGTCACTGTAATTATGGTGCCATGAATGGGACTCAAAACTGATGTTGTATGTGAAAGTTATTGAGGTTTGAATTCGTCTAGTGACCTCCAAAACAAGACTTTTTAACTATGATTTTGTCATTTTTTTACAAAAAAAAAATTATATGGAAAAAATTGAATTTTATTAATTTTTTATTGGCCTATCAGTGGGTGCCACATGATCTGCCCGGAGACTGCCATGTGGCCCCAGGCCATTGCTTGAAAATTGTTGTGAATATTTATGGAGGGCATGAGGGTCGAACCCTCAACCCGACTCCTCAGGCAGGGTTGACCCAACTAGAACAGCAGAGGTACAGTTATGAACTCTGGGCGAGTCAGGCGGTATTTGATCTCATAGTCTGGTCGATGGTGTTTGGGCGATTCGGGTGGAGGACTGAACGAAGAGTCGATTCGTTGATTTGTTTGATGGGCGGAAGGTTGGGGGCTAGCCCGCAAGGCTAGCCCTGTCCTCACGTGACCGACAGACAAGAAGCATGGGCTTAATGCCTTTTCACCGATGGAACAAAATGGTTAAGCACCTTTGTGCTAGCCCCTACGCATATGACCGTCGACCTATGACCATGGGCGTGGGTTTAAACCTTATCTGCCAGCCACTTAACCGCCCGAAGATTCTGCATGTGAACACGCCTAAAACAACTGGAATTTGCATTTAATGTTATCCCTAAATTGGATCGTTGTTCCACCTAATTCGCCTGTCCAACTATTTTTTCGAAGCTAACTGGAGTTCCTCCAGTTTTGGAGGAGGTTTTCTAGTGCCACAGGGAAAAAACTTGTTTAGGTCATAACATTCTCAATTTTCTACCAAACAAGATGAAATTTTAGTAATTTTTGGGTCTCTTAAACCTTCTGGAGATTTTGGAATAGGTTGCAAAGTGAACATAGGTGTTTTAAAGAAAATTTTTCTTCAGGGAAGAGGAAAGAGCCATCAGGGCCATCAGGGAGATGGAGCTGTATTGGGTTGTACTTCACTGTTTAAAGTGAAAAAAATCCATTTTTAGCTTATTTCTATCCTCTGAAGTCAAATACACAGCTTGGTTTGCCTTTTTAGGCATATTTTTCACTGTGTAACCATTTTGAACAAATTAATAGAGCAAGGACATGCCACTGGGGAGCCTTGGACCGGAAAATGTAGCCCAGGAGGGGTGAACTACCTCATCATTTTGTTGTGTTATGATATGGTGAAGTTTACTTGCTGTGTATTTCTTCTGTGATATATTAAACAGTAAATTTAAATAACAAATCCTCATACATAAGAATCAGAAACATTACCAAAACTACTTTGTTTAACCTACAAGACATGGAGAACACTTTGCACACTAGATTAAATGGAAATGGATACTTTCCATAACATTACAAATAGTTCTATTTTCAGATCAACAAGGGACTCAAGACTTTGGTCTATGGTATCGAAAGAATGCTGATCTCACTATTCATGCTTATACAAATGCAGATTGGGCTGGAAATGTTGATGATAGAAAAAGCACTAGTGGTGGTGAATTCTATATGGGGCCCGATTAGTATCTTGGTTAAGCAAGAAACAAATTTCCATTTCCTTATCTACAGCATAAGAAAAATATGTGGTTTTCGCATCATATTTCACACAACTTCTTTGGATGATGAAGAAATTACAAGATATTCAAATCAAATGTTCACCTCCCATCTCCATTATATGTGATAACAAAAGTGCCATTACTATCTCGAAAAATCATGTTATCCATTCCAAGGCCAAGCACATTCCTATCAAGTATCACTTCCTATGTGAACAAGTGCTTGAACAAAAGGTTAAATTGGAGTAGGTTACCTCCAAAGAACAAGTTGCAGATATATTTACTAAACCTCTTCCTACAGAAGCGTTGGAATATCTCATACAGAATCTGGGAGTTGTCTCTACCTCCCTTATCAAATCTGCTTAAATTCAAAAGATTAATTTCGGTATGATGGTTTCATAAAGGTGAATCGCGTATATACTTGAGTTTCTATGCATAAAACTGTGTATGGGTTTTGCTGACAGAAATTCTCTGGGTGAGCTTTCAAGAAGAGTCTGTGGCGCTGTTGGGTAATCTCTATTGTTGTTCCAGTATTCATCTTACTATATCGTTCTTTGATATTTATCTCCTTGATAAATATTCTTTGACGAAATGGTTGTTGAAGGTGTTCAGGAGCACATGCTTAGGGGGAGCTCCTACCTTATGGAAAAGGGTGAATTGTTGGCATTCTGATTGTCTTTTGATTCATGATCTCTCTCTCGAGATATTTTGGTCCTGGTTATAAAAAGTCATATCTGTAATTTAATGAAAAGGTCATGTTGAGACCTATGATGTAAAATTGTTATATTCAATCATGTAAGGACTTGTTAAAATTTTTAAACCCACTTGGTTGGATAGTTGAGTCAAATATGTGTTTCCACTTGATTGGATCATTGATGTAGGTATGAGTCCTTAGTGATAGGAAAGGTCATACACGGTTGAATTATAGAGTCGTGTACTTAATTTAAAAATATATATAAAGATTTAGCATGAACTTAGGGGGAGCATGGTAATTTCACTGCACATCAGATCTCCAGAGATCTTATTTCTACAAGGGAAGAGAAACCTTGTTTTGGTATTGATCTGCCCTTTTCCATTGATGTCAAAGGGGCAGAGTATTCTTTGTTGTTGTGTTCAAACTCCATCGTGGTTTCCATCAAGCCCAAAGGGGGAGATTGTGGGAAATATGATTCTTATGTATTAATATGTTGTCCTTGATGGGAACACTATGGCAAATAATGGAGTATATGTATTATGGAGAAGCTCAGTAGTTTGCAAAAGGTATATTAGAAGAAATGTGTAATGTCAAGAAGAAGATTGGTTAATATTCATGTTTCAGGTTCTATATGCGGGTTTGTACATGCCAAGTCATGTATACACAGATAAGAATGATCAAGTTAAATATGCCTTTTGTGCTTTAAAAAGATAATAGCATGGGGCATTACCATGGTTTTATCCCACAGTATTGAGTGATGTGTCATCTATTTGATTCCGTTCAAGAATAACATCGGTAGTTGTGTGGTTTTGACTCATGGTATTGGTAAAGGATAAATCTATATAAGAAGAAGAAAATAATAGTGCAAAGGGGTAAGTGGTAAGGGCTGTCACTGAATACTTCTCTCTGAAATATATCTGCATGGAATGAACTCTGCCTTATTGATAGATATGAATCTATGATGCACCCTCAGATACAATGATGGATCAAGATCTCTAGACCTGAAATGACTATGTTCTTCTATGATCTATTGAAGAGATGATTAGATCTATGACATGGCGCATGTTTGCTAAAGTAAAGTGAAGAAATCTGGGTAAGTTATATCAATTTGAAACATTCGGCAAATTTAATATTTACATATCTATACGCTAGTTCGTCTTGGTAAAAGCGCATATATACGTGGCTTTGTCTCAGAAAAATCATGTATGGAAGTTAGGGTTTTTTGAAGCTTATTGCAGAGGTTATCTATTTATTGTTTTTGTATTTCTATTGTCTGACAATGAAGTCTTCATGTAGACTTGGGTAGCTTGATTGCTATATATACTGCTAAGTTGAATATGTACAAATTTTATCAATGAGCGAGTAAATATGGTTAATGATGACTGCCTGATTAAGGGTTCTGCAATATTGAAAAGATATCTGACTGAAAGCCTAAGATCTGGTTCTGAGACTGACCATATTCTGGAAGATCAGTATTCACAAATATATATGCAGGTTAATGTGGAGGAAAGTGCGTATATAGACGTTTTCAGTAAAGAAAATTTGGGTATGCATTTTAAGATAATGAATGTTTAGGGTTGAGTCTTATTCTGCATATTGATTCTGAAATCTGGGTTTATTACTGTGTTCTGGTTATAGTAACATCAATGTTTTGATTGAAGTTTGGCTTAAGTTGATTGATGTTGATCTTTATGAAGTGTTGTGTTGAAGCTGTGGGATCCAGCGTGAAAATTAATGAAATGTGGTCTGCAGTGGTTCTGAGGGTTGAAGTCTTCAGTGTGGAAGTAGAAGCTTCCTTCCAGTAGAAGCTGGTGTTCTGATCAGTGGGTTGAATCTCCCTTTCGGTAGTGGCTAGTAAACGAGATCAGGGGGTTGTAGCTCCCTTCCAGTATCAGCTGGAGAATGAGAGAAATTTGCAGCCTTCTGCAGGTAGATGCCTGCGTATTGATATGAGTCTACATCAGTACAATATTGTAAGAAGTTTTCCCTATAATAAATATTGAAGACAGAGATGACAGAAATAGCAGTTTTCTCTCGGACTGGGTTTCCACCTTAAATCTTGGTGTTCATGTGTGATGCTCTCGTGTGATGATTTATTCTACTATTACTGCACATATTTACTACTTAACTAACTAATGCATAACTGATAAGCTGAGTTAAAGTTTGTTTCTAAAAGTTTATCTAGCAATAAGGTTATCTCAGTATACACAAGTTTCTGTTGGTATATCCGCGTGTATACACAAGTTGGGTTCATTGATGTCACGTATGGAATTTTGTAAAGAAAAAGTAAAAGTTTTCAGTGAGCTCTAAATACTGATTCACCCCCCCCCCCCTCAGTATTTTTTCCAACATACGGAGGTTTTTTCATTTGTATCATCCAATAATTGTTCATTTATGTAATGTAAAGGAGGTTTCCCCCTCGAAGTGGCTGAATTCTATTTTTTTGATCTATATTTTCTTCTATTTTTGGAGTTTGTTTCATAACATTTGGTATTAGAGCTTTGGATTCTAGGGTTTCACTACTCCAAACAGGTCATCGTGGCATTTTATCTATAAATTTGTTTCTACGAAGGTTCAGAAGCTGAAATTTTTATCACGCGAAGCTGAAATGTTGAGTAATGTTGTGTAAAAATTTCATATCTTGGTTCGCAATATTTGCCAAGATATAATCTATGGAAGTTAGGTTTTTTTCAGGCTCCCCAGTTTCATCTTAAAGAGGTGACCATGGGAAAATCATCATAAATCTCTCTCAGAGCATGAGATTGGAATTTTGTAAAAATTTGCCACAAGTACACGGACTGTAGTTTCGTGTGTATCAATTTTAGAGCCGAAGGAGGAAATAGTGACACATGGAACGCCGTACAAGTTCGCTCTACTGAATAAGTCCATAGTTAGGTCATTGTGGGAGATTAGGCATAACTTTTCCTTGTAGAATCCAAATTAGGTCAGGCCTCTGGCATTCAAAAGAAGATTGAGAGTGCTACTAGAAGACTGAATTTCAGATATTGAAGATCCAAAATCACAAAGATAATTCAGTTTCAATATCGAGCTCCTCAAAAGAAAGAAAAATGTGTGTATTTTGTTTTTCGAATTGCATAAGCCTTGTTTGAAGAATTAGTTTGAATTGATTCCAAGGGAATATTGTAGAATAGATATCAGTATTGGGTTCTAAAATTCCTCCCTAAAAAGAATTCAACATCCATTAAGCCTTTAGAGGGCTCTACTATGACTCATGAAGACGAAGAAATGCAACATGACATATCAAAATTACACAAGAAAGCGCACCAAATTTTGCTCTCACAAAGAGCAACAAAGATGAAATGGAAGTTTTGAAGAAAGGTGTGGAAGCTAAGATGGATGGTTTGAATAAAGGCATGGAAGCTAAGATGGATGGTTTGAAGAATGGCATGGAAGCTAATATGAATCGCATGGAAGCTGGCATGGAAGATGACATGGAAGCTAAGATTGATGAAAAAATGGAAAGCATGAAGAATGATCTAAAAGCAAACATGGTAGGTTTGACAAAGTTGATACAAGAAATTTTTCCTAATGGAAAAAAGTTAGTACAGGAAACTCATGAGAACAAAATAAATGTTAATCATGATTTCATAAAATATAATGTTGGATGGAAGCCCACCATATTCTAAAGATCGATATGAGGAAGTCTGATGGCAAGGATCCCATAACATGGATGTTGGTTTCTTTAATTGTTTTAACAATTCAAGCTCCACATAAATTGTCAACCCGAGAAGGTTTTTTTATTCCAAAGAAAATCACGCACTGGATATGCTCAATTCCAAAAGCAAAAATAATGTTGTAGTAAAAATTCACACAATTATTAATCATACAAATCTAATTATTCACACCCTGTTTAATCAAAGCTGAAGTTTACTTATGTTATAGTAGAAGCAATTCCTCTATTGCAGTTTTTAAGAATCCAAATAAAGGGAAATCATTCTGCAGGAAAGGAAACTAATCAACCATAACAGGGAACATGACCCTATTCCTTTAAATAGGAACTTCAGCACCTGCTGCCTGACACTAATCACTCTGTAGAAAGATAAACTCAAGAGAACAGGACCCTATTACCATGAACAGGAACCTTCAGCACCGGTCTCCTATTTCTAATCACACTGCAGGAAAAAGAAAGGCAATCAATGGGAACAAGACCCTATTCCTTTATACAGGAATCTTCAGCACCTGCTTCCCAGCATCAATCATACATTCAAAAAAATAACAGAAAAATATCCCTTAACTTCTTAAGATTGAATGTACTGAACACATGCAGCGTTAAAGGAAACAGAATGCTCAATAAACTACAGAACTGTGTAACTGGTGTTTCAGCAAACAGAATTAAAGTAAAGTGCGAATATCATAAAGAAATCTAACAAACTACAGGAACAGTTGGGTGAATCTTGTGATGAAGGCGGGCCCTTTCCTTCTCACAAGATTCCCCAGAGAAAGAATTAAATTGAAGCGCTCAAAAGGAACTTTTATTCATCTGTCAAAAGAAATGATACATTACAAATGGAGTCTAGCTCTTGTCCTCTCAAACACAATGTTCTCCTGTAGTTTTCGAACTCCCTTCTAATGATGATGTCTCCTCTTTTTAAAGAGGAGACATCTCTTACAATTACATTAGAGCAAATCTATGTTTATCCCAAATCTGTTCTTCTTTCTTAAAACAGGGCTATTCTTCCATAAAAAGATATTGTTACAACAGATACAAAAAGAGCACTATCTTCAGAATAATCTGTGTAACCACTTCCTTGCTCGTCTTCATGTTGTTGCCATTGTTCCAAAAAATACTCTTCCAAGATCGCAAATTACGAGTAGTGACGGAATTTGCGTGCCTGCTGACTGTTTCAGCAACGGAGTCGACTGTTTCAGCAATGGCTGATTGTTCCAGCACAGCACATAAATTATCTGCGATATTTAAGACTTATGTTAGCAACAATCTACCTTCGATTAATGATGAAATATAAGAGTAATATGGAATTATATGTAAACAGATTAAATATATAGTAAAGAAGAGGATTTTATATACCTTTGGATAAAGTGAATGAAAATGATGATGGAATCCTTTTTAAACATGGCTATAA
The DNA here is from genome assembly GCA_034641835.2 of Pinus albicaulis. Lineage (NCBI taxonomy): Eukaryota > Viridiplantae > Streptophyta > Pinopsida > Pinales > Pinaceae > Pinus > Pinus albicaulis. The sequence goes on from CM076577.1 coordinate 1,362,318,033, forward strand.
AGGTAAGGTGGTGTCAAAATATATAGTAAAAAATGGTACATAGTGAGGTCCTAACATCCCCCCCAGCTGAAAGGGTTGCATGTCCTCAGGCAACTCCTAGTCTGAGTCAGAGTCTGAGTACTGACTCTGTGCATGCAAGTTGCTCAAGCAGTAGCTGGAGAAGGTGGCTTCTGTCGAAGCTCGGAATCCTTGATTGTTCTGCAATTGCTGCCATGCTACAGCCTCATCCCTGTCAGCGAATTGGTAGTGACACTGGTATTTTTCTGTAGGCATCCATAGAATTGGAAAATGAAAATGGTAACCAATCCAGTTTGCTCCACAATGCTGAATGCATCTGATGTAGTTAGATACCCTAGAGAGTGCAGCTTGAATATTATCAGGGCTGAAAGGGTGATACTCTTGTCTTTCCTTGCATGACTGTTGCCAAAACATAGTGTTGGCATTCAATGCAGCAATCTCCTTTACTCTGATTATCTGTAGACACTTTAAAAGTGTTGAAGCCTGCAGTTGTTGTATGTACCTGTGCATTCCTAGCTTCTGCAAGAATCAGTGATATTGTGCTACAAACATGGACGGATTTGAAGGTTCCGGTCTAATCCAAAGGAGCCGATTATCCTCATTATGCCTACTTGCAATAAACGCAGTTTTCTAGGTGATCTGATTGGCCAGGAATGAAACGAATGCCCTAATTTGTACATCACCTACAATTGGAGTGAGATTGAATTTTCTATTCTCAGGCATGGCCTCGTTATGGAGATAAAGTTCACACAACAAATGTTGGTCACTTTCAAGGGCCTCAGCAAAAGTTTTAACAAATTGTTCCGCAGTAAGCAATTCATGAGGTCTACCATCCTTTATTGCCTTTAATTGAAAATAAACCAGACGTTCAGAGAGGAAGAGAGAATAATTCAAGGAGGGTTTTCGGGTAGCCAACAATTTTTGCACTAATGAAAACATCAAAACCAACTTTTCCTTTGATTCCTTGACTTCTTTCTTGGAATCCTTGAGCTGTTGCAATGTCTGTTCCAAAATATCCCAGTTGGCATACATGTGATTCTGCCAGGCCAACTTATGCTGCTGCAATACTTTATCTTGATCCACAGCATATTGTTTCTTCCAGTTATTCATAAGTTCTAATTGTTTCCATGGCAGGGTCTGTGTCTCGGCATTGTAATTATTGGGTTGGGGAATTGTCTGAATGGCTGAGCTGACTAACACAGGGCAGGATATCTGTGGTTTAGTTTCTTTTTCCAGACTTTTTGAGAGCCCTACTGGTTCTTGTGTGGCAGTAGGGCGTTCTTCTTTAATTGCAGCTGATGTATATGCCTCAGGTACCTGAATTTTGACTACTTTGTATCCTGCCTGTTGGTAAAGTTTACCACACTCATGGCACATGTATTCTCTGCATGGATCCTTCTTTTGTGCTGATGCTGTGTGTGACAGCATGTAGAGATTCAATTCTCTATCAAAGGCTTCTCATGCCATGATCAATTCTTTCTTATAGGCCTCTAGTTATGACTTCAAAAACTCATTTTCCTCCAATAAAGATGCCATAGTGTGTGAACCCTGTGTGCTGGTTGATTCTGCTGGAGTTGTCTGCTGATCCACAGCTGTAGCTGGTTCTCGTGGAGCAGCTACAGCTGGTTTCCCTGTATTATCATGCTTGGTGTATGATTCTTGTACCACAGTGGCTGGTTCTTGTGTTTCAGCTTCTGGGTAAGTGACTGGTTCTTGTGTGGTAGTCACTATTTGAGCAATAAACGATGTCATGTTACCCCGAGCCACTGGTTCTTGTGTGACAACGCCACAGGACGAGACAGGTTGGGGAATTTGGAATGGTGATGAGGATTGAAGTTTTAACAGGATAGTGGCGGGGTCAGGGGAAATGGGAGTAACTTCAGTTTCAACAGTCATTTTCATTTTCCTTTTTGGTAGGTAAGCAGAGAAGTCAGTGTCTTTCCTTTTCTTTGTAGGAGAAGATTCTTTTCTAGGGGAAGGGCTTTCAGAAGAAGTGAAAACTTGGGATGTGGCCCTTATTTTTCATTTTGAGACAGAGACTGTTGGGGTTCTTCTCTTTCTTTTATGAGTAGGTGGAGGTGGGGGTGTTGGAGAGTCATTGCTAGAGATATGAATAGTGGGAAGGGGTGACTCTACTAAGTGGGGTGAACTTGGGGGTAGGTCCACTGGTTCTGAGGATGGAATCACTAGGGGGTCGGGGATATCGTTCAGTTGCCCTTCATAAGAACTCTTGGGAGTTTCTTGGGAATTTCGGCTTGCTAGGAAATTTCGGCTTGCTGGGGAATGGGGAGTGGATTATTCAGAGGGGGATTTTGCTGAGCAAAACCCATCTTAATTAATAATTGACATAAACGATGATGGGTAAGGGATAACAATGGGAATTTAACCCGTCTGCAATAATATGACATGTTTTTTATACAACCAAGCAGATAATAGGGAATATTGACTAATCAACCATGCCTCAAATGATTCATTAAAATGAAGTTGTGTTGATAAACTACCTGGTAACGCCCTTCGCATGTCAAATAGTGCTTGATGAATTCAGCTACTGTTGGCCATGGTCGAGGTAATGAATGCAAACTTATACCACGGCCTTTAAGTTCAACCGGTTCTTCTGGAAGAAGAAAATCTTGCTGTGCATTTAAAATAACTTGTTTCCTACTGAACCAGCGAGCACCTATAACCGGCAAACCTGAAACTTGTGCTATATCTTCCTCTGTGACTGAAATTCGGACCCCTTGAACCATTGAATAATTCCCCTGAAGATTCTGTGCGAACTCTAAAACTTGCTGCTGATCAAATTCTCCTAACCTTTCGAAGTATGTTGTCCATCCTGCTTGTTGAAAAATTTGGTAGGCCTCCGGGAAAAATTTGAGAAGAGTTATCGAACCAGGCTCGTGTCTAATAGCCGACCCTCCCATAGCTACTAGCTTGAGTCACATGCAGAGGTGCAGAGAACAAAAACACAGGCTTCGGTCAAGCTAATTGTTGCAACAGAGGATATGGAGTCTCAATGACGGCGGAAATAATGGGTATGAAAAGTGACGGAGGATTGGATGGTTTGGAATGATGATTAAGTTTTCGAAATTCCCCCCCTTACGTATGGTGCAATGATTTTTAAGTGTGCGGAGATTGTAATCATTATGAGCAAGATCCTCTCTTTAAAATATTATTTAACTGCATTACATAAAAACCACATACCTTATATTTTTACCTTTGTCTTTAAAATTTGAAGTATAGAGTGCTTCATAATGGCTTGATATTAATGGAAGAATCTGTAGATTTCTCTGAAATGTAGAATAGGAGCATATCAGGATCTGCTCAGTACTGAATAATATTCACCCAAAGGATCTAAAGAGTAAAAGTGGAGAACTGAAAAGCTTGTATAGCAGAGGACAGAAATGATGTTTTAATGATGAAAATATAAATGACAGGTTGTTGAAACTGGTGTTTCAGCAACGAAAAAATGAATGACATGTTGCTGAAACTGGTGTTTCAGCAATGGGAAAAATCAGGAAAATGGGATATAATGATTTGGGTTTAAGACAAGTGGGGGAAATATTTGCTAAGGGATAATTTCAGCAGTAAGGAATGGGAAATACTAGCTGAAGGATGATATTTCAAGAATGGTAGAAGTGGGAAAAATGGAAAAAGGGAAATAATGTAGAAATGGGATAAAAGGGATATTGCTAGGAAATGGGTTGAAATGAAGGGAACAAGCTTCTGTGATTGAAGCTTTAGATCTTCTTATGATGAATCTGTCATCCTTAATGAGCTTTTCCAGAATCTCCAAAATTCAATTGTAATATGCCAACCCTTGACAGGGATTATTAGTTTTAAATCTAATATAATACTAGAAATACAGTGCAGAAAATTAAATGCTGTGAGGAGCAGAAGACTCCCCTAGAAAACGATAATGTGTATCAGTCATGCAAGCAGTCTTGAAATCCTCTTTAGAAACAGGGCGCTGGTACAAACGAAGCCTATGACCATTGACTAGTAGAGGTGTTTTAGAATTATCAATTGTTAGAAGTCTTACTGTTCCATTAGGAAAAACAGCATCTACTTCATATGGTCCAAGCCAACGTGTACGTAGCTTACCCTGAAAAATTTTCAAACCGAGAGTCATACAATAAGGCCCAATTACCTTTTTGGAACTGCTTGTGTTTGATAATTTTATCATGCCACTTCATTCTTTGTTGTTGAATCATGGTTGTTTGGTGAATGACATCTAATCTCTTTTCATCCAACTCAAGAAGCTGCTGCAACCTAGCTGTCTGCACATCATTCAAATCAAGATTAACAGCTAAAGCAGTTCGTAGAGTTTTAATTTCAAATTCCACAGGAAAAACATCATTTTTACCATAAACCAATTCATAGGGAGAAAAACCTGTAGTGTTTCTCCAAGTAGTTCTGTAAGCCCATAGTGCTTCAGGGAGCCTTTGAGACCAATCCTTCCGGTTGTCCTTCACTATTTTAGTTAGAATGGCTTCTAATACTTTATTTGTGCTTTCCACCTGCCCATTGGCCTGGGGGTGGTATGGTGTAGTAATTCTATGATGAATATGATATTTCTGAAGGGTAGACTTAAAACCATGAGAATTGAATGGAGGTCCTCCATTTGTAACTAGCTCTCTAGGAATTCCAAATCTAGTGAAGATTTCTTCAAATAAGAAAGCTAGGACATCCTCTTCATTGGCTCTAATAAGCGCTTTGGCCTCCACCCATTTAGTCATATAGTCTGTAGAGACTAATATATAAGTTCTTTGATTAGATGGAGGATTAATGGGTCCTATGAAATCCAAGGCCCGTCTTTCAAATGGTTCAGAAACTACCTGGGGGTTTAATGGCATTTGATCTCTATGATTGGGTTGACCCATTCTCTGGCAGCTGTCACAAGCCCTCACATATTTCTTTGCATCCATAAATAGTGAGGGCCAATAGGAACCCATCCTCAAAATTTTGTGTGATGTTATTTTATCAGCAAAATTCCCTCCACAAGGGCCATCATGACAAGCTTTCAGTATGTCATACACTTCGTCTTCCCTAATGCATCTTCAGATTTCCTGATCAAGCCCCGTGTAGAAAAGACACCCACTTATCCAGCTATACCTGGCACTTTGTTGAAAAATTGTTCTCTTTTCTCTGTATGACAGGTGTGATGGTAATTTTCCTGCAACCAAATAATTGGCAATATCTGCATACCATGGAGAGTGAGCAGAAACTGCAAACAAATACTCATCAGGAAAAGAATCATCTACTGGAATATTATTATCAGTTTTTATCCGTGAAAGGAAATCAGCCACCACATTTTCTTTACCAGGCCGATCTACAATTGTGATATCAAATTCCTGCAGTAATAATAGCCATCTGGTAACTCTAGCATTTGTAACAGATTTTTTCATTAAATACTTAATAGTCGAGTGATCAGTGTGGACAAAAGTAGAATAACCAGTGATATAATGTCGAAATTTATTAATGGCATAAATTACTGCAAGAAACTCCTTTTTGGTAACTATATAATTAAGCTCAGTAGGGGTCATGTTCTTACTGATAAAGTAGATGGCATAAGGAAGATGATTCTCCTCTTGTCCCAAGACAGCTCCAATTGCAGTGTCTGAAGCATCAGAAGATATATGAAAAGGGAGGGCCCAATCAGGTCCCCTCAAAATAGGAGCAGTAGATAACTGATGCTTGAGTTCTTCAAAGGCTTTCTGACAAGAATTAGTCCACTTAAATTCAACATTTTTCATAAGAAACACAAATAATGGAGAAGCTATCTTAGAAAAATCTTTAATAAATCTTCTGTAGTATCCAGCATGTCCTAGAAAACTTCTCACATCGGTTTGTGTTTTAGGAACAGGAAGATTCTGAATGACCAATATTTTAGATGGGTCTACCTAAATACCTTGAGATGAAATAAAATGTCCAAGCACTACTCCTTCACTCATCATCATATGAAATTTTTCAGTACTTAGGGAGAGGTGAGCTTGTATACAATATTTAAGTACCTTCTCAAGATTTTGTAATGCATCTTCAAAAGACACACCATAAGGAGTAAAATCATCCATAAATATTTCCATAGAGTCATTCAACATATCAGAAAAGATTCCTATAACAGCCCTCTGAAAAGTTGCTGGTGCATTACATGGCCCAAATGGAAGAACTCTATAAGCAAAAGTTCCCCAAGGGCTAGTGAAAGTGGTCTTGTCCTGGTCTTGGGGTGCAATTCTAATCTGATTATACCCACTGAATCCATCTAGAAAAGAAAATAATTTCTTCCCTGACAGACTATCCAATACCTGATCAATGAAAGGTAAAGGAAAGTGATCCTTTTGAGTAGCTTTGTTCAAGGCTCTGTAATCAACACATACTCTCCATTTCCCGTTTTTCTTAGGGACAATTACCAATGGGGAAACCCATTCACTGTCATATATGGGGTATATAAATCATACATTAAGCAATTTCTGAAGTTCTTCTTTAACAATTTCTCGTAAATTAGGGTTCATTCGTCTTTGGGGTTGATAGATTGGTCGGCATCTCTCTTTAATGTAAATTCGGTGAGTACATAGTTCAAAAGAGATTCCTTTCATATCCGTGTAATCCCATGCAAATGATTCCTTATTTTCACGTAATAACTTCATTAACTGCTGTGTTTCAGCAACTGTTAGATCAGGATTTATGTTTAATGTCTTGCCAGGTTCAATTTCAACTGTTATGATTTTAGATGAGATGGTGGTTAATGTCTGAGATAAGTCTTCAGATTCAATCTTTTCTTGGGTATCTGTTTCAAAAATTGCAGTCAATCGATTGTGTGTTTCAGCAATTACAGAGGAAGGTTCACAAATAAAATTAGTAATTATTTCATCCTCTGTATTGTCTTTAAGAGTTAAGGCTTGTCCAATAGTTAGAATGGGCTGAATAGCATTATCATCATAATCCATCCACATAGAATCTTCATCATTAATTATGGGTGTAGCATGAGGATAAAGAGTAAGCTGTTTGGTTTCATAACCATTAGAAATTGTCATTGAACCAGATCTGCAACTGATAAAGGCATCAGCTGTGGCCAGCCATGGCCTCCCCAGAATTAAAGGATGTCCCCCCAGCTTTGTTTTAGTCTGCAATACAACAAAATCAGTTGGGTAATTCCAGGATTCAACTGAGATAAGTAGATCTTCAACAACTTCTTCAGGTTTAATTGTAGAACGGTCAGCCAACTCTAGAATGGTAGGTGTATCTCTAATTGTGTTACTCAGCTGTAAAAATTGTGAAGTTTCAAGAGTCATTATGTTTATTGCAGCACCTAAATCTACCAGAACTTGAGGAATCATTGTTTTACCAATTTGAACTGTCACGGTAGGATGGCCGGGGTCACCATATTTCACAGGAGGGGTTTTCCCGGACATTAATGGAGATAAATCACCCATCACATGTACTGTAAGGGGATCTTTAGTTTTCCTACCAGGTTTCTTAACACAAATATCCCTTATTGTTCTGGCATAAATTGGTACATCTCTTAGTGCTTGTAAAAGTGGAATTTTAACATACAAGTTTTGCAATTCCCCTAAAAGATTAAAAGCAGGTGTTTCAGGCGTTCTAGTTAAAATCAAACGCTCGGGGAATGGTGGTTCTGTTATTTCAATACCCTTGTTAGAGGGTGGTTGTGCTTTCTTATGCTTCTCAGTTTCCTCTTTATCAGAATCAGAAGAGGTTATGTCATCAATAATAGGCTCTACTATTTTCCCGGATCTTAAATGAATATCATTACATTGCATAGTAGGAAATATAGACTGATTCTTAATATCAATGACTTGCACAACTTTATTATTGGGGTTAGGATTTTGTTGCACAGGTAGCTGGGGTCTCATTTGGTTATTTGGCGGAGCATTTGATGGCAGAGGAAGTGGTTGTTGAAATTGAGGAAATTGATTTGGATACGGGAGTTGTTGGCTTCTCCAATTTGAATTCCAAGGGTTAAAAGAAGATGGCTGCTATGGGGGCCAAGGAGTCCACATTGCAGGATCAACAAAGGGAGGGTTTGATTGTTGCATGGGTGGGAAATTCATTTGATTAAAGGGTGGGTATTGCATTTGATTGAAGGGAGGGTAATTTGTTTGACTGAAAGAAGAATAATTATTCCAATGATTAAATGGAATACTAGAGTTCATACCTTGTCCTTTTGGTTGCCATTGTCTTCTTTGAGTTAGCAAGTAAACTGCTTCAGCTTCTTCTTCCGTTGGCTGCAATGCTGCCTTTATTCCTGGTAGAGATGGACATTGTTGTGTTTCATGATCTTTCTCACAAAGGGTGCAGATTGGTATTTTGTCCAATGGGCACTCCCTTAGTGGATGTTTGTCTCTGCACTTCGGGAAAAAGACAGCCAGAGTTGCTTCTGCTTCAGCTTGCTTCTTCTTAACCTGCAAAGTGTCAATTTGTGAAGCAAAAGAACTTAACATCTTAGTTTTAAATTCTTCAAGTAAATTACCTATTTCAGCTCTTGTTTCTCCCCCACTGGCTGATTTCTGCACTCTTGAATAGGTGGGATCTCTATTACTTACTCTGTTCCTTGCAGCTCCCCTTGAACACCTCGTACAAAGTTCAACAATCTCATCATATGATTCTTTAGATATATCTCCCTTGCCAAGCATATTTAACATGTCTAAACAATCATCCCTTAATCCTCTAAGTAATATTGCTTTACGAATTTCCTTACTTATATTCGGATGATCAGATCTCTGTATATTATACTGCAGCCTTTCTACGTAGTCCTCCAGATTCTCGTCCGGCTTTTGTGCCATATTGAATAGTTCTTCCTTCTTTTCTCTCGTCCGACAGTAATCTTGATATTTAAGCAAAAATTTCTGTTTCATCTGTTCCCATGTTGTGATTACCTGACTCCCAAGGCTCATGAACCATCTTAAAGCATTTCCTTTTAATGTTGCTGGAAATAGTTTCAACTTTTGAGCATTAGTAACATAATCATAACTTCTGCATAATATATCAAATTCAAAAAGAAATTCATCTGGATCTTCAGAGGATAAACCATGGAAGTTAGGTAGAGCTGACAATGGAATTTTCTTCATAGGAGTTGTTCCTCTAGGGAGATCACTGATAGGAAATCCCAAGGTAGAGAGAGAATTTTCATCCTTCCCTTCTCCTTCAGGATCTACATGTCCTCCACCAAAGAAGTCTTCGTTGTTTCCTTCCATTGGCTGTTCTCCTACTTCACTTGCTTGATCGTCAAGGTCTTCTACTGGCTCTTCAATGTTTCCCACTGGTCGTCCAACACTTTCTATTATTTCCTCAATGTGCTCTGCTGATTTGCTAGTACTTTCTTCTGACTTTCCAGCACTAATTTCTGGTCCTTTAATCACTGGCTCCTCTATGTTTTCAGGGCCCACAAATTCCTCTGTTTTGTAATCTGATTGAGGGGAGTGTTGAAGTTTTGGTCTTCGAGAACTTAATCTCTGTGATGATTCAGCCTTTGACACAATCTCGTCAATAAAAGTCTTTCTTCCTCCCTTTCCTTTGCCCTTGCCACCTGTAGGGTTAGTTTTCTTCTGGGTTCCGCGTCCTCTCATACAATCTTCACATCTAGAAAGAAAATATTAATGCTTTTGAAATCTATAATTTCCTTCCCTGGCAACGACGCCAAAATGTTGGTTGCTTTAATTGTTTTAACAATTCAAGCACCACATAAATTGTCAACCCGAGAAGGTCTGTTTATTCCAAAGACAATCACGCATTGGATATGCTCAATTCCAAAAGAAAAAATAATGTTGTAGTAAAAATTCACACAATTATTAATCATACAAATCTAATTATTCACACCCTGTTTAATCAAAGCTGAAGTTTACTTATGTTATAGTAGAAGCAATTCCTCTATTGCAGTTTTTAAGAATCCAAATAAAGGGAAATCATTCTGCAGGAAAGGAAACTAATCAACCATAACAGGGAACAGGGAATTTTCCTTTAAATAGGAACTTCAGCACCTGCTGCCTGACACTAATAACTCTGTAGAAAGATAAACTCAAGAGAACAGGACCCTATTCCCATGAACAGGAACCTTCAGCACCTGTCTCCTGTTTCTAATCACACTGCAGGAAAAAGAAAGGCAATCAATGGGAACAGGACCCTATTCCTTTATACAGGAATATTCAGCACCTGCTTCCCAGCATCAATCATACATTCAAAAAAATAACAGAAAAATATCCCTTAACTTCTTAAGATTGAATGTATTGAACACATGCAGCGTTAAAGGAAACAGAATGCTCAATAAACTACAGAACTGTGTAACTGGTGTTTCAGCAAACAGAATTAAAGTAAAGTGCGAATATCATAAAGAAATCTAACAAAATACAGGAACAGTCGGGTGAATCTTGTGATGAAGTCGGGCCCTTTCCTTCTCACAAGATTCCCTAGGGAAAGAATTAAATTGAAGCGCTCAAAAGGAACTTTTATTCATCTGTCAAAAGAAATGATACATTACAAATGGAGTCTAGCTCCTGTCCTCTCAAACACAATGTTCTCCTGTAGTTTTCGAACTCCCTTCTAATGATTATGTCTCCTCTTTTTAAAGAGGAGACATCTCTTACAATTACATTAGAGCAAATCTATGTTTATCCCAAATCTGTTCTTCTTTCTTAAAACACGGTTATTCTTCCATAAAAAGATATTGTTACAACAGATACAAAAAGAGTACTATCTTCAGAATAATCCGTGTAACCACTTCCTTGCTCGTCTTCATGTTGTTGCCATTGTTCCAAAAAATACTCTTCCAGAATCGCAAATTACGAGTAGTGACGGAATTTGCGTGCCTGCTGACTATTTTAGCAACAGAGTCGACTGTTTCAGCAACGGCCGATTGTTCCAGCACAACACATAAATTATTTGCGATCTTTTAGACTTATGTTAGCAACAATATATCTTCGATTAATGATGAAATATAAGAGTAATATGGAATTATATGTAAACAGATTAAATATATAGTAAAGAAGAGGATTTTATATACCTTTGGATAAAGTGAATGAAAATGATGATGGAATCCTTTTTAAACATGGTTATAAAGGTAAGGTGGTGTCAAAATATATAGTAAAAAATGGTACATAGTGAGGTCCTAACAATGGATACTACAAATAGAGCAATATTTTGATTTCAATAATGTGCAAAACACACAAAAGGTACGCATTGCAGCTTTATTTTTAGAACAAAATACATTTCTATGGTATCGATGGATTTTCTCCAGTAAACAAATTTTCACTTGGTCAATTTTTATGGAGGAAATGATAGCCCATTATGAGGATACAAAGAGCAACACCTTGTTTAGCCAATCGATAAATCTCAAACAAAAGGGTTCAGTGGTGGAGCACATTGGGGACTTCCAAAATTGAATATAAGGGTAACTAATATTCCATAGGAACACATAATTGATGTTTTCATAGGGAATTTAAAGCATAACATCCAACATGAGATTCATGTTTGGGAACCAGTTTCATTGGATAAGGCATTCAGGTTGGAAAGAAAAATTGAATGTAAAATTATGGCGACAAGGAAGACTACCACTCACATCTATAAAGATGGAAGTGTTGTGTTAGCCACCTATAAAATTTGTCATATAAAATGGTGGCTAAATCATTATTGAAGCCTACAAGAAACAATTTTTATTGCAAAATTGTTATCTCTTGAATTCTTATGAAGGCATCATACCCTTTGTTTAAATCTTCACTGTTTTTTCCATCTTAAACTCAGAAATTATATTGTTTTCATGAAGAAAAGACTGCTGCAAAATCCCCATTTTTCCCCCATTTTACTCCTTTTTTCCCTTCATCATTAACCTTCATTTTGTTCTCTTTTCCCCCATACACTTCCTCTATTTTTCATGTAGTCTTTTCTTCCCTTCATAAAATCCCTTTTATAATGTTTAAAACTCATTTTTAAACCTAACCGAAACCCCCAAATCCATCAAAAAACCTTGAAAATTTCATAAAAAATAAGTTTTCTAACTATGGGCTTAAGCCCCTTTGGGCTAAGTCCTAACCACTTCCCCACCACATGCCCACACCCTAGAACCAGGCGCTAAACCCATAAAGCGCTTATCGCATCACGACATTTGCGATCAGTGCAAGTCTTTTGTTACCTAAAAGTCCCGATGTCGATTGGCCCTTTATGTATATAAGCCCCGAGCCTTTGCTTTCCATATAAACCAGCGGCCCCGCAATTGGGTGCTAGACACATAAAAGAGCCCATCCCCGATGCTATTTTCCTTTGTAAAAATCATAAAACCCATTTTTCTATGTTATAAAGGAAACCCGTTGTTTCATTGTTTTGAAAGGAGAAGAACCGTTGATCATAGAAACTGATCAACGGTAAATAATGTCTCGCATCGGAGTTTTGATCAGGCGCATTTTAAACAGCTCACTCCTTTGTCTTGATTCTGATTGGCCCTCTTATGCATATAACCCTGACCCATTTCGCTTGTTCATATATCCAAAGGCCCCACAAACGGGTGTCAAAATTCATATATATAACCCGCCCCGACGCAATAAAACCTTGTATTTCATAAAAAATATGTTTTTCATGTTTTACACTAAGCCCGCCGTTCATTGGTCGGAGATATTATCCATCGTTGATCTTGGACCAATCAAACGGCCAGCGCAATCTCGTGTCGGAAGTTTTCATTGGGCACATTATATATTTTATTCACCACCCCCGATTGGCTACTTCCCGATTCATTTCCCACTGTCGATCTGATCTGTAGATCGATGGTCCACATCTAATCACATCGACACTCCTCTTTCTATGCCCCCGTCGATCGCTATCCTCTGATTGCAACTGGGCCGTCCACGTGTCAAGATCCGACGGTCCAGATCGCACCCTTCGACCTTTGTTAAAATTATGCATCCCCGCTTTATAATGTTTTTCCAGCCGATCTCCGCCATTGATCTCTGCAGATCAACAGCCTATATTAACCCTTTCTCCGGCACATATATCATTTCCATTTAAATCCAGATTTAATCTCCACCATTGATCCTTTACATCTAACGGCCCAGATTAATCCCGACAGGCCCAACTCTTGTGGGTCCTGCCTTCCTCCAGATTTGATCTCAGCCGTCGATCCTTGATTTGATGACTCAGATTGAAACCACTTATGCTTTTCCCCACTTATTATCTCCCGAGCACCTTTCCTATATCGCGCTCTTTCCACAGCTGTCAGATCTAAGACCCTAGATCTAACAGTAGACGGGCATTTTCGCGTAACTTTAAGCACGAGCGTTAATTTCCCAAAATCACGCGATGTAGGTGGTATTGAAATGCCACGTGTCACCCTCTGATGCATATCGTGTTCAAAAAGGCAAAACCACCTTCCTCCCCTTTTACTACGCGATATTGCCAGTTTCTCCACCCGAAACCGCTTTCCCTTGTTTCCATTGTGTTTCATCGCATGCAACCTCTGTTGTTGATCTCTGCAGATCAACAGTCCCAATTTGATTTCGCATTGTTCTATCACCTTCCACCTTTTCCAAAGGGCCTTCATCGATCAATCCTGACCGTTGATCTCCTTGGGCTAATCTCATCCAATGGCCTAGATCCTTTTCGGAAACCCCAAAATACATCCGGCCTTTTTCACTAATGATTACAGTTTTTTAAGCCATTTTCGCGCATTTTCGACCATTTCTCTATAAAGTGACCCCTTTGCTTTATTTTCTCCCAACTCATTTCGACCGTTGATCTCTGCAAGATCAACGGCCCTAACTTAATCTCTACACCGTTCACTCCACCGCTTTCCTCTCGGACCTCCCGCGATCGATCTCCACCGTTGGATGCTTTTATCCAACGGCTATGCTCCAAACCGAAACCTCCAAAGCAGTCTTACACAAATAATGCAGGATTTATTAACTTTTCTTGGTTTTATGCAGGTTTTAGAATTTTTCAATTGATTTTAAAAGAAAGTTGAAAGCCGAGGATGACGATCCTCCAGGATTTTGTTTATCAAAGAAATTGTTCCACAAGGTTGCAACACCATGTTTTATAGGTGCCTCATGAGCACTGATAACGTTATAAAATCCCTGTAACACCTGTACATCCACAAGACACAGCAAATATTTAATAAATCAAAGAGCATCACTGTTAAAGACCTAACCACAGCAGAACTGAAGAATTGAAGGTTAAATCACAGTTTTGGTGGATTACGGCTAAGATCGACAATCAAAAGCCTAATCCACTAAATTAAACACAGTTAAAGAGCAGAAGACAAAGTTTAGGCATGATTAAGCCTAATACACAGAATCAAATCAAATTAACAGTGTTTAAAGAAAAATCAAAAATATCTATCAGACAGAGAAAGCCTCGACCGCCACATTAGAGGCTAATTGATTCCTCTCAGCTACCTAATGCCACTTGTAGCCTCAAAGCATTCAACAGAGGGCCAATTTATTACCATAACAGAGCATATCTACCCCAATACAGCTGAATCATTATTATGAATCAAAGAAGCTAATATAAAGTATCAGTTGAGTTATTACAAGATGACACAGCGCCTTAAAGTCAACAAAAGCTTCCAACAAGCTTAATACTTAATGTAAAACAATTAATATAGATTAAATATCTGTAAACTTCTCAATTGAGCCCCTCAAAGGTTGAGAAGCATTAAATCTGTATTAATTAAACCCATATATCTTTTCTCTATTCGACCTCCTCATTTTTCTATAAAATCTTCTCGAGGAGCTCATTGTAAAGGGTTGGTTGCAGAACTTTGAAATATACTTGTGCTCGAAACTTCTACTTGTAAATAGTGTTCAAAGGCTCTTGAAGCTCTTTTTGTAGTCACATAAGTTAGGCTGAGAAATGAAGATGATTTTTGAATTGAAACATTGGACTTGAAGATGTAACTAGTTTGACATCAATATACAAGTTGTTTCTTGGGATCCTGGTCTATATCACTTTTGAAGTGCTTATTTCTTTGTTATTGTTTTTCCTTTCATGTATGCCATTTTGTCCATTATTCTCTGATAAAGAACAACAAGCATAGAGTTAGTATCTACTGTTTACAGTACCCTCCTCTGACTGATAAGCTTTATCTCAATGTTTTCCTCTAAATTGTTTATTTAAGAATGATTCAATACAGTTCAAGCAGTTAGGAATGCTGGCATTCCCTTGTCCTACTGTTTACTCTAAACATTGTTCTTGAAAGTTATTTTCATTATGTGCTTAGTAAAGATAGATTAGAAAAGTGATGGTGTGCCCTGTTTTCTAGCTTCTATTCTCTAAAGGTAGTTCCGAAAGTTTCCCTTAGTGTATGTTGAAAGCAGGCTAGATTTAAAAGTATCTTATCTGATCTTAGGTTGCACTTTGTTTTCTTATCTGTTTTCATACTTTCTGAAAGTAATTATGCGGATTACTGGATTGTTTGTCTATTGAGTCAACTTTAATATGAACTTGTCCAAGAAGTTTATGGTTAGCCCTGTCTTTTGGCTAGTTTTAAACAGTTAATTAAAAGGCTTTTCTTGTTTGGACAGATTGTTAAATCCTAGTTGAAATTAGTGTCTGTTTCCACCCCTTCAACACTTTTATTGTTGCCATTCCATAATTTTAATCTCAATGATATTGCAAGATAGATGACTTGCCCCTTGGACCACTCTTGAAATTTTTGCACAATTAAAGCCCTATTATGACTCCATAGCCCAATGGACTAAAATCCAGTGTTATATCTATCGTATTAGCCAAAGCTTGTTCTGATTGCTTGCAACTTCACACCTTTGAAACTCTTTCCATTTTAGGACTTTCCACTCAACTAATAATCATGCTCAACCAACCAAAACAAACAAAACATCGTTCTTAATAACTAGCCTAATATCACCCATAAAACCTTTAATGATAAATCAATCTTTGCACTTATTGGAGAGATCCCTCTCCGGATTCAGGAGGGCTAGATCCTAGAATCCCAAAATGGTTCAAGTGTTCTCCCTGCATTTTTGGTTTCACCAATCTGCTGAAATTACAGGGAGCTAACATTTGTGGCGACTCCACTGGGGATATTTCTGAGTTATTTTCATGTTGAATACTCTTAGGATATAAGAAATCCCTTTGCTTCAAGAATATTTAGTGTGTTAGCTAGTCGAGCCACCAGAACTAACATTTCTGGCGACTCCACTGGGGAGGATACTGAGTTCATAGTGGCCTAGCAAGCTCTTATAGACTCCTTACTCTCCCAAACAACCATAAAAAGAACTCAGAAAAAACCCAAAAACATTTTAGATTGGTACATGGTGTTGGACCATAAAACATTTTACCTCCAAAGGGGCTAAAAACTTCCACCTGGCAACTCCACACTCTGAAACTCCCAAAAGACCAAATGACTCCACTGGTAGAAGACCTTGAACTGATTAAACAGACACAGTGACCTCTTTTCTGATTTACAAACATGGATTTAGATATAGACCCAACAGGCAAACATATGTTCATGATTGAAAAATTGATATACATGCTTGGAAGAAGGGTGGATAGGTTTATGGCTAAATTAAATGATGGCGATCCGGATCAACATATACCTTTCCCTGAGAAATCACAAACTCCATCACTACAAGAAATGTATGCTGAAAAGGATGATAGAGAAAATAATCAAGAAAAATTTATAATCATGATGGAAAAGATGATGTACATGCTTGGAAAAAAGAATGGATAGGTTGATGGCTAATATGAATATTGATGATCTGGAACGAGCTATGCTTTCCCCTGATCAAACACAAGCCCAATCACCTGAAGATCAAGACAATGACCAAGATGTGTATTATGATCAACACCTTATAGAAGATGAGCAAAATTACAAAGGAAGCAATAAAGAAGGTTGTCAAGAAATTTTTTATTTCCTTCCTATGACTTGTACTATGCTGATAAGAGATCTTCATGACCGAAATGCAAATAATAATAGTGAGCAGTGCTTTGAGGAAATAAATAGCCATTTGAAAAAAACAAAACCTAAAATTGAGGAGACACCAGCACATATAGAAACCTTTCCTTTGTGTTATAACTCAGTTTAGATTATACAACAAGAATGGCATCCCGATAAAGAAGAAAAAATAACTCATGAACATTATATGCAAATAGAGTATCATAGCAATCATGAGGAATTTTTTGAAACGCGGGAAGATCAGGAAACAATAGAAAATCCTCCAAGTTTCACTGCAAGCACAAGTCAAGATCTCCTAGAAGAGGCTCAAGAAAACATCCAGCCTCAAGATTAGCCTTTACAAGACACAGAGAACTGCTGTACTTCTGTTCAAAGGAACATAGAAAAATCTTTCCCATTGACAGAAGAAGAGATAGATCAGACTATTAGTAAACAGTCAGTATCTGATATTTATTGCAAAACAAATACTCTTGCTCATTCACGTAGAGAACTTTGTTGTAAAGAAGCAGAAAGCTCTTTTGTTGGTCATAAAAAACAGGGTAGCTCTATTTCTATTTATGCTGAAAGGAAAATCTCTCCTTTAATAGAAGAGAAAATTGATCAAATACTAAGCAATCAGCTACCCTCCAAACCATCATCTCAACCAGACAGTCATGAGCATGGTGCCTATTCCATGGAACAATCCAACGGCACCCAAGACAAAGAGGATAGTAAGGAAATTAATGATAAAATTGAAACTAGTCCTCTTTGGATCATGAATTTTGATGGGTTATGTACTAAAACTAATGTAGGTGCAGGAATATGGCTTTATGATAGAAATAACAATCATTCTGAAGCCTATTCATATAAATTGAACTTTCAATGCACAACTGACATAGTAGAGTATGAGGCACTCCTCTTAGGGCTACATTTATTGAAGAAATCAGGTGCCCAAAAGATAACAATTCATGGAAATGAAGAATTGGTAATTAGGCAAGTGAAAGAAGAATGCATGGTTAAAAATCCCAGACTTAAAGCTTATAAGGATGATACCATATATTTATTAAAATATTTTAAAGATTTGCAACTTAACCTTGTCCTAAAGACCAAAACAGTTTTGCTAGTGGATTAGCCCTTGTGGCTAGTACATGTCTAAGACCTTGGGAGATCAAAAAATACACAATTCAAGAGAAATTCAAACCTGCTATCCCAAACAATAAAAGATACTAGCAAAACTTTGAAGGAGAAAATCAAATAGAAGACTATCCTACTAAGGATATACCATCCTTCCAAGAAGAAAATTCTCCCATCACTGATATCAATCTGCCATTCAAAGAACCTGAATTTATATCCGAAGCAAGCATAGATTTAAAGAAAGAAGATATTTCACTGTTTGCTATTTTGCAAGTTAAGAATGATGATACTTCCAAGCCACATACTAACACGCAGTCTTCGAAATTGAAGTCTTGGAAGCAAACAATCTAACAAACATGGAGGGCCAAAAAGGAGAGAATCTTCATCTTTTCTTTGTTGATCCCTTGGAAGAGTGTGTGGAAGTCCCAACTGGCTCAAATTATCAAGCGTGGATCCTTTGCAAGAGCCAAATGCATGAAAATTTGTCACCTTCTATGATAGTCTTGGTTTTGAAGATTAATCTTCAAAATGTACTATGGATACCCCTGACAAGCAGCCAGAGTTTCTTCTTCTTCTTGAAATTAATCAACTGGCTACATTGGCATTTTTGTATCATATGATAATGTAAATACTCCAAGTTAGAATAGGTTAGATAGGATTGTCAATGAAGTTTAGTTTGAGCATTTAGATAGTTGTTGATTTTTGTCTCTGAAGAAAAATAAAAAATACAAAAACATTAAAAGAAATAAAAGAGAGTAGATTGTAAAAACAACAAAGGTACAACCCCATACCAAAAAAGAGAAACAAAATATGAAAGTGTGCAAAGTTCAAATTCCACTCCTGAAAAACACACTTCTAGTTAGTCATATAGCCTAATCATGACTAATTAGTTTTAAATTGACTACTGATAGGTTAGTGAATTCGATTTGCCAAACAGCTTAGTCTTGGCTTATCGGTTAGGTAGATTAGGCTAGAAAATAAAGGTTCAAACAAGCTCAAAATCTGAACCAGATAACAAGCAAAAACAACTCAAATAAACTCAAAAAACAGAGCCGAAGAAAAGAGAAGGTCGTGCTTAGAACTTTCAGATCTTAAGCCTTCCATTTTGATTTAATTTTCTGCAAAATAATATCTACATGCAACTTCTTTTTTATGCCATAGATCAGCAACAAGTCAAACTGTTTAATCCTGACTTGTATGCTTTTAAATTTCTGTT
Source organism: Pinus albicaulis (assembly GCA_034641835.2). NCBI lineage: Eukaryota > Viridiplantae > Streptophyta > Pinopsida > Pinales > Pinaceae > Pinus > Pinus albicaulis. The sequence goes on from CM076577.1 coordinate 1,362,337,289, forward strand.
TTAGAAGTTAGTGAATAAAATCTGTTAGACTAATTAATCCTAACAGATAATAGATTAGGTAAAGAAGCATATGAACTCAACTGTTTAATCTGAGTTCATGGAGAAATAAGAAGTAGACTTAGATTAGTTTTTTGCTTTCAAAAGAATAAAATGTTTGTAAAAGAGTTTGCCAATCCAAGTGCACTCTGAAAGAAGAGAAAATGTTAGATCAGTAGGATTGGGTAGGTAGAAAGATTGGTTTGAAAGATATCCATTGTTCTTTCATGGCTGATAACATTTTCAAAACAGAAGAAGATCATCCAAGTAAAGAAAATTGTAGCCCAATGGATGAGGCACTGATCAGCCCCCTAGAGAATGCAAGTCTGAATTTTTTGATGCCTTCAAGAAGGCACCATCCCCATGTGGAGCCACTGTTAGCCACCTATAAAATTTGTCATATCAAATGGTGGCTAAATCATTATTGAAGCCTTCAAGAAACAAGTTTTATTGCAAAATTGTTATCTCTTGAAGTCTTATGAAGGCATCATACCCTTTGTTTAAATATTCACTGTTGTTTCCATCTTAAACTCAGAAATTCTGTTGTTTTCATGAAGAAAAGATTACTGCAAAATCCCCATTTTTCCCCCATTTTACTCCTTTTTTCCCTTCATCATTAACCTTCATTTTGTTCTCTTTTCCCCCATACACTTCCTCTATTTTTCATGTATTCCTTTCTTCCCTTCATAAAATCCCTTTTATAAGGTTTAAAACTCATTTTTAAACCTTCCCGAAACCCCCAAATCCATCAAAAAACCTTGAAAATTTCATAAAAAATAAGTTTTCTAACTATGGGCTTAAGCCCCTTTGGGCTAAGTCCTAACCACTTCCCCACCACATGCCCATGCCCTAGAACCAGGCGCTAAACCCATAAAGCGCTTATCGCATCGAGACATTTGTGATCAGCGCAAGTCTTTTGTTACCTAAAAGTCCCGATGCCGATTGGCCCTTTCTGTATATAAACTCGGGGCCTTTGCTTTCCATATAAACTAGCGGCCCTGCAATCGGGTTCTAGACACATAAAAGAACCCATCCCCAATGCTGTTTTCCTTTTTAAAAATCATAAAACCCATTTTTCTATGTTATAAAGGAAACCCGCTGTTTCATTGTTTTGAAAGGAGAAGAACCGTTGATCTTAGAAACTAATCAACGGTAAATAAAGTCTCACATCGGAGTTTTGATCGGGCACATTTTAAAAAGCTCACTCCTTTGTCCCGATTCCGATTGGCCGTCTTACGCATATAACCCTGGCCCCTTTCGCTTGTTCATATATCCAAAGGCCCCGCAAATGGGCGCCAAACTTCATATATATAACCTGCCCCAACGCAATAAAACCTTGTATTTCATAAAAAATACGTTTTTCATGTTTTACACTAAGCCCGCCGTTCATTGGTCGGAGCTCTTCTCCACCGTTGATCTTGGACCAATCAAACGGCCAATGCAATCTCGGGTCGGAAGTTTTCATTGGGCGCGTTATAAATTTTATTCACCACCCCCGATTGGCTACCTCCTGATTCATTTCCCACCGTCCATTTGATCTGCAGATCAACTGTCTACGTCTAATCGCATCGGCACTCCTCTGTCTATGCCCCCATTGATTGCAATCCTCCGATTGCATCTAGGTCGTCCACGTGTCAAGATCTGACGGTCTAGATCACACCCCTCGACCTTTGTTAAAATTATGCAGCCCCGCTTTATAATGTTTTTCCGACAGATCTCCATCGTTGATCTTTGCAGATCAACGGCCCATATTAACCCTTTCTCTGCCTCCCCGCCCGCCTGGGCGGGGGGCCGGGTGGCACCGCCCCCACTACCACCACCGCGGTCGATTTTTTTTTTTTTTTTTTTTTTAAATATATATATATATATATATATATATATATATATATATATACATACATACATACATACATACATACATACATACATACATACATACATACATACATACATACATACATACATACATACATACATACATACATACATATATATATATATATATATATATATATATATATATATATATATATTTTTTTTTTTTTTTGTTTAATTTTTAATATTTTTAATTTAATTTGATGTTTTTTAATTTTTTTTAATTTCAAAAAATTTAAAATTATTTTTTTTATTCAATTTTTTAATTTTAAATTCAATTTGTTTAGTTTTTTTTTTTTTTTTTAGATTAATTATTTTTTTAAATTTAAAATTTAAAATTTATTTATTAAATTTATTAAATTTTAATTTAATTTAATTGTTTTTTTTAATTTTTTAGTTTATTTAGTTTTTCATTTTTAAATCTATAAATTGTTTCATTAAAAAAAAAATCACTAAATTGATGTATATTTGTTTTTTAATTATTTGCACGTGGTATTTTTCATTTTTTTTGTTTTTTAATGGTAGTTTTTTTATTTCAGTGTTTTTTTTTTTTTTAATTTGTTTTTTTGGTTAATTTTAAAATTTGTATTTTTTTTTTCTTATTATTATTATTTTTTTTAATTTAAATTTTTAAATTTATTTTTTTTTTAATCCAAATTTTAATTTTGTAATTTTAATTATTTTTTATTTATTTTTTTTATTTTTTATTTTTTTTTATTATATGGTTTTTTTTAATAATTTTTAAAAAATTTTTTTTTTTTTTTTTTTTTTTTTTTTTTTTGTTCAATTTTTGTTTTTTTTCTTTAAATTATGTGTTTTTTTTTCAAATTTTGTCATTTCCTTTGATATAATTTTCAAATATTTTTGTTTTTTTTAATTTATTTTTATTTAAATTTTTTATTTTGACGAGCTATTTTTGTTTTTTTTACATTTTTATTGGTTTTTTTTATTGTTTTTATATATATATATATTTTTTTATCTAAGTTTTGTGTTTTATTACCAACATGAAAATCACCACTCTAAAAAAAAAAAAGGTATACGTTTCAAAATTAGCATGAAAATCACTGCTCTAAAAAAAAAAAAGTTGATGCTGCATCAATACATTTCAAAATTAGCATGAAAATCGCTAACGTTTTAAAACAAATATTCATACTTCATAAATAAAAATATTAGAGTGTCAAAAATGTGCACAAAAAAATTTGGTGATTCTGCATCACCACTTTTCAAAATCGGGTGCTTGTTATGCTACCAAAAAAAAGTAGGTAACATTGCGGTTACCTATTTCATTGGTAACATTGTTACTATTACTTTCATTTGGAGGCTCAGAAGATGTTATCACTTGGGGAGAAATCTTCCACACATGGTAGAGGATGGTGGCTGCTCATGCATGCCTTCGACAAACTCAGGAAGTTCTGGATAGGTGATAACTTCCCATGGAATATTAACCTCCAAAAGCTTCAAACTTTACTTTATCATGAGCAGCTACATGAGGAGAAGCAGAGGAAGGATAACAAGATCTTGGTATGTGACTTTGGCATGGGAGATGTCAAAGAGGAGGGTAGCCACATGACAGATCATCAACGCTGTCACTTTGGAGGATAGATCCATATTGGGAATCCCAGTTGTTGGTGGATTATTCAAAGGATCTTTTTACTTGCATGATAATCGATGACCAGCTAATAGAGGAAGGATATTCAGTCAGAGATGAGGTCATCTACTATCATGGTAGGATCTTCTTATCTAGAGCATCCAAGCTCAAGGAGAATTTACTACATGTAGCACATGAAGATTTTCTCTTCAGCAATACTTTTTCCATGAGAACATACCATACTATCATGGAGGGATATACTTGGGAAGGCTTTGAAGAGGAGATCTATCAAAATTTGATGAGATGCATGGACCATGTGGATATGGAGGAGATACGTAACCCTTTGATGGAGTTCCCACAATAACCTATTTCCTCTTGGAGAATGAGAGGGGATCTATCTATGAGCCACTCCATTGGTATGAGAAGGGTTTATGGTAAGGATCATGTTTATATGCATAACAATTTACTTCATGATTATTTGCATTCCTTTACCATTTATGTGCAGGCCATAGCTCCCGAAAGGAGCATTATTCCTTATAAACTTCATGACCAACTTGGGGCCATAAACATTGTTGAGTATGGCCATTCCCCAGGAGGATATAGGGAGATGATTTACCATTCAGGGTGCACTCCAAAGGCATCGAAAATTTCTCACATTCTCAAAGAATTTGAGAAGACTATGGCAACAAGTAAGTGGAGGGGAAAACACTTACCACATCATGATCTAAGGCAGCCAAGAGATATACTGCGCTGGATCCACATGTGGCACTATGATCCACCTCTATTTTTTCATATGACTACTTCTGTACCACCCTTTATTGACCAGATTATTGACGAATGTGCCGACTATGAAATATTTTCATTTACGGATGGATTCTCCTGTTACAATCAAATCAATATCTTCCCAGAGGAACAATATAAGACAGCTTCCATCTATCCCTGGCGCACATTCGCTTATCGTAAACTCCCATTTGGTTTAAAGAATGTTGAGGCAACAATTCAGAGAGCAATGGATTATGCTTTCAATGGCATCAAGAAAACTTTTCAACCTTATCTGGATGATTTATCCGCGCATTCGTGAAAATGGACTGATCACTTGATGCATTTGAGAGCTATGTTTTTACTCTATCGACACTAAAAAATATGCCTCAATCAACATAAATGTGTGTTTTGTGTTGGTTTTGATCATTTTCTTGGATTCGTCATCCCAAAATATGGAATTTGAGTCGACCCGCTAAAGGTCGAGGGCATTCTTTATTTTCCTATGCCATTAAATTGTAATATTCCCAATTAGCCATGAGCTAGTTGGAATATTAATGTTTTCTTTTACATCTTTGTTTGTTGAATAAGAGGGTATAGAGACCCATAAATCTCCTTAATAGGAATAAAATCACTGCTAATGTGAAAGGAGGACATCTTAGCAACTTAATTAAGCACCCTTGTGTGTTAAAAGGGGTTGAAGCACATAGACTGGGTCAACTTGGACAAAATCAACAGTGATGTCATGGAGGAGTGGCATTCATTATGGGAAAACACAGTTTTGGAGGGAGACTCCATGCATGGAAGTAGTGAATTTAATGAGTGGGGCCAACGGTGAGGAAGCTCACCACTTATATAAGGAAGAGGATGGCAGCCATGGATCATTATGTTATGTTATGTTTTGATATTTGGATTTTATGGTCTGTTTAGACTTGTTTCTCTCTTCAGTTGTTTAGCTAAGATTGCAGTGTTGCTTAGAACAGGGTGTTCCCGAGCGGGAGTCCCGCCTCTATCCTTGAGTGATCTCTAAGGAAGATAATTTTCACTACATTCCACATTCAGGCATCACGCCAAAGCTTCAGTATTATGGTACAACGTAGTTCCTGTTCAGGTTCTGTTGTGTTACAGGGAAGAAGTTGTGGAGAGTTTGTTTGGGTGATTTCTGAGCTATATTTCATTGGAGGAAGGTTTCCTTCCATTGTGAGGCTAGTAAGGAAGACCTTAGAGCATCATTGATACATTTGGCACCAGGCCACAGCGTTTTTATCCCCTACAGTGCAGTATCAGTCTGGGTCTGCATTATTCTAGGGAGAAGTTGCAGGGGTATCTGCAGTAGGTGATTTGGGGAATGATTTCTTCAGTGAAGGGGCCAACATGTAATCCGGAGGATGCATTGGAGGAGAGCACACTTATTTTCATATCAGCTTCAGCCATTACTCTTCAGTTAATTTTTGCAACATAATTTCAGCCCTAGGGCTGCAACTCATATTGTATTATAGGGTGTATTTCCCGGAAACCCTCTTGGGTTGCCTTCGAAGGTTGTTATAGAGCCTAGATATTCATTTTTGGTATCTCTTGAGGCATATATCAATACTTTATTTTTGTATGCTCAGTTTTCTCTAGCAGTGCTCTTAGGACTACACTGTAGCAGTCTTTCGGCATTTTGATATAGTAGCAACGCCTCATTCTTGAGGGATTTCTTTATTGGAGGCTTGTTGTATCTTGTTATATTCTTTGTGGCCCATTATATTATACATGTTTTCTATTGTTATGAGGAATAAAGAAGCTCCATATTGGTCTCATGCTTTGATGTGATGTTTACACTGCTATTTCCAGCATTTTTTTCTATATTCCTGCTTTTCCAAAGTTGGGAATATTACATTGGTATCAGAGCATAATCTTGGCTCAGCCTGTGCGTCTTAATACAATATGTCATCAGAAGAAGGAGATCCTCTCACATATAGAGAGAAGAGGTATCCGAGAAGAAGAAACCAGAAGTATGATTATACAGATGATAAGAAAGACAAGGGTAAAACTCCTTTATCAGAAGGAGATGAGAAGAAGGAGTATCCAAAGCTTCTTCTTCGAACTATGCAAGACATTGCTAGAGAAATAAAGGAGATGAGGATGGATAGACATAATTAATCCCCTAAAGGGTTTCTACATGGTGAAGGCTTTGACATTTCTCATCACTGGAGTGATCAACCAGTGAAGTAGCAACAAGTTTCCCAATGCTCTACAATACCTACATTCTTAGAAGTGAGAAATGGAGGGTTTCATGAACAAGAAAATCTTGAAGACTATTTCATGGAGTATGAGTCTCAATCTCAGAGATTCAAGGATCATTTGAGTTTCCAAGAATTTTGTCAGATCAAGGACAATAGGAGACCCCGGCATCACAATAGAGGTGGAGTATTTAGATAGAATCATTATATACACTGGATTATGGGCAAATTTTTCTTACCCAACTTTGATGGGTCATCTAAATGCACTGAAAAATCATGTGTGGAGAAGCTAGAAATCTACTTCCAGCTGAACCAAGTACCAGAGATGGAGGCCATTAAGATAGCAGTGCTGCACCTTGATGGTGAAGCACATGATTGGTGGTTTCATGGCTTGTCTACATTGGTTCAAGCCAATGTAACTGCATATTCAGAGTTCACAAGGAGGTTGGTGGAGAGGTTTGATTGAAGAGACCTGGAGGCACCTTTCATGGGACTAGAAAAGCTCAAACAATCAGGTAATCCAGAAACTTATATTTCTGAATTTCTAAAAATTTCTATTATGGTTCCTGATTTATCTACAGCAAGAAGGGTATACATGTTTCTTGATGGGTTAGCAGAACCTCTTCATGGGTTGGTTAAGTCTACCAAGCCCACTACCCTTCAATATTCCATTGAAAGGGATAGAGATCTACAAGATGCCTTGTCAAAAGAAAAGGCAACATTTCAGCAAAATCCCACTTTTCCTTCCAAGGGAAAAGATGAGAAGGCTCCTCTTTCAAAGGAGAGCCAAAACAAAGTACCTCTTAGTGATGATGTCCGAAGAGACATGAGGATAAGGATGCTTTGCTTCACATGCCAAGAATCATGGGCACCCGGACATAGATGTGTAGCAGGAAAGGCACACTATATAGAGGTATTTTCAGATGATGAGGAGGAAGAAGAAGAAGACCCATAACGAGACCAAAATACTGGAATAGCAGGAGATGATGCACCACCATTAGAAGGTGGGAATGGAGCACTTGCTCCAATTGGAGGGATTATTACATCATTGAAAATTGTACCAAAGTATCAGAAAAATTCCACATAGAAAAAAGAGATGGATTTGCACAGTGGAAGCAAGGACCTAGCAGTCCCATCTATTGTGCATATGAATTTGGCCTTATGATGATTCCACCACTGAGGCCACTGATCGAGTTGGTGAGAAATGTCTCTGCACATGTTGCACCACTATAGAGTGTACTTATAAGGATTGGGGGGGGGGGGGTCATGGTACAGCGCAGAGAGTATTGGGTAGGCTCAAGGAGGAGGGATACATTCTCCCACTATCATCGTTACCCACTCTCACACCTAATCTTACATTGAGGGAGAATGGTACAAGGATGGAGGATGGCACCATCATGGTGCAAGGAGACTATTAGTTGCCTTTGGAGGCTCAGAAGATGTTCTCACTTGGGGAAAAATCTTCCACACATGGTAGAGGATGGTGGCCACTCATGCATGCCTTGGCCAAACTTAGGAAGTTTTGGATAGGTGATAACTTCCCATGGAATATTAACCTCCAAAAGATTCAAACTTTACTTGAGCATGAGCAGCGACAGGAGGAGAAGCAGAGGAAGGATAGAGACATCCTGGTATGTGACTTTGGCATGGGAGATGTCAAAGAGGAGGGCAGCCACATGACAAATGTTTTACATGAAAGATCATCAGCACTGCCACTTTGGAGGATAGATCCATATTGGAAATCCTAGTTGTTGGTGGATTATTCCAAGGATATTTTTACTTGCATGATGCTTGATGACAAAATACTAGAGGAATTATTTTCAGTTAAAGATGAGGTCATCTACTATCATGGTAGGATCTTCTTATCTAGAGCATCCAAGCTCAAGAAGAATTTATTACATGCAACACATGAATATTTTCTCTTCAACCATACTTATTCCATGAGAACATACCATACTATCGTGGAGGGATATACTGAGGAAGGCTTTGAAGAGGAGATATATCAACATTTGATGAGATGCATGGACCATGTGGAGATGGAGGAGATACATAAATCTTTGATGGAGTTATCACAACCACCTCTTTCCTCCTTGGGAATGAGAGGGGATATATCTATGAGCCACTCCATTGGTATGAGCATGGTTTATTGTAAGGATCATGTTTATATGCATAATGATTTACTTGATGATTATTTGCATTCCTTTACCATTTATGTGCAGGCCATTTATCTCGGAAGGAGAATTATTCCTTATAAAATTCATGGCCAACTTGGGGCCATAAACATTGTTGAGCATGGCCACTCCCTAGTAGGATATAGGGATATGATTTACCATTCAGGGTGCACTCCAAAGGAACCAAACATTTCTCACATTCTCAAAGAATTTGAGAAGACTATGGAAACAAGTAAGTGGAGGGGAAAACACTTACCACATCATGATCTGAGGCAGCCAAGAGATATACTATGCTGGTTCCACATGTGGGACTATGATCCACCTCCATTTTTGCATATGACTGCTTATGTACCACTGGTTTTGATCTCATATATTGATGATGTCCTTATTTTTTTATGAGAATTATTGGAGGGAGGATGGAAGGATTGGATGTTCCCTTTGGGAGATATTTTCTCCATGTTTCTTATGCTTCATGTTTTAGGGAGAACATTCGGAAAACCATGATTGCTACATTGGATATTTTTCTTCCTTGTGGGATGAGTCATTTGCATCTCATGAGAACCTGGGAGGATCATGTCATGGAGGGATGGATTGGTAGACACTTGGCTTATGAGGAGAGATTATCACATCAAGGTGTCACCAATGGAGGAGGAGAAGAGTTGCAGCACTCACCTTTTCAGTTGCTTGAGAACAAGCAACATTTGGGAAGGGAGGACTATAATAAGAGGGTATGGAGACCCATAAATCTCCTTAATAGTAATAAAATCATTGCTAATATGAAATGAGGAAATATTAGCAGCTTAAGTAAGCACCCTTGTGTGTAAAAAGGGGATGGAGCACATAAACTGGGTCAACTTTGACCAAATCAACAACGATGTCATGGAGGAGTGGCATTCATTATGGGACATCACAGTTTTGGAGAGAGAATACATACATGTAAGTTGTGCCTTTAATGAGTGGGGCCAAGGGTGAGGAAGCTCACCACTTATATAAGGAAGAGGATGGCAGCCATGGATCATTATGTTATGTTATGTTTTGATAATTTGATTTTATGGTCTGTTTAGACTTATTGCTCTTCAGTTTTTTAGCTAAGATTGCAATGTTGTTTAGCACAGGGTGTTACTGAGCAGGAATCCCACCTCTATCCTTGAGTTACCTCTAAGGAAGAGTATTTTCACTAAATTCCACATTCAGGCATCACGCCAAAGCTTCGGTCTTATGGTACAGAGCGGTTCCTGTTGAGGTTGTGTTGTGTTACAGGGCAGAAGTTGTGGAGAGTTGATTTGGGTGATTTCTGAGCTAAATTTCATTAGAGGAACGTTTCCTTCCATTGGGAGACTAGTAAGGAAGACTCTGGACGATCACTGATACATTTGGCACCAGGCCACAATGTTTTTATCCCCTACAACATAGTATCAATATGGATCTGCATTATTCTAGGGAGGAGTTGCAGGGGTATTTGCAGTAGGTGATTTGGGGAGTGATTTCTTTAGTGAAGGGACCAGCCTTTCATTTTGAGGATCCATTGGAGGAGAGCATACTTATTTTCATATCAGATTCAGCCATTACTCTTCAGTTACTTGTTGCAGCATACTTTCAGCCCTAGGGCTGCAACTCATATTGTATTAAAGGGTGTATTTCTTGGAATCCCTCTTGGGTTGTCTTGGAAGGTTGTTATAGAGCCTAGTGTTGAGGTATAAAAGGTATCTTTTTAACACCTATTTATCCTACATTAATTATCAATCCAAGAACGACTTTTTATTTCAAGAGTGTACTCAGTCTGAGGCAGCAATTTATCCAAGAGCAATGCGGTGTGAGATAAAGTACAGTATTCTAAATACAAAAGTAAACAAATGCTTGGAAGAGAAATCTAATTATAATAACATAAATTCAAATGCTCTGAAACTTAACTATTCACTCAGCAAACATCAATCGAGGATGCAGTAGTAATAACTCATTCCTCTAGAAATTGATGCAATTGAAATCAAACTGGAACAAGACAATCAATCTGGGAACGAAAGCAATAACCAATGTTCTCTACAGTTGACAGTCTTTCTTTAAAGCAATCAAAGGGAAATCGAAATTGAACTAACTGCTGTTGAAAGTACACAAAGAAGAACTCTTATCAAAATCAAGAATTAGAAATGAAAAGCAATATGTAATTGAATGGCTATGTGCATAAACAACAAACTCTAACAATGTAAATAAACAACCTTTCTGCAATCTGAAGCTAATGAATCGAAAGTCATCAGCGGAAAATATTAACTTAAAACAGCAATTCTATTAAACACCAAGCCCACAGAAAACGTTGTTAAACAGTGATCGATATGAACAACAAGAAAATGGAGTTAAATATTGAACAACAAAGCTTTAGTAAACAATAACAAGATGAATAATACAGGAATTAAGATCCTTGTTGAAATGGAACAGTGATGCAATTCATTAACGTAACACACCAAGATCCATAAGAAATTAAACAACAAACCGATTAACTTGCAAACTGTAATAAAAGAAAATATGAACTATCTCACAACAATAATGAAAATATAGAGATACAAACAACGGATCGATACACCAGGGCTGGGCCCTCAACCACCGGTGAAACACCGCTGGGTTTTACTTCAGAGCTTGAGAAATGGAACGAGAACGCATCTTTGTATTAATCAAACATGAATAGATTTTACATCAGTTGCTCTTTGATCACGAGAGTCAAGTAATTACAGTGTTACAAAAGGAATTCAATAATCATCCATTGTTTTTCCAATACATAATACATGCTCTCCTTTTATAATCAGAAAGAGGAGAAATTAAATAGAAAATATGATCTCTCATAACAATATTGGATTTTTCCCAACAACTTGATCAACCAGAAAATATATTTCCATCAATCTTTCAACAAAACCAAGTCGAATTTGGATTTGCAGCTAAGATAATCTGGAGGACGGCAGCAAAAATAAATATGAGAAAATTGTGCTCAAAGAACCTTGCATTTCTCTCAATACAGGCGCAATCTGGGAAAATTGTTCATTGATAAAGTTAATTTGGTCTGTTCTGGACAAAACCCATGTTCCAGATTTTCCAGATTCGTCTTCATTTGCCGAGAATCTCAACCGCAAAACTTTCACTTCTTATTCCAGCGAATTTCTGAGTTGGAATATTTGATGATGATTTGGAGATCAAATCTGCAATCTAGCAAATATCTTGGAGGCTAAAATTGTGAGTGATGTTACAAAATATATTAATAAACCATCATTGATAAAATTATGCATAATAATCATCAATTTATTAAAAATAAAGGAGAAGAAATAATATTCATCCATAAGAGCGTAAATCATTATAAAATGGATTTATATAATAAATTATAATAAATGATATGATAAAGAAGAGTAAAAATGGATGAAATAAGTGTTAAAAAGTGGTCATATTCATGGCCCAACATACCCCCAAACTGAATATATTTCATGTCCTCATGCAACCCAGAACTGAGTATATTGCATGTCCTCATGCAACCCAAAGACAAAACCTATGTGTTAACCAAGCAAATAAAATTGTTCATCCCAACTCATGAAATGCATTGAACAAATGAATTTTTCATCAAATAATGAATATTCAATTTTAGCATTCTTGATATAGGCATAACAATTTTTACTGTTGACGTTCAACTATGAAGTTGCAAAAAATGTGACATAAGTAACAGCACTTCATTAACCATTTTCTCAAAAATCAGATCGTTTTGATGCACGGATCATGGGATATAAATAAAATGGTTGTAGGTGATAGTGCATAATTTTCGAAATTTTATGAACTAATTTAGCGTGAAATTATCTGGGTTTGTGTATTTTAATGATACCATAAGAATTCAGTTCATAGTTTTAAAGATATATGCAAATCGATTTTTACACTGTATAAAAATGAAATTGTATGCCTTAAATGAGAAAGATGTAGAAAAAACCATCATGTGTAGCAATTCCCCCCCAAACTGAAGAATTAGCATGTCCTCATGCGATGCTAGAAAACAAAGAGAGGTGGTTGCTACAATCTGTTGAAATCTATGCTTGGTGTAAAACAACATGGAATAAGGGAGGTGTTGAGAATGAATAAAAATATCAATGGATGATAACGAAGATTACTGACATGGTCATAAGTGTTAGCCACCTATAATATTTGTTATAGCAAAAGGTGGCTAATACTTTTTGAGCCTCCAAGGAACAAATTTTATTACTAAAAATTGTTGGCTCTTGAAGGCTCCTTGAAGGCCTCATGCCTTTTTCAAAAGTCTTCATTACTATTTCCATCTTATACTCAGAAAATTCTACTGATTTCATAAAGAAGTAACTGCTGAAAGACCATAATTTTCCCCCTTCTCAAACCTTCATTTGCTCCCCTTTTTCTCCATAAAAACTCCCTTGTTTTCATAAATCCTCTTCTTCCATTTATGAAAATCACTTTTCCATAGTTAAAAACCCATTTTTTAACTATTCCGAAACCCCCGATTCCTTTGAAAACCATGAGAAATTTCATAAAAAACAAAGTTTGATTACTATGGACCTAAGCCCCTTGGGCTAAGTCCTAACCACTTCCCCCACATGCCCATGCGTTAAAACCAAATGCCAAAACCTTATGGTGCTTATCGGCATCGGAAAATTTTGGCAAATGCATTTGTTTGTTACATGAAAAACCCGATGCAATCAGCTCCCTTTAATATAACTCCAGATCCCACGTTCCTTTTGAAAAACCAAGAGTTATTACCCCGAGCGCTAATCACATCGCAAAAATCCAATTCCACAAAGTTTTTTTCGTGTTTAAAAATTCTGATGCGATCAGCCTTTGTATTATAAAACTCCCGATCGCATCAATTTTTATATATATATCTTGTGGGCCCGCCTCGACACTTGTTACCTTCTATTTTTCTTCCCCGATCCATTTTTTCCTTTGTAAAATCGAAAAACCCACTTTTTCAAACTTTTCACTTAAAAACCCAAATCACGTGTTAATATGAAGATGGGTTGATTGAAAGACTGATCGTGCGATCGCAATCGCAGAAAATACAATGGGTCGATTGAAAGACCGATCGTGCAATCGCAAAATCGCATGTTTTATGTGAAGCCCCCGATCACTCATCGCAAATATCTGCAATGCGATTGATGGCATCGCAAATATTTGCGATGCGATTGATCAATCGCAAATCCCTCCTCCATCGCATCACATTTCTCCATCGCATCACATTTTTTCATCGCATCGCGTTTTTATTACGCGCATTCGCTTGCTATCCCCGATTGTGATTCTCCATTTCAATCTGAACCGTCCACGTGTCCAGATCGGACGGTCCAAAATCGCTATTACTTGTTCTTTTCCACGCTCTTCTTTTACCTCTTTTGAGTAAATCTCCACCGTTGGATGCTTTCATCCAACGGCCACACTCCTCTCCCGCCCTCTGAAGCAGTTAAAACCTAAAAATGCAGGATTTCCTAATGTTTTGTTTATTTTGTAGGTTTAAAATGGTTTTTTCCATAAGAATGCCGGGGGCCGGGAATGACGATTCCCGGGCCTTTAGTCCTTAAAAGAGAACCATTCACAGGGTTAAATTCAATGATTTATCAATGATTCATGAGCGTTGATAACATAAAGAGCCCTGCGCGGCCCTGCATATCGACAAGACACTGTTTTATTCAAAAGAACAGTTAAAGAGTATCAATTTGAAGATAGAACATAGCAGATGAAGATTGAAGACAGATTTTTGGAATTGCGACTAAGAATGCTTATCAAAATCCTAATTCCTAGAGTTAAAACACAATTAAAGGAGATCATAAATGTTTTAACAGACAGAAAGGGCCTCCACCGCCATATTTGAGGCGAATTGATTCCTCAGCTACCACAGAGACACATGTTGCCTCAAACCTTTCAAAACAGAGGCCGAAGTTATTGAAGAAAATTAGATATTCACCTCCAACGCAGCCAGGGAGTTACTTCTGCAAGGAAATCAATGCAGAAATATCTGCAGAGTTACTCCAAACATTACACAAAGCCTCAAAGTCAAATAAATCTCCCACCGAGCTTAATTCATAAATTTAAAACAGTTAATACAGAGAACCACTTGTAAACTTCTTCATCGAGCCCCTCAAAAGGCCAAGCAGTCTTGAATCTGTATTAATTTCTTTAAGAGATCTTTTGTTAGATTTCACCTCCTCATTCTTCTATAAATACCTCAGTAGAAGATGAGAAACTCTTGGTTGTGGAACTTTTAAATACATGTGAGCTTAAACATCTGTGTGTAAATAGTATTCACTGGCTCTTGGAGCTCTGCTTGTGAAAAATAGGTTAGGCTGAGATGTGTAGATGAATGCTAAACTAAAGCATTGGACTTAAAGCTGTAACTAGTTTGGAGCATCAATACAAGCTGATTTATGGGATCCTGGTCTATGTTGGCAGTGATGTTTTTCTCATTGTAACTTGTTATTTTATTTATGTTTTCACTGTGTTTCATTTTCTCTTATAAAGAACATCATGCATAGGGTTAGGACCTACTGTATATCAGTAACATTCTCTGACTGAAAATCTTTATCTGAATGTTCTCTTCAATCTGTTTTATTTAGGAATGATTTAATTCAGGTCAAGCATAGGAATGTTGGCGTTCCCTCGTCTTATTGTCTTAGCTGAATATTATTCTTTTATGTTATGTTCAGTAATAGTTAAGTAGAGATGAACTATGGAAGATATGGTGTGCCCTGGTTCTAGTTTTATCACCAAAGGTTGTCTGAATGTTTCCCTTAGAATGTGTTAAAAGCTGGCTAGTTTCAAAGTACTTACCAGATCTTAGGCCATTCTGTGTTATCTTTGTTATCGTCTTGAAAGTAACCAAGTAAAGAAGAGCTAGGAGAGGATTTGTGGTGAGCCCGGCCCTCTAGTTTCGACTCCAACAGTTGCCTTCAATTTTCCCTATGTTTTTGTATGTTTTCTATTGGAAGTGTATCAAAGGCTAGCTAGTTTCAAAGTACTTACCAGATCCTAGTTTGCTTTCATGTTTTTCTCAAGTGCTTGGTCAAAGGCTGGCTAGTTTCAAAGTACTTATCAGATCTTTGGTTGCTCTTTGTTCTTCATCTGTTATTTTCCCCTTCTTATTATACCACTTCATTCCATAAATCACACTTAAAAGAGATCCTTAGACATGGATGACTTGCCCCATAGACCACTCTTGCCTCTTGCTGTTCCAATTAAACCCTATTATGACTCCATAGCCCAATGGACTAAAACCTGCAATGATCTATTATTTTGACCGAAGCTTACTCTTTTTGCTTGCAACTTCTCACCTTTGAAGCTATTTTCATATAGATCTTTCCGCCTCAAACAGTAATCATGCTCAACCATCCAAAAAACAAAACAAACCCTTGGTCTTCATAACTAGCCTAATATCATTACCCCAAACTTCAAAGACAAATCCATCTTTGCACTTATTGGAGAGATCCCTCTCCGGATTCAAGAGGGCTAGATCCTAGAATCCCAAAGTCGGTTCAAACGATGTTGTTTCTGCAGTTTTAGTCTCACCAATCTGCTAAAATTACAGATCCCCAACATTTCTGTCGACTCCACTGGGGAACCAAAACCCAGAATCATTTTCATTTTTATAAAATTTGAGAGTAAAAAGCAGCCTTTTCAAGCACTACCAAGAAGTGGTAATCATGATGAAACTTGTTTGAATCAGTGACAATCTAGGCAAACCCTAGGATTCTCATAAGACTTTATCTAACCTTGAAAAATTAGCTGGCTTAGCCATAAGAGTAGACTATCTTTGTCTCATAACCATAGCTAAGTTTTGAAGCAGAGTTAGGATATCCTTAGAAACCACACAACTGAAAAATAACTCGGAAAAGCACCTAAAAATATTTCAGATTGGAATTCAATAAACATGGTGGTGGACCATAAAACCTTTTACCTCCTTAGGAGCTAAAAACTTCCACTCGGCGACTCCACAATCCTTAACAGACCTTAAGACTCCACTGGGAAGAACCCTTATCATTATAACATCATTCAAACTCAGTCAGAGGACTGTAGGATTAAAATATGTGTAAACAGATTAGTTAACCTCTCAAAGATTGTCATATCTGGTTGAACGTTTCTTGTTTATTTGGGTCTAAAAACACAGCCTAGTGGCTTCTAAAAAGATTCACACTAGAGCCCATCCTGACCCTAATCCACCTGAGATAGTTGATGACCCAGAAAGTATCCTTTGGAAGTCTCCTAGGATTAAATTATCAACTGTTTTCAGATCACCCTTGAGAGCTAATTCAGTCCCTGAAAATCTTTCAGCTCTACAACAATCACAAGTTGACTTAGTAAACACATTTAGAACTAGGTCATTTCATGATATAATTCAGATAGACTCTGAGTCTTCACTTTCATCCCCGGAAGCAAGTGAACATCTCGGTAGTAGAGAAACAACGCCTCCTGATTTACATTTCCTTCATAACTTAGGTGTCTCTCATCCAAGATCAGCTCAGTAGTCTATTCCTGGTCCATCCACTTCTGCTCACCTTACATCCACTGTTCAAACCACTCCACTTCAGCCCACTTTCCCTTTTTTCAACCCACCTGTAAATCCACCTCCAACTCCTATCATGGCAGCATGGTATGCCCCTTTATTTCTTCCTGTACCATTAGTCAATCTTCCACAGGACTATCAGTCCAAACTTCCATTATATGATGCTAGCAATGCTACAAATGCATCACAACACGTGGATAAGATGAATTACTACTTTGATAGAAATGAAATTGATGATAATTCTGTCAAGCTTAGATTATTTGCTCAAAGTCTAGGGGGAGGAGTAAGAAAATGGTTTAAAGGTTTAGCCCCCATAGTATTAATGATCTTCAAGGCTTCCATCAAACATTCTTAAACAAATGGGAAGTGAAGAAGAATTCTCTTCAAGTCCTCTCTGATTACAACAATCTCCATAGAAACCCAGGGGAAAGTGTGCAAGCCTACTGCACTAGATTTAATAGCGTATACAATGCACTCTCCCTAGAACTAAAACCTCCAGAAGGCTCCGCTTTAAACAAATTTCCTGAAGGGTTTGACGCTGACATGACCTGTTTGCTAAGAGAGAGATATTTTTCCACCCTTGAAGATATGCAAAGAGGCGCTCTGTCTGTGGAAGTCAACCTAATGGAGAAGAGAGCAAGAATGAAAAATGAAAAGAGATTATCTTTTAGAGAGGAATCCACACCCTCTACTTCCAAGTCAAAAATGGAAAAAATGATGGAAGAAATGATGAAAGAGATGAGCATAATCAAGAGAGCGCAAGCGAGTCAAAATCAAACTTCTCCTCAAAATAGAGACTAGAACCAGAATCAGAATTCTAGAAGGAACCAACCTCCAAACAGACCTAGGGAAGATGATCAACAGATCACTCCTCCCTTTCATCAAAATTATGTAAGTGAGGTTGAGGAAACTGATGAAATAACAAAGGAGGATTATATCAACATGTTTGGGGTAGAGGATGATGGCTTGGAAGTTCATTATGATAGAAAACAAGGTCTTTACACACCTTATGATGACAAAAGAGATGATAATGAAAATTATTATCAAGACATGGAAAATGTCATCATAGAGCCTCAAAGAGAATATGACCTTAGAAGCAAAGCTAGTCAACAAACTCCCAACACCAAAACCTCTGAAAAATCTTCACAAAACAGCACTGCAACCAAACCTAAAGTTGTCAAACAAAAGGACAAAACGGTGGCTTTCAATTCTAATAAAGGTAAAGAGAAAAGCACTCAAAATCTTGAAAAACAGAGTGCAGACATTAGTAGTACTAACACTTCAGCTAGTACTCCTGTTACAACCGTTTTGTCAAGTGTAAATAGAACAAATAAGCAAGCTG
Source organism: Pinus albicaulis (assembly GCA_034641835.2). Lineage (NCBI taxonomy): Eukaryota > Viridiplantae > Streptophyta > Pinopsida > Pinales > Pinaceae > Pinus > Pinus albicaulis. Next base: position 1,362,355,821 of record CM076577.1, read on the forward strand.
TTGTTGATGATAGAGTGGCAGTAAATAAGGTTGAAAACAACACTTTGAAGAACCAAATTCCTTTCAGCCTGGAGCAGGAAATTTCGAAAATCAAAATCTCTGTTCCCTTGATTGAGTTAGTTGCCCAACTTGTATATAAGACCCAAATTTTGAGGCTTTAAACATTGAAGAGAACAATGACACAGTCAATCTTAATGATGACCAACCAGAGCTTATTTTTGGTCCAAAGATAGAAGGTAAGTTTCAAGAGGGACCTGTCCCTCCCTTTTATGTGAGTTTAAACATTCATAACAAAATTTTGCACAACGCTATGCATGATTCCGGGGCTTCTCATAATTTAATTCCTAAAGCTGTGATGGAAAGCCTTGGTTCAGAAATCAGCAGACCTTACAAAGACCTGTACTCCTTTGACTCAAGAAGAGAAAAATGTTTAGGACTAATCAAAGACCTCTGCGTTAAATTAGCTCAAATTCCAGCTAAGTGTTTGGTTATGGATATTGTTGTGGCTGATGTGCCCCCAAAGTATGGAATGTTATTATCAAGATCTTTGGGGGCTAAGTTACAAGGGACTATGCAAATGGGCATTACCTATGTGACTATCCCTGTTTTCAATCAGACTAGAAGACTTTACAGGGAGTCTCATATGCAATACACAGTTACAAGTCAAGACAGACCACAAAACTCTCCTATGTATTCTGTAAGTACAGGCCTTGATTATTTTATCATGTTTAATGATGAAACACTTATTGAACAAATCACGTTAACGGGATTAATGGCCAACAGTGAGGAAGAGGGACACAACGCAGAAGTGTCAAAACAGTTTGCTGCACTTGAAAATGTTAGCAAACCAAGCACAGGTCTTGATCTACTAGTCATGAGTCCGTGGCTTTTAAAGCTTGATAGTCAAGAAAACAACCCTCAACTAAGTGAAAATCTGGAAGAGTTGAAACAAAAACAACTAAGTGCTGATATACCAGAAACACCCGAAAACACGGTAGTTGAAGAGGACATTCACCAAACAGATGAAATCAAGAATAGTCCTCTATGGAGTATGTATTTTGACGGATCCTGCACTAGAACTAACGCTGGTGCAGGTGTCTGGATCTGCAACACTGAAAACAAACACACAGAATGCATTTCATGAAAATTAAACTTTCAGTGTTCCAACAACATAGCGGAGTATGAATCCCTGCTCTTAGGCTTACATTTGTTAAAAAGTTAGGAGCCAAGAGAATCAATGTGTATGGGGATTCTGAGTTAATCATTAGGCAAGTCAATGGGGAGTATAACGCAAATCATCCCAGACTTAGGGCCTATCGTAACGATGTCATGGATCTTTTGAAAACATTCGAGGAGTCCAAACTGATGTTTATCCCAAGAAAAAGAAATCTTATAGCTCATAATTTAGCATCTGCAGCTAGGACGTGTTTAACGCCATATGAAACTGAATATTGCTCAGCTCAAATAAAATTCAGACCAGCTGTGCCTGATAATAAAAAGTATTGGCAAGTGTTTGACGGAGACAAAAAAATAGAAGACTTCATGCAATTTAGAAATGAATTCGAACTACATAGTTCAGACTCAAACTATGATATAGACTGCAGTGAAGAAAATTTTCTTGGTGAAGAGAAACCCTCTCCTGAGCTTGTCAATATTAATCTTCTGACTAGCAAACTTAGAAACAAAACAAAATCGAATGCAGAGTTAGAAACAGGGGACTTAGAAACTCTGCACTCTAAAGATGAAAGTTTGCCAAGTAGTCTGGCACCTTTGGAAGAATTGCTTGATTTTAACTATGTGGCAAAGAAACCAAAACTGGAGCCTATAGAGACTGAAGCGGAAGAGTGTAATATAGGCAGTGAACTTAAACCAAAGATCATTAAGCTGTCTAAAACTTTACTAGCTCACATTAAAATGAAATACATAGAGCTGTTTAAAGAGTTTTTTGATGTTTTTGTGTGGAGTTACAAAGATCTTAAGTCCTATGAAACTGAAATAATACAGCACAAAATCCCTCTCAAAGAAAACCAAAAACCATTCAAACAAAAATTGCGCAGAATAAACCCTGTTCAGTTGCCTTTGGTCCAGAAGGAGATCATGAAAATGTATGATGCTGGTATTATTGTCCCTATTAGATATTCTGAATGGTTATCTAATCTGGTGCCTGTTAGAAAGAAAACTGAAGAGATCAGGCTTTGTATAGACTTTAGAGACTTAAACAAAGCTTCATTAAAAGACAACTACCCTTTACCTAAGATGGATCATATTTTGCAAAGGGTGGTGGGGTCTAGAAGAATTTATTTTCTCGATGGCTATTCAGGGTACAATCAGATTTTAGTTCACCCTGCTGATCAATTAAAGACAACCTTTACTACACCATGGGGCACTTTCATGTATTTGAAAATGCCCTTTGGTCTAATGAATGTTGGAGCAACTTTTCAAAGAGCCATGGACATAGCATTCTCAGAAGAACTGGGCTTCTTCATCATTATCTATCTTGATGATGTTACTGTGTTCTCAAAAACAGATGAAGAGCACTTAGAACATTTAAGAAATGTTTTCAAGAAATGCAGAAAGTTTGGGATATCTTTAAACCCTAAGAAGACACTATTTGGTCTCCAAGAAGGTAAACTTCTTGGGCACATTATTTTAGAGGAGGGTATAAAGATAGATCCAAAGAGGATTGAGGCCATATTGCAAATCTCTCATCCTCGAAACATTAAAGAGTTGCAATCTTTCATTGGAAAGATCAACTTTTTGAGAAGGTTCATCCCCAATTTGGCCAAGCTCCTTAGGAATATCACAAACATGTTAAAGAAGGAGAAAGGGGTGAAATGGACCTTGGAATCAAGGAAGTCTTTTGAACTGGTGAAACAAGCGCTAACCAAAACACTAGTTCTAATAAGTCCTGATTTTTCAAAAGATTTTTATATCTTTTAATTTGCATTAGAACATACCATAGCTGTTGTCCTTTTACAGAAAAATCCACAAGGACAAGAAAAGCCTATTGCATTCTTTAGCAAGGCATTGAGGGATTCCCCTTTGAGGTATAACATTATGGAGAAGCAAGCTTTTGCTTTGGTTAAAGCTTTGAAAGAATTCAGAGTGTACATCCTTCACTCACACATCATTGCCTTTGTCCAAAACTCAGTTGTTAAAGACATTCTAACACAGGACCCAGATGGTAAGAGAGGTAAGTGGATTGTTGTTATCCTTGAATATGATTTAGAGATAAAACCCACTAAACTCATCAAAGGCCAAGGTCTAGCTAGATTAATGGCTGAATCAAATTTTGAAGTTCTTGATATTAATATGATTAATGCTTTGGATGACCAAGAAGAATTCTCAACTCCTATAGTTGAAGATCATTTTATGAATTCTCCTTGGTATGTTGATATTATCTATGTTTTGCTTAAATTGAATACACCTCCTGGTTTGACAAAAACAAAGGCAAGATTCCTAAAATTGAAAGCTGTAAACTATTGCATTATTGTTAAATGTCTTTATTGGAAAAATGCAAGTGGTCTATTGCTTAAATTTTTGCCTGAGTTTGATGCAGAGAAGGTTAAGTACCAGTTCCATGAAGGAGAGTGTGGAGATCATTTGTACTGGAAGACAACAGCCAACAAAATTTTGAGGGCTGGTTTCTATTGGCCTACTCTCTTCCATGATGTGCGTAAGATGATCATATCCTGTCATAAATGCCAACTTTTTGAAGGCAAAAGAAAACTGCTACCCCTGCCTCTGCATCCAATCACTGTTGAAGCTCCATTTCAACAGTGGGGACTTGACTTCATCGGAGAAATCCATCCCCCATCTTCTGCTCAGCATAGATGGATTCTCACTGCCACAGACTATTTCACTAAGTGGATAGAAGCCATACCTTGTAGGCAGGCCAATGATTCAGTTATCATAAAATTTATAGAGACTAACATTTTCTCCAGATTTGGCTGTCCTACCAAGATCATCACTGATAATGCAGCAGCATTTGGATCAAAGAGGATGGTTGAGTTCTGTCACAGATACCAGATAACATTGGGGCATTCTACGGCCTATTACCCTCAAGGTAATGGACTTGCAGAATCCGAAAATAAAATTTTAGTGAACATAATCAAGAAATTGTTCGAAGACAACAAAAAGTCTTGCCACACAAAGCTGGTTCACGCACTTTGGGCTGACAGATTGACTTTGAAGAAATCTATTGGCATGTCACCTTTCCAGCTTGTGTATGGTACTGATGCAATTTTTCCAAACAGCCTTGGTGTACCAGTGATGAAGTTGATTCAAGCATTGCAAACTGAAGAAAATGATATGATCAGAAGAATAAATCAAACCATTCATCTTCAGCAAACTAGAGAGGAGGTTTACAGCAAAGCATTGCAGAAACAGATCAGCATTAAAAAGCTTTTTGACAGAAGAAAAAAGGCCAGCAATTTCAAAGTTGGGGACAAGGTTTTAAAGTGGGACTCAAGAAGGGAAGATAAGGGCAAGCATGGAAAGTCTGACAACCTATGGCTTGGCCCTTACTCTATTCATTCAGCTGCTGGTAACAATGCATTTTTCTTACAGCAGTTGAATGGAGCAGAATTGTTTGGAAGTCCTGTCAATGGCAGGATGCTTAAACATTACTTTTCTTGACCCATGATATGTTTTGAAGCCTTTTTATATTTTTTCCATTATAAATATCTCATCCACCATTGCATTCAAAGTTGGAAAAATCAAAAATACAAAAACAATGAAAAGAGAAAAGAGGGCAGATTGTGAAAACAAGAAAGGTATAGCCCCATACCAAAAAAGAGAAAGAAATCTTAAAGTGTGCAAGCTTAAATGCCACTCCTGCAATAACACACTTCTAGTTAGTCAAATAGCCTAAACTTGACTAATTAGCTTTAAATTTTCTGCTGATAGGGTAGTGAATTTGATTTGCCAAACTGTTTAATCTTGGCTTATCAGTAGATAGTTTAGGATAGAAAATTAAAGGTTCAAACATGTTCAAAATCTGAACCTAAGTTCCCAAAAAGAAAAAAGACTCAAATATGTTCTATTTTCTTGAGTCAAAAGAGATGTAAATCTGGTTCAAATTAACTCAAAATCTGAACCAGTTGATAGAAGAAAAACAGCTCAAACAAAAGCAAAAACAGAGCTATAAAGAAAAGAGAAGGCCATGATAAGAAACTTTCAGATCTTAAGCCTTCCGTTTTGATTTAATTTTTTACAAAATAAATGTCTATGTGCAGCTTTTTTTTATGCCATAGATCACAGCAAGTCAAAAAGCTTAATCTTTACTTGACTGTTTTTAAATTTCTGTTGTAGAATTTAGAGAATAAAAATCTGTTAGACTGTTTAATCCTAACAGATTAGTAGATTAGGTAGAGAATTTTATGGACTCGACTGTTTAATCTGAGTCCATGGAGAAATAAGGAGTAGAAATAGATTAGATTTCCTGCTTTCAAAATAATAGAATGTTGTGAATAGAGTTTGCCAATCCAAGTGCACTCTAATGAAGAAAAAAAGCTAGATCAGTAGGATTGGGTAGGTAGGAAGTTTGTATTGATAAAGGTCCAATGTTTTCATGGTTGCTGATATGCTTTCAAAAAGAAGATCATCCCAGTAAAGAAAGAGTAGCCCAATGGATCAGGCACAGGTCAGCCTCCCAGAGAATAAAGAATGAGGCAACTGATCAGCCTCCCAGAGAATGCAAGTCTGAAGTTCTTGATGCCTTCAAGAAGGCATCATCCCCAAGTGGAGCCACTGTTAGCCACCTATAATATTTGTTATAGAAAAAGGTGGCTAAGAATTTTTGAGCCTCCAAGGAACAAATTTTATTACTAAAAATTGTTGGCTCTTGAAGGCTCCTTGAAGGGCTCATGCCTTTGTCCAAAGTCTTCATTACTATTTCCATCTTATACTCAGAAAATTCTGCTGATTTCATAAAGAAGTAACTGCTGAAAGACCATCATTTTCCCCCTTCTCAAACCTTCATTTGCTCCCCTTTTTCTCCATAAAAACTCCCTTGTTTTCATAAATCCTCTTCTTCCATTTATGAAAATCACTTTTCCATAGTTAAAAGCCCATTTTTTAACTATTCCGAAACCCCCGATTCCTTTGAAAACCATGAGAAATTTCATAAAAAACAAAGTTTGATTACTATGGACCTAAGCCCCTTGGGCTAAGTCCTAACCACTTCCCCCCACATGCCCATGCGTTAAAACCAAATGCCAAAACCTTATGGCACTTATCAGCATCGGAAACTTTTGGCAAGTGCATTTTTTTGTTACATAAAAAACCCGATGCGATCAGCTCCCTTTAATATAACTTCAGATCCCACGTTCCTTTTGAAAAACCAAGAGTTATTACCCTGAGCGCTAATCGCATCGCAAAAATCCAATTGCACAAAGTTTTTGCCGTGTTTAAAAATTCCGATGTGATCAGCCTTTGTATTATAAAACTCCCGATCGCATCAATTTTTATATATATATCCTGTGGGCCCGCCTCGACACTTGTTACCTTCTATTTTTCTTCCCCAATCCATTTTTTCCTTTGTAAAATCGAAAAACCCACTTTTTCAAAGTTTTCACTTAAAAACCAAAATCACGTGTTAATATGAAGATGGGTGGATTAAAAGACCGATCATGCGATCGCAATCGCAGAAAATACAATGGGTCGATTGAAAGACCGATCGCACAATCGCAAAATCACATGTTTTATGTGAAGCCCCCGATCACTCATCGCAAATATTTGCGATGTGATTGATCGCGTCGCAAATATTTGCGATGCGATTGATCGATCGCAAATCCCTCCTCCATCGCATCGCATTTCTCCATCGCATCGCATTTTTTCATCTTATCGCGTTTTTATTACGCGCATTCGCTTGCTATCCCCGATTGTGATTCTTCATTTCAATCTGAACCATCCTCGTGTCCAGATCGGACGGTCCAAAATCGCTATTACTTGTTCTTTTTCACGCTCTTGTTTTACCTCTTTTGAGTAAATATCCACCGTTGGATACTTTCATCCAATGGTCACGCCCTCTCCTGCCCTCTGAAGCAGTTAAAACCTAAAAACGCAGGATTTCCTAATGTTTTGTTTATTTTGCAGGTTTAAACTGGTTTTTTCCATAAGAATGCCGGGGGCCGGGAATGACGATTCCCAGGCCTTTAGTCCTTAAAAGAGAACCATTCACAGGGTTAAATTCAATGATTTATCAATTATTCATGAGCGGTGATAACATAAAGAGCCCTGCGCGGCCCTACACATCGACAAGATACTGTTTTATTCAAAAGAACAGTTAAAGAGTATCAATTTGAAGATAGAACACAGCAGATGAAGATTGAAGACATATTTTTGGAATTGCGGCTAAGAATTCTTATCAAAATCCTAATTCCCAGAGTTAAAACACAATTAAAGGAGATCATAAATGTTTTAACAGACAGAAAGGGCCTCCACCGCCATATTTGAGGCGAATTGATTCCTCAGCTACGACAGAGCCACCTGTTGCCTCAAACCTTTCAAAACAGAGGCCGAAGTTATTGAATAAAATCAGATATTTGCCTCCAGCGCAGTGAGGAAGTTACTTCTGCAAGGAAATCAATGCAGAAATATCTGCAGAGTTACTCCAAACATTACACAAAGCCTCAAAGTCAAATAAGGCTCCCACCGAGCTTAATTCATAAATGTAAAATAGTTAATACAGAGAACCACTTGTGAACTTCTTCATCGAGCCCCTCAAAAGGCCAAGATGTCTTGAATCTGTATTAATTTCCTTAAGAGATCTTTTGTTAGATTTCACCTCCTCATTCTTCTATAAATACCTCAGTAGAAGATGAGAAATTGTTGGTTGTAGAACTTTGAAATACATGTGAGCTTAAAAATTTGTTTGTAAATAGTATTCACTGGCTCTTGGAGCTCTACTTGTGAAAGATAGGTTAGGCTAAGATGTGTAGATGAATGCTAAACTAAAGCATTGGACTTAAAGCTGTAACTGGTTTGGAGCATCAATACAAGCTGATTTATGGGATCCTGGTCTATGTTGACGGTGATGTTTTTCTCATTGTAACTTGTTATTTTATTTATGTTTTCACTGTGTTTCATTTTCTCTTATAAAGAACAGCATGCATAGGGTTAGGACCTACTGTATATCAGTAACCTTTTGTTGACTGAAAATTTTTATCTGAATTTTTTCTTCAATATGTTTTATTTAGGAATGATTTAATTCAGTTCAACCATAGGAATGTTGGCGTTCCCTCATCTTATTGTCTTAGCTGAATATTATTCTTGAATGTTATGTTCAGTAATAGTTAAGTAGAGATGAACTATGGAAGATATGGTGTGCCCTGGTCCTAGTTTTATCCCCAAAGGCTGTCTGAATATTTCCCTTAGAATGTGTTAAAAGCTGGCTAGTTTCAAAGTACTTACCAGATCTTAGGCCATTCTTTGTTATCTTTGTTATCATCTTGAAAGTAACCAAGTAAAGAAGAGCTAGGAGAGGATTTGTGGTGAGCCCGGCCTGCTAGTTTCGACTCCAACAGTTGCCTTCAAGTTTCCCTGTGTTTTTGTATGTTTTCTATTGGAAGTGTATCAAAGGCTGGCTAGTTTCAAAGTACTTACCAAATCCTAGTTTGCTTTCATGTTTTTCTCAAGTGCTTGGTCAAAGGCTGGCTAGTTTCAAAGTACTTATCAGATCCTAGGCTGCTCTTTGCTCTTCATCTGTTATTTTCCCCTTCTTATTATACCACTTCATTCCATAAATCAAACTTCAAAGAGATCCTTAGACATAGATGACTTGCCCCATAGACCACTCTTGCCTCTTGTTGTTCCAATTAAACCCTATTATGACTCCATAGCCCAATGGACTAAAACTTGCAATGATCTATCATTTTTACCGAAGCTTACTCTTTTTGCTTGCAACTTCTCACCTTTGAAGCTATTTTCATATAGATCTTTCTGCCCCAAACAGTAATCATGCTCAACCATCGAAAAAACAAAACAAACCCTTGGTCTTCATAACTAGCCTAATATCATTACCCCAAACTTCAAAGACAAATCCATCTTTGCACTTATTGGAGAGATCCCTTTCCGGATTCAGGAGGGCTAGATCCTAGAATCCCAAATTTGGTTGAAATGATGTTGTTTCTGCAATTTTAGTCTCACCAATCTGCTAAAATTATAGATCCCCAACAATAAGAAAGAAATGAAGGAAAGCAACACTCCCCCAAATTGAAAGATGAGATTGTTGGGAAAAGTACTGAGAGGGGGGGTGAATCAGTATTTACTGCATATTCAAAACTTTCACTTTTTCCTGCTTCTAAAACTCATACGCTACTTTCCTGAACCAGACTTGCGTATATACGCGGATACCCTTTACGAAACTCGCGTATACACAGATATCTATTTATGTCATTAATTCTTCACTTAAATCATTCCTTCATTTATTCATCAGATATTCAATAAGCAGTAAACATGTGCAGTAAGAACAGAATAAATCATTACACAAAGCATCACACATGAACACCAGGATTTTTAGGTGGAAACCCAAGTCGGGAGAAAACCACCGCTGCAGTTGCTCAGCCTTCAATATTTTATTATAGAGAAAACATCTTACAACATATGTGCTGGCGCAGACTTGACCAGCACGCAGGCACCCACCTGCGCTCGTTTACCAGCCTCTCCTGGAAGGGAGCTACGACCCCCCGACTCGTTTACCAGCCTCTCCTGGAAGGGAGCTACGACCCCCCGATCTCGTTTACCAGCCTCACCTGGAAGGGAGCTACGACCCCCTGACTGAAGGCTACAACCTTCAGCACCACCTTGGACCACGTTTCATCAAATTTCACACTGGATCCAACCACTTCAATAGAACACAACTTGCAGGCCACAATTTATCATATTTCCAGACCGAACCCTTTCCATACTTTTAAGTACAAACATACATCATCAACAGATACATATCAACACAGATCAGATAGCAGAAACACAGCAGAACAGATCAGATATTTCATACCCCTTGCTTCAACAAACCCTAGTTTGCATACGCGTTTTCCCTTCACTGATGTCGCGTATATACGCGCTTTCGTCCACACAAACCAGCGTATACCTCAGTGTATATTTTATTGCGCATACGCGCTTTCTCTTTGCTGAAGCTGCGTATATACGCGCTTCCTCCGCGTCTAAGTAGCGTATAGATCTTCAATTATTACAGAGCAGCATACTTCATCAGATCAGATATTCAGTTCAGATCTACCCTTTTGCTTCAGACAGATGTTCGCCTAGATGCTCGCCTCATCACAGATCTAAGTCTTCCATAATCAGATCTAACAAATACAAGAGCAATTCAGATCTAGATCCCCTTCTTCATCGTTGGTGCATCATACAATCAGATTTATCATTCAAGTGTAACCCTTTCCATTCAGATATACTTCAGAGAGAAGTATTCATTCAAGCTCAGACATCTTGCACCCACACCTCTGATTTTCACAATGAATTTCTTCTCCTTATATAGGTTTATCCTTTTTCAATACCACGGGCCCCTTTTTCAATACCACGAGCCAAACCAATACCACGAGCCCAAAACTACCTGGACGGGGTCATTTAGGCGGATCATTACCCAATACAATGGGTCAGTACCATGGTGGTTACCCTTAGTTTTGCAATTTTTGAGCGCTTTATCCCATACGCGACTTGGCATGTTCTTTTCCGCGTGCATACGCGACTTCCCCTAGGCCAATCTGCGTATACCAAGAGACATACTCTTTTTCATCATACTTTGAGTACATTCTGAAATCCTTTCTTCATAGCCTTCTGTACACACTGTAGAAACAAAATATTTTCTTCATCAGGAACACATTCTCTTAAGCACAACTTCATCAAGTAAGTTTTCATCATCTTCATCAAGTGGGTTGCCTTTCAAGGACAACACTCAACAACATATCACATCAGATTTACATCATTTACCAAGTCCATCAAGCCAATAATAGCTTCATCAAGTGTATTGTCATCAAGGACAACACATGCCAAAAATATTATGTCTTCATCTTCATTTAGTGGGTTGCCATCAAGGACAACACTCTGCATCATATTTCCAACAATCTCCCCCTTTGGACTTGATGGCAACCACGATGGTGTTTGGTTACCATAGCAGATAGATACCATGTCACTCTCCCAAAAATGTCATTCTCCCAAAAATTTGACATCATTATCTTCTCTTCATTCAAACACCATGTCACTCTCCCCCTTTGACATCAAGGGCAAAGGGCGGAACAAAAACCAACACTCTCCCCCTTTTTCTCCTCATGTGGAAGAAACATTCTGCAGATCTGATATGTGCTGAAGTGGCCAAGCTCCCCCTGAGTTCATGCTGAATCTTCAAACATATTTGTCAATGAAGTACATGACTCTATGAACTTCCTATCACCAAAGACTCATACTTACATCAATTATTCATCTAAGTGGATTTACATATGAGACTCAACTACCCAACCAAGAGGGTTTACAAATTTCAATTCAACCAAGTGGGTTTACAAAATTTGACAAGTCCTTACATGACTGAATATTACAATTTACATCATGGGTCTCCACATGACCTTTTCATCAAAAATACAAATATGACTTTTCATACTCAATACCAAGAAGACCTCAAGAGAGATCATATAATAGAACCATCATAATGCCAACAGTGCATTATACTCGGCAAAGCTAATGCTCCCCCTGAAACTGTGCAACCAAGCAATCTTTCCAAAGACTAAGGCTCTCCCTTAGTTTGTGCATCCTGAAAACTTTCATCAACAAATCATCAAGGCATCTTCATCAAAACATTAGAAACAGAATTATGAGAACTGGAACACCACCAGAGATACCAAACATTATCAGAGATACCAAGCAGCACTGCAGCTGTGCTGAAGAGAGCTAAACCAACCAAAAATTGCCAGCAACCAAACATACGCGGTTTTCTGTGCAAGAAATCGCGTACATACGCGACTGTGTTTCAGGAAACCCGCGTATCCCAAGACATCTTCTAAATTTCAACCAGATCTGATTCTTTGTAAGGCAAAGACAGTGTTCAGCTTCTTTCTGAGACATTTGAATGCTTCCCTGGACTGCAGATGGATAGAACAGTGTAGTTGTGTTTTCAAGCGTCATCCAACGGTTGTAGCATCAATACAATCTTTCCAAGAGAGATTATCATATCAGAATAGCATCTTCACATCAGAGTCAAGCAATCATCCATGTGGTCCAATATCATCAAGATCTTCAAGATTTAACATGAAGTAACATATGAAGGCAAAAGATCTCAACCATAGTAACAACGACATCCAAGTCATCCATGTGTGAGCACACAAAGATACTTATCAGCAATCAGGGCTCAAATTCTCATCATAATAATCCATGTACCAAGTCTTCATCATTTGAGCATGAGTATCATAAAGACCAAAGAATAAGAAATCATATTGCCAACAATGCAATCATTAGTATTCAACCTGCTGCTCCCCTTAAACCAGTGCTCTTCCTTAACTTGTGCAATCTGAAACACCTTCAACAGTAAGTTATTAGCAACAATCTCTGCATGGGCTACTCTTATCTCCGAATTATAGGACTTTCATCTCAACAATGAATACTCTTCATCAACAAGTAGACAGGACTCATCCATAAACTTCAACATAGGAAACCAAGTATCATATCATCATAAACATGAGTATAACCAGAATAAGGCTAACAGTACAATCATTAGCAGTCAGACTGATGCTCCCCCTGGACCTCTGCTCCAGATCTTCAGCTATCAGATAAATTTTCTCATTATCATTAATGCATACGCGGCTGTGTCTGATGAAACTCGCGTGTATACGCGACTTTTGTTAATATAACTCGCGTATGGAAAGTGAAGCATATAAAATTTTCATCTTCCTTCATCTCCTCCTGAGCTTGTACCTCCTGTACCTGTCCTTTCCACATTAGATGCGCTTTCAGAAGTAAACATAATCAGAATAATCAAATCAACCATGAGAGTCATCATGCATTGCTCCCCTTGTGACGATACATTACTAAATCTCATAGTGTATCCCACATCATTCCTGCAGTCAATCAGAGAAGTAAGCTTCCAGAAGCGGATGACTGCAGTAGGGTCTGAATTCCCTACGTTTCTGATCGGTCCTCCTTCTTCTTCCAAATTTGCTTGAGCTTTCCAACTGTGTGCTGAAAATTGTCCATTTTCCCAGATCTGTTCATCCTGCATTCTTTTTCTACATGTCCATACTTGTTACAAGCATAACATCTCGTGTGGCCAGAGAAATAAACATAAGAATCATAATGAGTATTTCTATTCTTCCTCCTTTTACAATCAGCTGCTTTATGTCCATACTTGTTACATGAAAAACAATATCCCTTAAAGCTACTAGAGTACCTTTCTGAGTAGAACCTATTTGTTTGTGGCTGAATTGTTCTGCTTCTGCAATTTGCTGCAACATACCCATAATTATGACATTTAAAACATTCAACATTCTTGAATGAATTCCTTTGAGAATTCATGATTGTTGATTGAGCTTTTGTCTCTTTCAACACTTCAGGTTTTGCATTGACTACCTCTGAATTTTTAGCACTTCCTTGTGAGCTAGATTCACCTTTAATAGTTTCATGGAAACCAAGGCCATGTTTGATAGCAGGAGACCTTTGATTACTCAGAATATTGTCCAAGATATTAGTACTATCATGAAACCTCAAAAGTTTAATCTTTTCTTCTAATTTACTTTTGAGAATGTTTACCTCAACCTCCAAGGCTTGGCATTGCTTTGTCATACTTTCTTCTTTCCTTCTTCCATCTTCTACTTGATCCTTCAGATTTGCTTGTAGAGAGATGACTGTAGCTTCAAGTCCTTCATTCTTCTTCTTTGATTTTTCTAGATCTGTTTTTAGAGAAACGTTTTCCGCTTCAAGTCCTTCATTCTTCTTATTTTCTTCTTCAAGTTCTGCTTGCAGAGAGATAATTCCAGCTTGATATCCTTTACTTCGACTGTATACATCATCGAACATCCTTTTCAGTCTAAAACACAAAGCTTTGGAGGCAGCGTCCTTCTCATTAAATATTCTTTGTTGGTCTTTGATAACCTTCTTTAAATCCACAACATTACTTTCACTATCTACATCATTGCTTGCACAGATAAGATTACAAGGATCACTATCAGATTCATCTTTGTCAACTTCTGCTGTACCGGTTTTCTGAGACATCTCCTTACTTTGAGTATTTTGCTTCTTTGCCATGAGTACTTGTAGATCTTGGTCAGAATCTTCTTCGGCTTCTTCTAGGTTGATAGCATATTCTTCACTATTGTTTGTACCACTAAGATCTTTCAAAGGATGATCCCAATCACTATCAGATTCATCTCCTTTGATTTCTGGTATCCATGTTCTCTGAAATATCTCCTTTCTTCGAGTAGGCTTCTTCTTTTGCTTCTTTCCCATTGCGACGGATCTCCTTCAAGCGATCAAGCTTCTGCAGAAGGACCACGCTCTGATACCAATTGTTGGGAAAAATACTGAGAGGGGGGGGGGGTGAATCAGTATTTACTGCATAATCAAATCTTTTTACTTTTTCATTCCTTAAAACTCATACGCTACTTTCCTTCAGTAAACTAGCGTATATACGCGGATCCCCTTTATGAAACTAGCGTATACACAGAGATCTAGATCTGTCATTAAATCTTCACTTATATTATTCCATCATTCATTCATCAGATGTTCAATAAATAGTAAACATGTGCAGTAAGAACAGAATAAACCATTACACAAAGCATCACACATGAACACCAGGATTTTTAGGTGGAAACCCAAATCGGGAGAAAACCACCGCTGCAGTTGCTCAGCCTTCAATATTTTATTATAGAGAAAACATCTTACAACATATGTGCCGGCGCAGACTTGACCAGCACGCAGGCACCCACCTGCGCTCGTTTACCAGCCTCTCCTGGAAGGGAGCTCCAACCCCCTGACTCGTTTACCAGCCTCTCCTGGAAGGGAGCTACGACCCCCTCGATCTCGTTTACCAGCCTCACCTGGAAGGGAGCTACGACCCCCTGACTGAAGGCTACAACCTTCAGCACCACCTTGGACCATGTTTCATCAATTTTCACACTGGATCCAACCACTTCAATAGAACACAACTTGCAGGCCACAATTCATCATATTTCCATACCGAACCCTTTCCATATTTTTAAGCACAAACATACATCATCAACAGATACATATCAACACAGATCAGATAGCAGAAACACAGCAGAACAGATCAGATATTTCATACCCCTTGCTTCAGCAAACCCTAGTTTGCATACGCGCTTTTACTTCACTGATGTCGCGTATATACGCGCTTCCGTCCACACAAACCAGCGTATACCTCAGTGTATATTTTATTGCGCATACGCGCTTTCTCTTCGCTGAAGCCGCGTATATACGCGCTTCCTCCGTGGCGAAGTAGCGTATAGATATTCAATCATTACAGAGCAGCATACTTCATCAGATCAGATATTCAGTTCAGATCTACCCTTTTGCTTCAGACAGATGTTCTCCTAGATGCTCGCCTCATCACAGATCTAAGCCTTCCATAATCAGATCTAGCAAATACAAGAGCAATTCAGATCTAGATCCCCTTCTTCATCATTGGTGCATCATACATTCAGATTTATCATTCAAGTGTAACCCTTTCCATTTAGATATACTTTAGAGAGAAGTATTCATTCAAGCTCAGACATATTGCTCCCACACCCACATTTTTCACAATGAATTTCTTCTCCTTATATAGGTTTATCCTTTTTCAATACCATGAGCCCCTTTTTCAATACCATGGGCCAAAACAATACCACGAGCCCAAAACTACCTGGACGGGGTCAATTAGGCGAATCATTACCCAATACAATGGGTCAATACCATGGTGGTTACCCTTGGTTTTGCACCTTTTGAGCGCTTTAGCCCATACGCGACTTGGCACGTTCTTTTCCGCGTGCATACGCGACTTCCCCTAGGCCAATCCGCGTATACCATGAGACATACTCTTTTTCATCATACTTTGAGTACATTCTGAAATCCTTTCTTCATAGCCTTCTGTACACACTGTAGAAACATCATATTTTCTTCATCAGGAACACATTCTCTTAAGCACAACTTCATCAAGTAAGTTTTCATCATCTTCATCAAGTGGGTTGCCTTTCAAGGACAACACTCAACAACATATCACATCAGATTTACATCTTTTACCAAGTCCATCAAGTCAAGAATAACTTCATCAGGTGGATTGCCATCAAGGACAACACATGTCAACAGTCACATGTCTTCATCTTCATTCAGTGGGTTGCCATCAAGGACAACATCCTGCATCATATTTCCAACAGAGATGTGTCTAAAAAATGGGAATTGGTAAAGATGTGGAATGAATGATAATAAATAATGCTCAATGAATTTTCATGAAATTCTCCTAAATTCATAATAAATCAGAAAATTATGTTATTTTACCTCAAGTGTTACCTCCGAAAAAATGTGGAAGGAGATGTAGAGACTAGCCTTTTTTGAAGCTGATGTAGGCTGAGCGGATACTGGAAGTGATGCAAAAGGTGGAAGCCATGCAAGCACATCATGTCTGAAAAATTGTGCGCATTCGCGAGCCTTTGTTGCTAGTTGCAATAGTGTGGTCGTGCTGCGAATAGAATTTCCACCCATATTTTTTGTTCTCCTGTAAACAAATCACAATTCTGTATGCAATTTTCTTGAATCCACAGTTTTTTGGAATGGCAACAGATAAGATGCATGCAAAAAATTTCAATCTGCAAAAATTCTGTAGAAATGCAGTATCAATATTGTGGCAAATCAGAAAAATAGAAGAGTAGCGTACTGTATAGAAATTGTATAGCATAGAAAGGCATACATACTGTTTGGTCAATTTAGTGTGTCCTAAATTGCTGCATTTAATTTGTCAATCCGGGAATCGTAAGCTGATGAAGTGCGGCGCACTATATGTGCAAGATAACCTATTTCTTAACTTTTTGTCGTTTTTGGTTGTCTAAGGTGAAATGGAAATTCTAAGATGAAAACAAGTTTGGTTATGTTTGTTCAAGGAAGTGATATCCCCTATAATGATTTACCAACTTGAAATTTTAAAAGCAAATTGAAAATTACAATTGACAAGACTTGAAAGAAAGTAAAAGTGTACTGCTGAAATGAAAAGATGCTGCTAATCTAATGAATCAAAACAGTAAACTAGTGAACATGAAAACCAAACTATTCTTGCTACCAACTAAACACAAAAGAAACTATGCTTAAGGAAACTCAAAATTGCAACAAAATAAATCTAAATCAGATTACATCAATTCGTTTTCTGACCCTTCATCATTAGACCAGCTATGACTTTCGGAAGTAATCATAAACAACTTGTGTAACTGATATTTAATTTGCAGAAAGTAAACTAATACTAAACCATACACTCATGATTCAATCCCTCACCATCAGTCCAGCTGTGGCTTTCGGAGGCAACTGAAGATGTCATGCATGATTTAATATATCTAAATTTGCGGAAAAGAAACTAATACTAAACTACACATTTCATAATACAATCCCTCACCATCAGTCCAGCTGTGGCTTTCGGAGGCAACTGAAGATGCTATGAGCAGCTTAATATATCTAAATTTGTAGAAAAGAAACTAATACTAAACTACACATTTCATAATGCACTCCCTCACCATCAGTCCAGCTGTGGCTTTCGGAGGCAACTGAAGACGCTATGAGCAGCTTAATATATCTAAATTTAACTACTGAATCAGATAAGCAAAACTGAAATGTACAAAGCAAGACTGAAGTTAAACAAAAGCTATGAAAAGCAAACTAGCAGTAGAACAATGTTAGTTTCATGTCATTAGTCAAAATGCTATAAAAATGCCCGGGCTGTCTACCTAAAACCTGCACAAGAAAACTGATCAGTGATTAACAATCATAAAACATGTAAGACAAAAATGAAATGGAAATTATGGAAATGTATAAACAGAAATGAAACAACTACAAAGTATGAACATATGGATGGATTATGATACAATGACTTTTAAAAGAAATGAAATGAAAAATGTACACTAATACACAAAACCTTAGCTGAGCAGGGGCCCTCTACACAGCTTTGGTAACGATCCTCAAACACGAATTAAGTTGAAAAACAGAGTCTTCTCATATTAACAAGAAGTTCATTACAGAATGGTAGTGTTACGGCTCAAGGGCAGCGTAATCACTACAAAACAAACTAACAGATAACAGAGTTTATTCACGAACATCAACTATCAACTAACAACTAACTTTATGTGCGTATGCAAACGCTCTATATATAACAATAAACTGTAACTGTCTCCTAAAGTTCATGATGACAGAGAGCACGTAGACCACTATGCCCACGGATATAGGAGTATGGCCGTGTTGGAAAGTGAATCTACGGAAGGTGGATGCTTGAATTCAACTCCAGAGCTCTGCACATATGTCGATTTAACCTCCGCAAGCTTAGAAACGGCCGTATGGATGTTTATTTGCCACGAAACAGAGTCCGGCCGACATGAAACTCCATAGTTGACTTCCACGTGGACGCCTTTGACCGCGGCTTCTTTGGACGAGTTTGCTTGAACCAGTAGGACACGAACCATGTCCACGTCATTCCTAGCCTGCCCATGTGGCTCGTTTCCCTTGTAGACACCTGTAGCATATAGTTCCACAAAATAGCAGCGGAAAGTTGCAGCAGCTGCGGAAAGTGGCAAGTTTCCGCAGCTGTATGAACAAAATCTAGATCAAATAGAAAACACAAAAACATAATTAAAAACCATGTTAGATACCCTTTTGCACATGATATTGACAATTTTGGAGGTTTAGGTGAGTGAAAAAGGTATGGGAAAGTGTATGGAAAAGATGCAAATTCGGGACTCAACATACCCCCACTGTGAAGGTGTTTCATGTCCTCATGCAACCAAAATTTTGATACTCTTTGTTCAGTTCATGTGCCTTGATACTTCAGCCAGCACATCCAACCCCCTTCTCTTCTTCTTTGGTACTGCCATCATTCTGGGTTTCTTCATTAAGCACCTAAATTTGATATTCACAAGTGCTCTGCTCAATTTTTGGCATTTCCTTTTTAATTTCTTATTCTTCTTTTGCCAAATAGCCAAATGTAACATAGTATTATCATGGATGATCTTGTCCAGTTTGCCTTGCTCTTTCAGTGTTTCATTTTCATTTTTGATGTGCCGATTTAAAAGCTCCAGCTCAAAAATTTCCTGTTTTAATGACTGAACTAAATCATCCTGCAATGTATGAGGCTGAATGGAAGAGGTACTTGGACCTGTGGCTGCCTTCTCCAAGGATTCTATATAGTCATATACCTCCTGCTGCTTGGGATCTACTTCCGGTGTCTTTTTCATTGGGCTGTCCCCAAAATGCTGCAAGGGAGAATTATGTTCAAAATCTGGCCGAGGAGGGCTTACATCAATATTTTGCTAGGAATAAGATGGAGTATGCTCATTGTCTGATTGGGAGTGAAAGAAACCAGCTTCACTAACTGACTGAAATGGACTATGGTCAGTTGGAGACTGTTCAGATGTCTCCTCGCCCAAATCAATAAAATGAGGACCCTTAATTTGTGTTTTTCTCAATTTTCCCTTAAGCCTGCTGCTTCTCCTCACATGCTGTGGTACACTACCCTTTTGTTCTTGTTTTCCTGTCTCTACCTTCTTGGATATAGATGACCGTTTTTGAAGAAAAACTAATCTTTCAGATAGTATTTGGTGATCTTCTTCTTCAGAAGAAGGAGTTTTATGGACAGCCTCAATAATTTATTTCCCTTTTGGTATTTTTGGCTTCCTATCTTTGATTTCCTTCTTCTTCCTTTTTACCAATCTCTCTTCCCTATCAGTTTTTTTCATAGTAGTAGTAGAAGTATTTTGGATTTCATCTATTGTTCTTTTCCTTCTACTTATTTTTGCTGTGCTAGCTGCGGGAATTTCCTGAGTAGGAGCAATTTGGGTTTCAACATTCATTCTCTTTCTTCTACTCCTCCTAATTGAACTACCTTCAGGAATTTCCTGAGGTTCTTCAAAGAAGTTTCTAACCAGGAATTGTTCCCATGTATCTTTTCTTTCCTTTAGCTCCTTTTCAATCAGAATTTTTATAAGGCCGTGGTGATAAAGATGAGGCTCTACATCTCCCAAGTGTTTTTGAACAATCACAGCCATTTTCTTTAAGCTATTGAATAGAAAATAAGGGAGATTGAGAGTTTGGTTTTCAAGAAAATTCATCAATAGCCTAGTATGGTACATGTACATAGACCCAAAACGGCCCTCACATGTAATAAATTTCTGAACAATTAGTAGTAAAGTGGCCCATTCATCTTTTATTGCATGCATAGGGATTCCTCTTTTAAAAACAGTGATATCCATACCTTGATTTCGTAGAATTGTTCTCCATGCCTCATCACTGATACTTTTATTTTTGAACCAACGTTCTCCTTCCTGAAGAAGCTCTGTGGCTGTTGCTATTGATGATTCATTGACCAAAAACTTGAGGTCTCCAACTTCTGCTTCCGAGCCATCAAATGATCTTGCAAACGCTTTTGTAACTTCTCTGTGGTAACCCCTGAATTTCTGAATAAAACGCAGCCATTTAGCTTTCCTCAACATCTCTTTCGCTTGCGGATATCCCTCTATAAACTTCGGTCCTTCCGGCTCTGCCCTTAATAATTTTCCCATTTCACTTCTCTGTGCTTCACAAGTTTGCCTCTGTGAGGGTTTAAGTGGAAATGGAACGATGGAATACACAGGATCGAGCACAATATTGTGGGGATGTTATCATAAAATGGAAATGAACATCATAAACGGAATGGAGTAAGACTGTGGGTAGATATACAGGAGTGTGAATGAGCAAAAGGAACGAAATGGAGTGAAACAGGGAATGAGAATGAGTAGAGCGGGGTTTTGTAAACACGACAGAGACACGACAAAGAGGTTAACAAAGTATAATGCATTCGGCCGCGTTTTGAATTTTGGTGGCTGTGTCATAAATATGAACACGTTTCAATCAATGATTATGAAGTTATGCGGCTTGTAAGAGTCCTTTGTCAACTCAAATACGTCTCATTATCTACGGTGGGATATTTGAACATGAGTGAGAATCGAAATTTCAATGATGAAACCGTTTGTGAATAAATGCAAGAGGATAACATGGAGATCGTGGAAGGTTACGGGATTGTCAATATAATCATTGCGCGTTATGGGTAGAGCTCATAGTTTAAAATTATATAAAAATGTGTTTTTCAATACTATTTGAAATAAAATTTATTCATACCTTTGGAATCCTTGCTTTTGCCCTTGGTCTTCAACTGATTGATCTTCATTAGTGTCTTGAATGTTCCATTGATCCTCTCTCCTGCATTTTATTTCATAATTATGGAAATAACAACTGACTGTACATTCTCTTTGAAAACAGAGTAGTAGCTGCGGAATCTGCTTCTGGCCGCGGAAACTGGAGTCAGCTGCGGAAACAGATGTCAGCTGCGGAAACTGACACAACTATTACTTGGTTGAATAGAAATGAACAAATGACAGATGACCAGGTGGAAATGGTCATAAAAAATATTTTTATTGATGGAATGGATGAAATGAAGTGGAGTGAAGTGAAATGAAATGAAAGGAAATGAAATGGAGTGGGTGGTGAAATGAAATGAAATGAAATGAAATGAAAGACAGATTTTTTTGGAAAATATAGAGTGTCAGGTGTCCCTGATTTTCACCCCATATTTTCTGTATAAGACTGCCAATCAATGATTGGTTTTCAGGCTTATACCATTTTTTTTCTTTTTTTTTTTTCTTTTTTTTTTTTTTAAACTTGAAAAACAAAAGCTAGGCTGGTGAAGAAGAAGAATTCTTCTGTACCAGCCTAATTGCAGAACTTTCTTGAAACAACTTGACAAAATCCTCTTTAGAAAGTGGCTTATGATAAACTTTCAATCTATGGCTATTCACTAAAAGAGGAGTTTGAAACTCATCAATGGTCTTGATTCTTACAGCTCCATTGTTAAAGATCTTTTCAATCTCATATGGCCCAAGCCAATGAGTCTGAAATTTCCCTTGAAAATATTTAAACTTGGAGTCAAATAACAATGCCCAATCTCCTTCTTGAAACTTCTTTTCTTTGATATATTTTTCATGCCATTTAGTTCTTTGATATTGAACTAGATCAGTTCTTAGAGTTGCTTCTTGTCTGATCTCATCTAGCTCATTCAACTGCTCCATTCTATGCTTTTGGGCTTCTGATAAGTCCATCCCCAACTGAACTGCTATCTTGAAGGTCTTGATTTGGAACTCAATGGGGAGCAAGACTTCTTTCCCATAAACAAGTTCATAGGGAGAATGTCCTGTTGTATTCCTCCATGTAGTTCTGTAGGCCCACAAGGCTTCTGGAAGCCTTTCTGCCCAATATTTTCTATGTAGATGAACAGTTTTGGTGATGATACTTTCAAGAACTTTGTTTGTGGACTCCACTTGACCATTTGCTTGTGGATGGTAAGGAGTAGATCTTCTGTGCTTGATTTTGTATTCTTCCATCAACTTCTCCACCAAATTGGATGTGAATTGGCTCCCCCGATCTGTCACAATTTCTCTTGGAACACCAAAGCGAGTAAAAATATCCTCATAAAGAAAATGAACAACTGAATTTTCAGTAGCAGATACTAATGCTTTAGCTTCTACCCATTTAGTAACATAATCAGTGCAAACCAACATATACTTCTTTTGCTTCGATGGTGGATTAATCGGTCCAATGAAATCTAAAGCCCATTTTTCAAAGGGTTCAATGAGTACCTGTGTTTGCAGTGGCATTTCATTTGAAAGGGTAGGTTTCCCTACTCTTTGGCAGCTATCACACCTCTTGACATATTGTTTTGCATCTTTGAAGAGAGAAGGCCAATAATATCCCAAGGAAAGGATTTTATAGGCCGTCCTTTTGTCCGCAAAGTGTCCGCCGCATGGTTCATCATGAAATGCCTTAAGAATATCAGGCATTTCATCTTCCCTGACACATCTTCTGATCACAAGATCTGGCCCTGTTTTAAACAATTCGTTAGAAATCCATGAATATCTTGAACTCTCCTGAATAATCTTTTGTTTTTCTCTTGGAAATAAATGTGAAGGTAGTTTCCCTGTAACCAAATAGTTAGCAATATCTGCATACCAAGGGGTCTTAATAGTTACTGCAAACAAATATTCATCAGGAAACTTATCTTCTACAGGAGAATCTTTTTTAGTATTCTGAATCCTAGACAAGAAATCAGCTACTGTATTCTGTTTTCCTGGTCTATCCAACACAGTAATATTGAATTCTTGCAAAAGTAAAAGCCATCTTGTCACTCTGCCATTAGTAACAGGTTTGTTCATTAAATATCTAATTGCAGAATGGTCAGTATGAATAAAAGTTTCATAGCCCGTTATGTAATGTCTAAACTTATTAATTGCATGAACAACAGCTAAGAACTCTTTTTCAGTCACAGTATAATTCAACTCTGTGGGAGTCAAATTTTTACTGGTGTAATAAATGGCATAAGGAATTAAATCTTTTTTACCCAACACAGCTCCAAGAGCTGTATCTGAAGCATCTGTAGAAATATGGAAAGGAAGTTTCCAATTTGGTCCTCTCAAGATAGGTGCTTCAGATATTCTTGTTTTCAAAGTTTCAAAAGCTGATTGACAATCAGGATCCCATTTAAATTCACAGTCTTTTGTAAGCAATTTTAAGAGTGGAGATGTTATTTTAGTGAAGTTTTCTATAAATCTTCTATAGTAACCAGTAAATCCTAGAAAACTTCTAACATCTCTTTGACAATTTGGAATAGGCAACTTGGAGATGACTTCAACTTTCGATCTATCAACCTTAATCCCATCTCCCGAAATATGATGTCCTAAAACAATCCCTTCAGAAAACATCATAAAGCATTTTTCATGGCTTAATGAAAGGTTTGTTTCTTTACATCTTATAAGAACTTTTTCCAAATTTTCTAATGCCTTTTCAAATGAATTACCATAAACTGTAAAATCATCCATATAAACCTCTACACAATCATGGATTAGATCAGAAAAAATTCCTAGTACTGCTCTTTGGAATGTTGCTGGTGCATTACATAACCCAAAAGGAAGCACTCGGTAGGCAAAATTTGCCCAT
Source organism: Pinus albicaulis (assembly GCA_034641835.2). NCBI lineage: Eukaryota > Viridiplantae > Streptophyta > Pinopsida > Pinales > Pinaceae > Pinus > Pinus albicaulis. Next base: position 1,362,380,022 of record CM076577.1, read on the forward strand.
GTACAAGTAAATGTGGTCTTATCTTGGTCTTCAGGTGCTACCTGAATTTGATTATAGCCACTAAAACCATCCAAAAATGAAAAGTACTTTTTACCTGCTAATGTATCTAATACCTTATCAATAAAAGGCAAAGGAAAGTGATCCTTCAAAGTTGCTTTGTTCAATTCCCTGTAATCAATGCATACTCTCCATTTACCATTCTTTTTAGGTACTATAACCAAAGGAGAAACCCATCGGCTATCTGAAATTGGATAAATGAAGTTTACATTGAGAAGTTTTTGGAGCTCTTCTTTCACTATCTCCCTAAGATTTGGATTCATCCTTCTTTGAGGTTGTCTAATTGGTCTACTGTTTTCCTCAATATAGATATGATGGATGCAAGTCTTAGGATCAATACCCTTCATGTCAGTATACTCCCATGCAAATGCAGTAGAATTTTTTTGCAAGATTCTGGTTAGTTCTTCTTGTTGTGACTTCTCCAGATGTTTATTAATATTCAATGTCTTTTCCGGAAAAATCTCAAAAGCAGAATTACCAAACTCTTCCATAGAGTAGAGAGACATTTGTCTTGATGATAAATATTCTATGTCAGATTCCAACTGAAATTGTGTGGGGTCATATTCTGAAGTTATCTCAAAATTTTCTAATGTGTTCAGAATTTGACTATCCTCACTAAGCTCAGAAATGGTAAAGACAGGTTGTATAGTGTTCTCATCATCGACCCATTCATTGTCTCCTATTTCTGTAATTGCTCTTGCCGGAGGATACAAATTGAATTTCTTTGTCGAATTACCATTAGAAATGTACATGTCTCCAGATCTACAACTAATAAAAGCATCAGCTGTGGCCAGCCAAGGTCTTCCTAAGATAATTGGATGTCCTCCTAGATTACTTTTGGGAGTCAAAATCATAAAGTCTACCGGATATTCCCAAGAATCTAAGGAGACTGAAATATCTTCTAATACACCATCTGGTTTAATAACCGATCGATCTGCAAGTTGCAATAAAGTAGGTGTAAAAAGAAGGTTAGGAAGTTTTAACTCTTCCATAGTCTGTCTACTCATAATGTTGATAGCAGCCCCTAAGTCAATCAATGTGTTTGGAATTTCTATCCCATTTATATGTGTCTTGACAATTGGACTTCCAGGATCTACATACTTCTGCATGGCAATTTTTCCCATCATAATGTCTGCAATCTTTCCTACCAGGTGGATTCTTCTTGTGTCTTTTATCTTTCTTCCTCGTCTTTTGAAACTCAACTCCTTTATGGTTTTTGCTAGAATAGGAATTTCTCGAATGGCTTGTAGCAATGGAATCTTGATACAAACATTCTTCAATTCATCTAGAAAGTCATAGTTAGGCAACAAGATTTGTTTTCCACCCCCTTATCAATTTGTAGTCTTTCCGGAAAAGGAGGTGTAGATGAAGATACAGGTTGCTCGACTATAGGAGTTGTGGATGTTAGCTTTTCTTTTTCTTTTTGAATTTTTGAATTTTGAAGAGATTCTTCCTCAGAACCCTTATTGACTTGAAGAGAGTCCTCCTCAGAGGTATCTTGCTCCTGAATATCTATAGAAGGTTTTTCCAAGACTCTACCAGATCTGAGTTGTACATCGTTGAGAGGAACAATCATATAGGTAGGAAATTGTTGTCCTTCTACCACATAAGTAGTTTGAGGATTCTTATTGTTAGGATTTGGCAATGGCTGAGCTAGAAGTTGATTTGTCTTCTGTTGGTATGGGAGCATGAGTTGAGGATTTGTATTTTGTTGAGAAGGTTGTTGTTGTGGAAATGGCAATGAAAGTTGTGGATTTTGGCTTGGAAATTGTGGAGCTTGTTGATTTTGAAAAGATGGAGGATATCGATAAAATTGAGCAAATCTCCCATAAGGATTTTGCATCCCTTGTACCCATGGCTGATATGAATTTTGATGTTGGGGCCAAGATTGTTGCCAAGGAGTCCAATTTGGTGGGGTTTGAAGATTCATAGGGTTATTAAACCCTTGAGATTGTTGTCCCTGCCAAGGTCTCCTTGCGACAAAACAGAGAGATTCTACTGAATTTGGATCTTCTTGAAAATCAGCTTTGAGTCCAGGGATTGAAGGACAATCCTTGATCTCATGATTTTCTGAGCAAATCATACATGTTTCTACAACTTTTGCATCCAAGGGACATTCCCTTAAAGCATGTTTCTTTCTACATTTCGGACAAAAGATGGCTAAAGCATCCGTTTCTGCTTTCTGCTTGTTTTGGATTTTAAGGGTGTCTAGTTGTTCACTAAGACCCCCTAAGATATCAGTTTTAAACTCATCAAGCATATTACCAATCTCTGCCCTACTTACTGATCCAGTTGCAGATTTGTTAGCCCTAATAAAAGAAGAATCCCTAGGCCCTTTTCCAGTTTTAGATCTTCCCCTTGAGAATTGGATACATAGTTCTGTTATATCATGAAATGGGAGTTGAGAAATGTCTCCTTTACTCATCATGTTTAAAATGTCTATCCATTCATCTCTAATGGCTTTTAATAGGAGGGCTTTCAAGGTTTCATTATCTAAGTTGCTCATCTTTGCTCTTTTCAAGTTGTATCGAAATCTTTCAATTAAGTCTTCCAAATTTTCATCTTCTTTTTGCATCATTTTGAATACCTCATCCTTGTGATTGGTGGGCATACAATAGTCCAAGTATCTATCCAAAAATGTTTGTTTCATATCATTCCAAGTCCTAATAGATTGAGTGGCTAATCCCATGAACCATTTCAAAGAAGATCCCTTCAATGTTGAAGGAAACAGTTTGAGTTTTTGAGAATCTTCCATATAGTCATAAGTTCGGCACACTACTTCAAACTCAAACATAAATGTTTCAGGATCCTCACTTCGCAATCCATAAAAGTTAGGGAGAACAGATGGTGAGATATTTTTCATTGTTGCATGAGTTTCCTCATCAACTATAGGGAATCCAAGCAAATTGTCCCTATTTCTACCATCATTTCCTTCACCATTGTTATCTCCATTATCTCCTCCTCTTCTACCTCCACCTCTATTTATTACTTCCTCTGCCATGATAGTTTCTTTAGAGTCCTTATAGTCCTCTAGTTCTTCTACCAAGGAAGGATGAGAGAAAGTCTTTTTGTTTTCTAAGTGGGTTTTAGTAGGTGGTATAGGAGAATCCTCTAATTCAGCTGTTCCTTGACTTCCAAAAATCTTAAGGCTAGGGGTAGATGGTGGTGAATCTGGTCTATGCCTTGAAGAAGATGGAGTTGTGAAAATCGAACTCTTGGCTTTAGCTATAAACCTTCCCCTAGAATCTCTTGCTCTATGTATGTCATTTTTTTTATTTTTAAAAAGTTGGGCTAATAATTCTCTTTCTGATCTTCCAGGTCACACTAGGTGCAAGAAGAGAGCATACTTAAGAAATTACTAAACCAATAACTCTCTTTTCTGATCCTCCACATCACACTAGGTGCAAGAGGAGAGCATACTTCAAGAAGTTATCAAGTTTTCCCTTCTTTTATGATTTTATGTTTTTTTTTTTAAGAAATTGGCTACCTAGTTACACTTCCCCGGCAACGGCGCCAAAATGTTTGGTCAATTTAGTGTGTCCTAAATCGCTGCATTTAATTTGTCAATCCGGGAATCGTAAGCTGATGAAGTGCGGCGCACTATATGTGCAAGATAACCTATTTCTTAACTTTTTGTCGTTTTTGGTTTTTTTAAAGTGAAATGGAAATTCTAAGATGAAAACAAGTTTGGTTATGTTTGTTCAAGGAAGTGATATCCCCTATAATGATTTACCAACTTGAAACTTTAAAAGAAAATTGAAAATTACAATGACAAGACTTGAAAGAAAGTAAAAGTGTACTGCTGAAATGAAAAGGTGCTGCTAATCTAATGAATCAAAACAGTAAACTAGAGAACATGAAAACCAAACTATTCTTGCTGCCAACTAAACACAAAAGAAACTATGCTTAAGGAAATTCAAAATTGCAACAAAATAAATCTAAATCAGATTACATCAATTCATTTTCTGACCCTTCATCATTAGACCAGCTATGATTTTCGGAAGTAATCATAAACAAATTGTGTAACTGATATTTAATTTGCAGAAAGTAAACTAATACTAAACCATACACTCATGATTCAATCCCTCGCCATCAGTCCAGCTGTGGCTTTCGGAGGCAACTGAAGATGTCATATATGATTTAATATATCTAAATTTGCAGAAAAGAAACTAATACTCAACTACACATTTCATAATGCAGTCCCTCACCATCAGTCCAGCTGTGGCTTTCGGAGGCAACTGAAGACGCTATGAGCAGCTTAATATATCTAAATTTGCATAAAAGAAACTAATACTAAACTACACATTTCATAATGCAGTCCCTCACCATCAGTCCAGCTGTGGCTTTCGGAGGCAACTGAAGATGCTATGAGCAGCTTAATATATCTAAATTTAACTACTGAATCAGATAAGCAAAACTGAAATGTACAAAGCAAGACGGAAGTTAAACAAAAGCTATGAAAAGCAAACTAGCAGCAGAACAATGTTAGTTTCATGTCATTAGTCAAAATGCTATAAAAATGCCCGGGCTGTCTACCTAAAACCTGCACAAGAAAACTGATCAGTGATTAACAATCATAAAACATATAAGACAGAAATGAAATGGAAATTATGGAAATCTATAAACAGAAATGAAACAACTACAAAGTATGAACATATGGATGGATTATGATACAATGACTTTTAAAAGAAATGAAATGAGAAATGTACACTAATACACAAACCCTTAGCTGAGCAGGGGCCCTCTACACAGCTTTGGTAACGATCCTCAAACACGAATTAAGTTGAAAAACAGAGTCTTCTCATATTAACAAGCAGTTCATTACAGAATGGTAGTGTTACGGCTCAAGGGCAGCGTAATCACTACAAAACAAACTAACAGATAACAGAGTTTATTCACGAACATAAACTATCAACTAACAACTAACTTTATGTGCGTATGCAAACTCTCTATATATAACAATAAACTGTAACTGTCTCCTAAAGTTCATGATGACAGAGAGCATGTAGACCACTATGCCCACGGATATAGGAGTATGGCCGTGTTGGAAAGTGAATCTACGGAAGGTGGATGCTTGAATTCAACTCCAGAGCTCTGCACAGATGTCGATTTAACCTCCGCAAGCTTAGAAATGGCCGTATGGATGTTTATTTGCCACGAAACAGAGTCCGGCCGACATGAAACTCCATAGTTGACTTCCACGTGGACGGCTTTGACCGCGGCTTCTTTGGACGAGTTTGCTTGAACCAGTAGGACACGAACCATGTCCACGTCATTCCTAGCCTGCCCATGTGGCTCGTTTCCCTTGTAGACACCTGTAGCATATAGCTCCACAAAATAGCTACGGAAAGTTCCAGCAGCTGCGAAAAGTGGCAAGTTTCCGCAGCTGTATGAACAAAATCTAGATCAAATAGAAAACGCAAAAACATAATTAAAAACCATGTTAGATACCCTTTTGCACATGATATTGACAATTTTGGAGGTTTAGGTGAGTGAAAAAGGTATGGAAAAGTGTATGGAAAAGATGCAAATTCGGGACTCAACACATACTTATGATATGATCAAAAAATTATCGCATTACTGAAATCAATGCATATTTTGAAATCGTGAGTAGAGATGGAAATGTTTATGTAATGATTAGAAAATAAGGAAAAAAGACAGCTGAAAAAAATACTTATGCGGTCATTATCCACATAAACCATTATGGTCGATTTACAAATAAATTTCATGTATAAAAGGTTCCGAAAAAAAGGGTTTAGAAGCATACTCTCATTTGATATTAGATAAATATATAAGAAAAGGTTTTATCATTACTATTGATTTGTGAAAAATATGACTCCAATACCATTAGCAGAGCTCTGTTTCCCACAGGTGTCTATAACCATGACAAAGTTACTTTCTCACCTTTTATTTATGCCTAGGGAAGTGCTGTGTGATGTCATGATGGAGGCCATTGTGCTGGCTTGGGAACCAGATGAATCACAATGCCATTCACCAGGAAGGAGTGAAAGGTGGGCAGGCCAGCTCGTGATGAGACCTCCTATTCCAAGGACTTTTTATTTTTCTGAGTTGTCCATTGGATCATATCCCTGCTGTGGTGGCCATAATGGGAATGCCACTTCACTGATCCCTTATGATCATGGTAGGCTGGCTCTTGATGAGACCCCCTATCCTCCACCTATCATATCATAGAATTTTTAGTAATCATATAGGGATTTTTTTTTTCCTTACATATAGTACTTCCCTATTTATATATAAGCGGTGGCTCAACACTCCTTAAGAGTAGGGATGGCGGAAGAAGTCTGAACATCTCAATAGAGAAAGTATGCCCTTATTCTTATTTAATAAGTAAAAAATCAAAGAGAGTTATGAAGATTCAAGCAAGAACCAACATGATAAAGATAATCGATCATATTAATTTTAGTGAAAATAAAGACAGCGAAGGGATATAGATGGCTGTGTCCTTTCCTTTTTCTTATCACTACAAAACAATTTCTTAAAAATTACAATTTCTCTTGATTTGCTGATTCCAGTAACATTTAATTTTTGTGTCATTGCATAAATTGTATGTTTTCCTTTAGAATAATTCACAAAAATCCTCAAAATGTTGTTCTAAAACAAGAAAAATGCACTCAAAAAGTGTTGTTCCTTTGGAAAGGAATAGCAAAAACAATCTGCGAAAATGTTGTTCCTTTGGAAAGGAATAGCAAAAACAATCTGCAAAAATGTTGTTCCTTTGGAAAGGAACGACAAGAACAGTCGGTGCTATTCCTTTTAAAAGGAACAGCAAAACTGTTGTTCCTTTTAAAAGGAACAACAAAAATGAGCGGTGTTGTTCCTTTTGAAAGGAACAGCAAAAACATGCAGCAAAAATGTTGTTATTTTTTAAAGGAACAACAAAACTAATCAGCGAAAATGTTGTTCCTTTTGGAAGGAACATCAAAAATAAACACACAAACGCATTGTTTCTTAAGAGAAACAACAATTGTTCCTTAAGAGGAACAACAAACAGATATAAACACGCAAAGATGTTGTGGGGAACAACAAAGGAAAAAAATAGAGGAAAGAACAAAACTAATGTGCAATCCATTGTCAAGCAAATCCAATCAGATAGAAAGGAAAATCTATGTACAGGATTCAAGAAAAAGTAATTTTTTACAGAATTGGTGCTACCGAAGAATTGCCTTCTGCAATTGAAACTTGCATGGTGGGGTCCTTATTGTTCAATGGCCACTGGAGCAGAAATTATAATTTGAAGAGATTAACACCTGAAACAAAAAAACATAAAAGAAATCAGAAAAGAAACAACACTTTATTAAGTTACAACAGCTATGATGTTATTTCCTGAGGGAATATCAATCTGTTAATGGGGAAAAAAATGATCTTTTTAAAAAATGTTTTGGTAGCAGTGACATGAAACTTGAAATGGAAACCAATTCCTCATTTATTCTTATTATGAATCTGTTACATAATGAACTGGATGAAATTCCCTTGTTTTACTAAAATTTCTCTCAAGAATCACTCGTCCATAAATTGACCTTCTTTGTTCTCCTAAGACCTGCAAAAAACGAGTGTCTACCTGCAATAGAAAATTAAATCATGGAGAAAGAGAGGTGTATGGGCTCCCTTAATCCAAGAATTATGAAAAACAATAACAAGTAGTTACTCTGTAGAACAAATCCATGGAAAAATAAAACAAATTTTATTTGTCACCTGCGGGAGAGCAGTGGTCAACTATACTAACCAATAGTGTTTTAATCATACCTTCTTTGTTTTTCGTCTGATTTGAGTGATTCCAAATAAAAATGAGAGCTAATTCAAAGTTTTATCTCCAATAGAAACAAGTTTTAAAAATTCCATGTAATGGTATGTTAAATTTGCTTGGAACAACATGCATAATAGAGTCATTTTCGATTTTCCAGCTCAAACCAACAGTTGATATTTCAAGCATAAAGTTTTCGTTTGATGGCGGATTGAACCAATTAAAATTGGAGATTAAATTAGATTAATTTATTTATCTTCAATAGAAATAGTTTTTGAATACAAGAATAATTGATGGGTCAAATACGTTAATGAACAGCCAAGAAAACAGAGTTTCAAGAGTGCTGATTTATGATAGACAGTCAGTATTTTGGTCATAAATTCCTTATACAATATCAAAATTCAGTGATTTAAATTTCATTGTAAGCTAGATTCATAGGGGAATATACCATAGAAATATGTTTTAAAAATATGGTCATTTAGGCCTCCAAAAACTGACTGTCCCAACTTCGTCGTTGAGCTTCCTACTAGACACCTTGTCAATGTTTTGGTTCTAACTTTTTCGTTTCAAATCCAAATGGAGTTATTAAAATTGGGTTGGAAAGTATACATCAAGAGCTACTTAGGATAGAAACAATTTTTACAAATATTTATTTTTCGTCCCCCAAAACATGACTGTCCCAACTGTGTTTTTAGAAATTTCATCAAGACGCAAGCCAAAAAATATGATATTCAAGAAATTTTTCCATATTGGTGATAAAAATGGATATGAGTGTTTGTAGAATTGTTATTTTAAATATAATGCATCCACATACAAAAATATTTATCACCGATGTTCATTTCCACAGCGTGTTGCAACAAAAACAACTATTTTTACAAAAATAAAAAAAAATAAAAAAATGTGTTTATTTCCTTATTTATTTTATTTTCCCCACTAATCTACTCTTCTTTGAAAATCGAATATGCTTATGTATAAGAGTATTCCTAGTGGATCCATTTCCAAAATAAGGCCTCTAGTATGTACATACCCAAATTTGAAAAATGCATGTTGATAAATAGTAGGGTATGAGAAGCCAACTTCCCTTCTTGTAAAAAAAAAATTGGGCGAGAATTCTCAATTTCTTGGGAATATTGCTAAGTCTCTTCTGTTTGGATATGTACCTCAGCAAAGGCTACAGATGGTGATTCTGTGGCCTGAAGGGAACTAGTAGGTTGTCTATAAATAACTTTCCGAGGTCCTACTGATCGCTAAGATTCAGTTTTCTTAAGAATTTTTTCAATAAAAGTCGTTCTCCTAAGGGTCACCAGTCCCTTAGGTTTTTCAGGTTTGGGAGGAATTTTGTCTTGTTTAGATTTTCTAGTCAGTCAAAAAATGCAAGCATTCATTCCTACCTAAAATTTTTACCCAGTTCTGCTGTGAAGCGGGCTGTGAGCAAGTATGTTCCTTGCTCGGTGCGCAGGTTCTTACCTTCCATCTTTAATACCCAATTATTCACAAGCAAAAAAAATGTCAAATATGCATCACTCCTTCTAAATAGCATACACTCTCCCTAGCAATGGCGCCAAAATGTTGAGGTATAAAAGGTATATTTTTAACACCTATTTATCCTACATTAATTATCAATCTGAGAACGAATTTTTATTTCAAGAGTGTACTCAGTCTGAGGTGGAAATTTATCCAAGAGCAATGCGATGTGAGATGTAGTACAGTATTCTAAATATAAAAGTAAACAAATGCTTGGAAGAGAAATCTAATTATAATAACATAAATTCAAATTCTCTGAAACTTAACTATTCACTTAGCAAACATCAATCGAGGATACAGTAGCAATAACTCATTCCTCTAGAAATTGATGCAATTGAAATCAAACTGGAACAAGACAATCAATCTGGGAATGAGGAAGCAATAACCGATGTTCTCTACAGTTGACAGTCCTGCTTTAAACCAATCAAAGGGAAATAAAAATTGAACTAACTGCTATTGAAAGTACACAAAGAAGAACTCTTATCAAAAGAAAGAATTAGAAATGAAAAGCAATCTGTAATTGAATGGCTATGTGCATAAACAACAAACTATAACAATGTAAATAAACAACCTTTCTGCAATCTAAAGCTAATGAATCGAAAGTCATCAGCAGCAAATATTAACTTAAAACAACAATTCTATTAAACACCAAGCCCACAGAAAACGTTGTTAAACATTCATTTATATGAACAGCAAGCAAATGGAGTTAAATATTGAACAGCAAAGCTTTAGTAAACAATAACAAGATGAATAATACAGGAATTAAGATCCTTGTTGAAATGGAACAACGATGCAATTCATTAACGTAACACACCAAGATCCATAAGAAATTAAACAAAAAACCAATTAACTTGCAAACTGTAATAAAAGAAAATATGAACTATCTCACAACAATAATGAAACGATAGAGATACAAACAGCGGATCGATCCACCAGGGCTAGGCCCTCAACCACCGGTGAAACGCCGCTGGGTTTTACTTCAAAGCTTGAGAAATGGAACAAGAACGCGTCTTTGTATTAATCAAACATGAATAGCTTTTACATCAGTTGCTTTTTGATCACGAGAGTCATGGAATTACAGTGTTACAAAAGGAATTCAATAATCATCCATTGTTTTTCCAATACATAATACATGCTCTCCTTTTATAATCAGAAAGAGGAGAAATTAGATAGAAAATATGATCTCTCATAACAATATTGGATTGTTCCCAACAACTTGATCAACCAGAAAATATATTTCCATCAATCTTTCAACAAAACCAAGTCAAATTTGGATTTGCAGCTGAGATAATTTGGAGGACGGCTGCAACAGTAAATCTGAGAAAATTATGCTCAAAGAACCTTGTGTTTCTCTCAGTATGTACTGAATCTAGGAAAGCCATTCATTCTTCAAGTTAATTTGGTCTGTTTTGGACAAAACCCATGTTCCGGATTTTTCAGATTCTGCTTCATTTGCCCAGAATCTCAATCACAAAACTGTCACTTCTTATTCCAGTGAATTTCTGAGTTGGAATATTTGATGATGATTTGGAGATCAAATCTGCAATCTGGCAAATATCTTGGAGGCTAAAATGGTGAGTGATGTTACAAAATATATTAATAAACAATCATTGATAAAATTATGCATAATAATCATCAATTTATTAAAAATAAAGGAGAAGAAATAATATTCATCCATAAAAGCATAAATCATTATAAAATGGATTTATATAATAAATTATAATAAATGATATGATAAAGAAGAGTAAAAATGGATGAAACAAGTGTTAAAAAGTGGTCGTATTCACGGCCCAACACCTAGATCTTCATTTTTGGTATCTCTTGAGGCATATATCATCCCTTTATCTTTTTATGTTCATTTTTTTGTAGTAGTGCTCTTAGGATTGCGCTGTAGCAGTCTTCTGGCATTTTGATATAGTAGAAACACCTCATTCTTGAGGGATTTCATTATTGGAGGCTTGTTGTATCTTGTTATATGCTTTGTGGCCCATTATATTATACATGGTTGCTTCTGTTATGATGAATAAAGAAGCTCCATATTGGTATCATGCTTTGATGTGATTTCTACACTGCTATTTCCAACATTTTGTTCTATATTCCTTCCTTTCCCCATTTGGGAATATTACACAAATTTATTTCAGTTACAGAAACTTCAAGGAAAGGATGACTTCCTAAGGAGGTTCATACTCAACTACACTGAAATGGCTGAAGGATTTACTCTTGGCTTAAAAAAGTGGATTCCCTTCCATTGGGATAAGGCTGAGCAAGCTTCTTTTGATGTTGTCAAGGATACACTCGTCCGAGCGTCATTAATGTATCCCCGCAATTATAAAAGTGATTATTTCCTATATATCGTCGTGGCTGATACGACGATTGCTATGTTTTTGGTCCAAGAATAAGATGGGATAGAATATCTGATATATTATTTGAGTCGTAATCTCAATGATACGAAAGTGAAGTATTCATACGTCAAAAATATTGCCTTGGCGGTCGTTCAAGTTGTCCAAAGATTTCTCCATTATATCCTTCTCGTGAAAACCATTGTCATCTAGGATTTTAACCCCATGACATACATTTTGTTACGTCAATTTCTGGTGGGGAAAATATTCAAAATGGATCTTCATTTTGCAGGAGTTTGATTTAGAATTCATCAAATCCAATTCAAAGAAGTCTTTAGTTTTGGCTGAGCTTCTCTATGACCTACCCTCTGATAGTACTACTTCTACATAGGAACCATCAATTCCCGATTGTCTATTTTTTTGATCGGGTCTTCTAACCCTTGGTATGGGGATTTCATCAATTATCTCCAAACCCAAACTTTCCAGCCAGATACCTCTCGCTCTCAACGACGAAGTATTTGATACCAAGCCAAAGATTATCTGATCCTCAGCAATACACTTTATCATCTTGGTCTCTACACAATTTTAAGGAGGTGCCTTACTCATGAGGAGGTCTAGAAGGTTTTAAATGCTTGTCCTGCTAGTGCTTGTGGTGGACACTTATCTGGAGACGTTACCGTGTAGAAGATTCTCCGCGTCGGTTATGTTTTTCCAACCATATTTCATGACTGCATCCTCACAGCCAAAATTTGTCATGCATGCCACATGTTTTATCATAAAATATGCAAGCCGACAGCACCAATGAATCTTGTTATTGCTATGGAACCATTTTCAAAATGGGCCATTGACTTCATGACCTATAACCCTCGTTCGGCCGGGGGGCATGGTTATATTATTTTCACAGTTAACTATGTTACCAAGTGGGTCGAACTGATGCCTAAGTTTAATAACACAGGAAAAACAACTACATTGTTCTTTTTTAATCATATCATCTCACATTTTGGTGTACCACAATCTATAGTTACATATCATGGTAAGAATTTTCGCAATCACATGATGACTGATTTGACTGCCAAATTAGGACAGTCACATGATAGTTCTACTCCTTATTATCCATAATCCAATGGACAAGTTGAGGCCATTAACAAGATTATTAACTAAATTCTTCAATGAGTGACAGGATTTCATAAAAAAAATTGGCATTTGATCATGTACTCAGCTTTGTGGGCATATGGAACCTTAGTAAGAAATGCAACCAGATTTACACCCTTTCAATTGGTGTATGGTCTAGAAGTTATATTGCCAATCCAATGTGAAATATTGTCATTAAAACTCGCTATTGACCTACTACCTAACACCTCTGATGAATAAGCGCATCTTTTTAACCCCATCCATCTAGATGAAATGTGTCGTGAAACTGCGTTGGCCAATGAAGCGCATAAGTGATGAATCAAGGCACAATATGACCAACATGTCTAGCCTCGCATTTTCTCAGGGGGAGACCTAGTATTACTTTATGATCAGGAAGTTGATTTAATAGGAACAGGGAAATTTGATCCACTATGGCATGGCCCCTACATTGTCAAAAGGGTTCTGGATAAGGGCACCTACGAGTTGGTTGATTATGATGGAATTCCATTGGCACAACATAGAAATGGGTTGTATTTGTTAGAAAATTAAATATTACAGAGCAATGAAACACATAAAATATGCGGAAAATAGAAGCACACAAAACACATAAAACCAGAGAGATAGATATACATGGTTCACCCAGTTTTGGCTACGTCCACCACGAACAACCAGTCCTTTCTTTCTATTATCTAGAAAAATGAAGAGACACAACCTACAGCAGATCCGCTGTAATATCCTCTATTTTCTGTCACAGTCTCCCTCTCTGTTTCTCGCTCCGAGAATACACATACCATACATAGCCACAATACAATACCCTCATAAAAGCGAGGGGGTGCCTTCTAGGGCAAAAAACCCTAAGCTAAACATAACTTGTACTGTCAAATCATCTGCCTAATGAACGACCGAGATTGACTAGAAATTACTATACTTTTACAAGGAAATTTTACATATGTTTTTAGCTTCAGGGGCGTTGCACCCGAAACCCCCCGCCGGGGGGGGCTCCATGAAGTTGCAGCCGCCCCCCTTGGACCCCCGAGGAAGCATTTAATTACGAGTGGTGTTGCCGCCCCCATTAAGGTACAGGTGGTCCAACGCTGTGATACAAAAGAAACAAGATAATCAGGCTTCACACCCAACAATCTCCCACTTGGAGACTGATTGTAGCAACTGCACCGCTGCTTCATTTGCTAGAGAATGACTCCTCTTTGGACCTGGTTGTTTCTCATCTTCATCGTCATCCTTGAAGACCAATTGAAACTAACCATGTTCTCAGTTTCTCCCTGGTTACAACTTCTGTTAGCATATATGCAGGATTCTGGCTAGTGTGTATCTTTTCCAGCTTCAACTTTCCATCTTCCAATACTGACCGTATGAAATGGTACTTGAGTTGTATGTGTTTAGTCCTGGAATGAAATGCTGAGTTCTTTGCAAGATGAATGGCACTTTGGATATCACTGTATAGCATGCCCATATCATGCTTCTTACCCAATTCATCCATAAACCTTTGTAACCAAATCATTTCCTTACTAGCCTCTCTAGCAGCAACATACTCTGCTTTTGTTGTTGAAAGTGCAACAACACTTTGGATTTTTGAAACCCAACTGACAATTGTTCCACCTACAGTAAATACATATCTTGTAGTGCTCCTACTATTTTCTCTGTCACCTGCCATATCTGCATCAACATATCCCTGTAGAGAAATGTTTGAACCACCAAAGCATACTGCTTGATTTGTGGTACCTCTCAAATATCTGAGAATCCATTTTACTGCCATCCAATGTTCTTTTCCTGGATTGTTCATATACCTGCTTACAACTCCCACTGCATGTGCAATATCAGGCCTTGTGTAGACCATTGCATATATTAAGCTTCCAACTACTAATGCATATGGAACTTTAGACATATATTCCATTTCTTCGTGGGTTTTGGGGCACATCTCCTTACTAAGTTTGAAATGGCTAGAAAAAGGTGTACTAACTAGTTTTTCATTTTGCATATTAAATATTTTCAACACCTTTTGTATGTACTCATTCTGAGATAGTGTTAATTTGTGATTTTCTCTGGTTATTCTCATACCAAGGATTTGTTTTGTAGCTCCCAAATCTTTCATTGCAAATGAATTTTCCAATTTTCTTTTGACCACATTTATTTCCTACATGTTAGACCCTGTAACAAGCATGTCATCTACATACAATAACATTATAATATAACTGCCATCATTTTTCCTTTTCAGATAAACACAATGATCAGAGTGACATCTAGTATAACCTTGTTCAGACATAAACTTGTCAAATTTTAGATAACACTGCCTTGGAGCCTTTTTTAAGCCATACAAGCTTTTCTTTAACCTGCACACTAATTTTTCTTTCCCTTTGACCTCATATCCTTCTGGTTGCTCCATATATATCTCTTCCTCCAAATCTCCATGGAGAAATGTTGTCTTTACATCTAACTGTTCAAGATGTAAATCTTCCGCTGCTACAAGACTTAAAATAGTTCTGATTGAAGTCATATTAACAACAGGAGACAATATTTCATCAAAATCAATACCTTTCTTCTGTGCAAACCCCTTCACCATAATTCTAGCTTTGTACCTCTGTTCTCCTCCATCTTCTTCCTTTAGCCTATAAACCCATTTATTCTGCAATGTAGTTTTACCTGCAGGTAACCTGACTAAGTCCCAAGTTTGGTTATGAAGGAGTCCATATCTTCTTCCATGGCTAGCTCCCACTTCTTCCTACTTTCAACCTGAATTGCTTCTTCATAACATTCAGGTTCACCAGAATCAGTCAACAATAAATAATATAATGAAGGAGAGTATCGTTCATGCGGTCTACTTATCCTGATATATCTTCTAACACCACTTTTAGGTGTTTGAGGTGCCTGTTGCTATTGTGGTGGTTATTGTTGTTGTGGCTCATGATTATTATTATTTTCAGGCACCTTTACCTTTTCTGTGATCTCATCAAGAACTATGTTTTCTTTGTTTTCTTTTTCCTGTTTCTTTTCCTGCAACTGATTCTTATACAATACCTTTTCATTGAATATTACATCTCTGCTCCTAATGATTTTGTGATTTTCATAATCATATAAGCGATAACCAAAATCATTAACACCATATCCAATAAAGGTACATTTCTTTGATTTTGCCTCAATATTGGTTCTATTTTCTTTATTAATATGGACAAAGGCCTCACAACCAAAAGGCTTTAAAAAAGAGTAGTTTACCTTTTTACTTGTCCATGCTTCCTCTGGAATACGACCATCCAAGGAACTTGAAGGCCCTCTGTTTATTAGATAAACAATAGTATCTACAACATCTACCCAAAATTGTAAAGGAAATCCTGCATGCAATCTCATGCACCTTGCATGCTCCATGATTGTTCTGTTCATCCTTTCTGACACACCATTTTCTTGTGGTGTTCTTGGAACTGTCTTCTCTCTGCGAATTCCATGCTCTAAACAGTACCTATCAAACTCTTTGCTGCAATATTCACCTCCATTGTCTGATCTGAGACACTTCAACTTCCTTCCTGTCTCAATCTCAACTAAAGCTTTCCATTTATTGAAAGTATCAAATACATCAGATTTATTCTGAATACAATAAATCCATGTTTTTCTAGTTGCATCATCAATAAAAGTAACATAATAATGAGAGCCATCAAGAGACGATACCTGAGCAGGTCCCCATATATATGTATGCACAAGCTCTAATTTTTCACTCTTCTTTTCTTTCCCAACTCTGAGAAATCTTACTCTCTTCTGTTTTCCATAAATGCAATTCTCACAGAAATCCAAATCAACATTCTTCAAACCCGGCAACAAATTTCTTGAGTGAAGAATCTTCATCCCCTTCTCACTCATGGGTCCGAGCCTATGATGCCATAATGTTGCATCTGCTCCTTTGGAATTTAAAGAATTAACAGAGTTATAAATACCATTGCATAAATACAATGTACCAACCTTTTCGCCTTTTGTTATTACTAGGGCTCCTTTGGTGACCTTCCAAGTTTTATTTGGGAAAGTTGTCACGCAACCTTCACCGCCTAACTTCCCTATTGAAATCTGATTTTTCTTCAGATCTGGAATGCCTTACCTCCTTTAGTAGCCATTGGTTTCCATTCTGTTGTTTTACAAGAACTTTACCCATTCCAACAATTTTACAGGGTTTATCATCACCCAAATGAACTTGTCCAAAATCTCCTTGAACATAGTCATGAAAATATTTCTTATCAGGTGTGGCATGGAATGAAGCCCCTAAATCTACAACCCAAGAATCATTAACATTTTCGAAAGAAAGAATCAAAGCATCCTGTAACACATCACCTGTCACATTTGCTTCACGATTGTTTTCTTGCTGTGTGTCTCCTTCTTTTCCCTTCCGAAATCTACAGTCTTTCTTTAGGTGTCCTTTCTTTCCGCATTTCCAGCACACTATCCCCGATCTGGGCTTGGATCTTCCTTTCCTTGATTTACTATGATATCCCAATATCTTTCCTATTTCCATTCTTCTTCCCCTAGAATCTGCACTCAAAGCATTACCCGATGTCTCACCGGAGCTTTTCCATCGCATTTCCTCGATAAGGATAGCACCAACAACATCATAAAACTTTAAAGTACTAGATCCAGAGACAGAGTTACTAATGGCCATAACTAAACCATTCCAGCTTTCTGGCAATGAGCACAGAAATAACAGAGCTCTAACTTCATCATCAAAGTTTACCCCTACAGAACTTCACTGACTGGTAACTATATTAAAATCATTTAAATGGTATGCAATAGATCCACCTTCCGACAGCTTCATATTAAATAAATGTTCCATAAGAAATACCTTATTTGAGGCCGAGGGTTTTTCATATAGTTTCGCCAATGCCTTAATCAAACCCTCTGTTGTTGTTTCCTTCGAAATATTGAATGCTACCGACACCGCGAGGCACAACCGTACTGTTCCGAGTGCCTTTCTATCGAGAATCTCCCATTCTGCGTCTGTCATAGCTATC
This sequence comes from Pinus albicaulis, assembly GCA_034641835.2. Taxonomy (NCBI): domain Eukaryota; kingdom Viridiplantae; phylum Streptophyta; class Pinopsida; order Pinales; family Pinaceae; genus Pinus; species Pinus albicaulis. The sequence continues at coordinate 1,362,397,835 of CM076577.1, forward strand.
AGCTTCTTTGTTTTTCTGCTCAATGGTAGGTACAGATCTTTCTGATATAAATAATCTTCCATCTGCATCTTCCACAGCGGGAAGTTTTGGCCGTGAAATTTCTCGACCCTAAATTTACCATCTTCTGCTATTGCTCCCACTCGAACCAGGAAACCCTTCTTTCCTACGAGTTTATCAGCCAAATAGACCTTCGACTCTGATACCAGTTGTTAGAAAATTAAATATTACAGAGCAATGAAACACATAAAATATGCGAAAAACACAAGCACACAAAACACATAAAACTAGAGAGACACAGATATACGTGGTTCACCCAGTTTGGGGTACGTCCACCTCAAATAGCCAGTCCTTCCTTTTTATTATCCAGGAAAATGAAGAGACACAACCTACATCAGACCCATTGTAATATCCTCTGTTCTCTCTCACAGTCTCCCTCTCTGTTTCTCGCTTCGAGAATACACATACCATACACACCCGCAATACAATACCCTCATAAAAACAATGGGGTGTCTTCTAGGGCAAAAAACCCTAAGCTAAACATAACTTCAACCGTCAGATCATCCGCCTAATGAATGGCCCAGATTGACTAGAAATTACTATACTTTTATAAGGAAATTTTACATCTGTTTTTAGCTTCGGGGGCGTAGCCGGCCCCCCCCCCCCTAAACACCCTAGGCAGCGTTTAATTACGGGCGGCGTTGCCGCCCCCATTAAGGTATAGGGGTCCAACGCTGTGATACAAAATAAACAAGATAATCAGGCTCCACACCCAACAGTATCTCAAATGTTACTATGCTTAAACATGAGCGCAGTAAGCTTTTGTACCATATTTTTTATATGATTTTGATTTTCAATTGTTTTCTTATTTTGTTTTCTAGACTTTTCTTGAAGTTAGTAATCCACTTTACATTTCATCGCAGATTTTTGAATATTTGGAACCATTCCTTGGGTACGATGATGGTGCTAGTCGTAATACGCAGAGCCTATCCTCTGCAACATGGGCCATTTTCGCTTCAAGCGGCAAGTTAGTGAGTTTTCAAGGGATTTTTATTGGTCAATCAACAAACAACATCACTGAGTATAACGCGTTAATCTAACTTCTCTCTGATTCCATTTCATTTGGCATTAACCGCATCATCATAAGGTTAGACTCACAACTTGTTGTACTGCAACTTACTAGCATTTATACTGTCATAAATCCAAAACTGCATTGTATTTTCCTAAGAGTTCGAATTTTGGAAATACATTTTGATTACATTCAATATAAACACATTTCTAGAATCTTGAACACATTAAGTGATTCCTTAGTGAATTATGTTTTAAACAAACATTTTCAACACATGTAAAGACATATTTTTAATTCACATCACATAATTGAGTAGGATTGTGCGATAAACATAGGAAACCACTGAAAAAAAATAGATAAATAATTACAGGTTTTTAAAAAAATTGTGCCCAAGACATATCAGTCATCTGACCTCAAAATATATGCAAAATTTAAAAGTAAACTAGTGATGCTCATGGTAAAAAGCAACTAATCTAGATATCCTACACAATAACTGGATCAAACGGCCAGGAACACCATTAGTACGGCGCTACAATCTCATAGGTAAATCTTTGATCTCGCAATTAGGAATCCGATTCAATCATTCACTATGTTTTTGTAGCTTAACAAGAGTCTCAGTCATATCCAAATCATGAAGGACTTTTCTCCCGACAGTCATTTGTGTTGGCTCACCCGCTCCTTGCTCTGGCTGACCCACTAGTCGAACCCAACCCACATCTATGTACATAAGAACATTATTTTATTCTTGGAAAACATAAAAATAAAAAAACATGTGGAAACCTTAGGAAAATCCAAAAACATGGTCAAAACATTCATACCAATTGCACCCCATTGAGCACCATCTGGTAAAATCAAATCCATATCTTTGTGGAAGTCTACGCCTGCATATGCATACTCATTGATGGAAACCATCTGTCGTCTAAACCAGACAAAGAATGTAGTAGATAATATGATGGAAGATTGACCATCATGTCTAGGAATCAATTCAACCTATCTTTGCATCTGTGGATACGTGGGGCCAGATATACTCAGCGTAACATGTTGTGGCTGCATCAATGGAACCTGCTCCAAAATGAAGGAATTCAGCATTGAGCCATATCTAAAATTTTTCTTCCTACCACACTTTTCTTTGGTCATTTTTTCTTTCATCTGAGAGAGAACTGCTTCATCCTAGTTAAAAACAGTTGGTTCTAAACACTCAAGTGCATACTACATGTAAGATCTATTTGCAACATGTAGTGTCGCGGAATCAGAAAGCTTTGCAATAGTAAAAAGGACGGTTCTCAAAGGCACGTCATGTACTTCACAGATGTTTATTTTCCCATATTTACTTGGTTAAGTTCTTGGATGGAAGTACTGCAGTATGTAATATCTCACTGTCTCTCCTCCAGGAGCAAATACTTCGAGGTAAATGGGAGACCCTTGTCTTGAAAATCCCGTGAGAAAGTAAATATCCTCATCCAATATTGGGATAAATTTGTCCCCAATGTAAAATTCCTGCAATAACAGAGTCCCATGAACAAACTAGGAACTCCAATAGTTCCATATGATGTCTCATCCCTGACAATCTAAAGTATTTTAGAAACCCACAATATCTGAGGGCTCTTACTACACCTGTATCCTTTAGGGAAATCATATCGTGTTCTTCATGTTCTCTTTCTCACCATGTAATCGTCATTTTGATCCGATGAATACCTTAAATATAATAATAAGCTTCATTATGATCCATTTCATGCAGAAAACTTTGGAAATTTTGGGCACACAGAAAGAAAAAAACATGTGAAATGTGCCCAATGCACCCCAGGACAAGGGACAAATCATTGCAGTGAAGTTGACCTTCAATTCCAGTCGACTGCAATGCACCTTTCAACATTCAAGGGTGTGTTTCCCTTAGAACGTACTATATTTAACCTAAGGGGATCAAAACTCTAAAAATATACCATGAAATGGAAGAAAAATGATGCTAAATGTGAGAGAACGTTCATAGCTCCAACCTGGATCGAACAATAAGAGAAATTGTCCATTGAATCTGTCACAATCAACCACTAAATTTCGAGGGAAAAACTGGTTCAGAGCTCCTAATTTTCAAATAGTAACTATGGAATGGTAAAATTGTAATGGTAAAACGTCTTTTTATTGGTCATTTTGATTATTTTAATCATATTTAATGTTGTGACTATGGTTTTTATTCATTTTTACTATGAAACCGATATTTTTAATCTATTTGATGGCTCTCTGAACACGTTTTATAACTGATATAGTGATTTTGTCATCCACAACTGTTCAAGAATGATTTGACCACAAAGCATAGTTTTACCCTTCTTTTTCAAGCTTTGATAAAAATGAAAAAGGAGTTAAAGGGCACTTTTATCTCTTTTTCAAGCTTTGGTAACTGTGAAAAAAGAACTCCCTGGAGTCTTATTTTAGCTCTTTTCAGACTTCGATAATGTGAAAATATTGTTGAGCACTTGTATTTTCGAGCTCATAAAAGTAAATGAAACGACATCTACTCAGTATAAGTTTAACCCTTTTCTGAACTGAGATAGATTATTTATGAAAAAGAAAAACCTTAGTCGAACATGGCTAAGAGATTTTCTGAGGTATAATTTTACACTTTTTTAGACCCGAGCAACAAATTTACGAAAAAGGACTCATGGAGCTTTCTTTTTGTCTCTTTTTCAAAATCTCTAAAACATGAAAAATAATTGGGCTATCATTGTCACTAGGCTCGTCAAAACATAAAATAATGACATACTTTTCGATCATGGAAAGTTAGAGTTTCATTTATCGCTAGACTCGTTAAATTATTAAATAGTGATGAATTCACCCGAAGGGTCGAATTATAGATCAAGCATATGATACCCTCCTCAAGCTTGTTAAAAAATAAAGAGGTACTAATCAGAAATGACTGGGGAAAATTTGGGAAAAGGAGCAAAACACTTTATGGTAGTAGGTCGCTCTTGAACATGACACTTTCTCTCCATCACCATGACTTTTGGGTTGGGTAATATTCTTGACGGTTCATCATACCACCAGTTCAATTCTGGTTCAATGTTGCCAACTCATTTCAATATCAATGATATGTTCAAGATAATTCATCCAATAATTCTTCATCTTTTTGCAATACTCATAATCCTTCATTTTATCAAGTCACATTTATTCTCTGAAATCATTACTCCTGTTTCACGATAAAGTTTCTTCCTGTCGACATCAGCTCATCATCCAGGAAGTTAACTTAGAAACATCTTCCAGTACCTTGAATTTTTTCACAACATTGGCAAGTTTCTTTCTTCCATACCTTCAACCGAATGACTTTTTTTTGCGTTCAACATCAAATCATCTATTCACGCCTTGAAAAATGTACTATAGTACCTTGAGAGCCATTAACATCAATGGTGGTTTTCTCGCGTCTGTTAATGGCTCACATCATAGGCTGGTAGTCAGACGATGTCTTCCCATGTTAAACTTCAAATCATATAATCACATGGTTAGACTTGTACATGAATGATCGAGTGAATGACATAAGAAGACCCCAGATGTAATATTCCAAAATGGAAAAGACAGGAATATAGAACAAATGCAGCATTCCAAAAAAAGAAAAATAAGAATATAGCAGTATGATCTGGAAAATGCCAGAAATATGCTGCAACTGAAATTTACATCAAGACATTATAACTATGAGAAGAAATAGATGATTCATACCATCATAAACAATAGAAAATATGAATGTACACAGTGCTCCAAAAGGAATGCACTCAAGCCACAAGGTGGTTGAAATACACTAAAGAAACCAAGCACTGGAAATGTTGTGTTGCTACTGCTACTAAGGAGAAGCACGATGTGCGGAAGGATTTTAATCATGGGTTCTACTCAAAAATCCCAGAACAACCAAGAAATGGTTTGGCCAGATTTTAACTTTGGATTTTTGGCCCTTTTTGGGTTGCCCACTACAACATCTCACTAAAATAACGTATTCATGGACTGGAACTACACTGTAGGGGATAAATATGCTATGGCTTGATGCCAAATGTGTCAAGGCCTTCTTTACTAACCTCCCAAGAGAAAGGAACCTCCCTCCAATGAGATCTAGCTCAGAAATCTCCTAAATTAGCCTCCACAACTTCTGCCCTGCAACACAAACAAAACTCCTCAATAGGAGCTACAATTTACATTAAGAATGAAGTCTTGGCCAATGCATGATAGTGGAATTTAGTACAAAAATATTCCAAGAGGCCTCTCAATGAAAGATGTGGGATTCCCGATCAGGAACACCTAGTTCTAAACAACACTTGCAATCTTAGCTAAACAACCAAAGAAAGATATATGTCTAAGACCATATATTCAGAAATATAAACATCAACATAATGAAATATGGCTGCCATCCCCTTCCTTATGTAATTTTTGAGCTTCCAAACCCTAAACCCCATCCAGTAATGGCACTACTTCCATGCAAAGAGTCTCCATCTAAAACTGCGATGTCTTTCATTGAATGCCACTACTCCATGACAACGTTGTTGATTTGGTCAAAGTTGACCCAATCAAGGTGTTCCAACCCCTTTTCACACCTAAAGGTGCTCAATTAAGCTGCCAATATATGTCCTTTTCATATTGGCATTGATTTTATTCATTTTAAGGAGATTTATGGATTTCCATTATCCTCTTATTTATTAAACAAGAAATAAAATAAAAAACTAATATTCCAACTAGCTCATGGCTAATTAGGAATATTAAAATCCTCCCTTCCCAAATGTTGCTTGTCCTCAAGCAACTGACAAGGTGAGTGCTGCAACTCTTCTCCTCCTCCATTGGTGACACCTCCATGTGATAAGGTTCCCTCATAAGCTAAGTGTCTCCCAATCCATCCCTCCATGAAATGCTCCTCCCAAGTTCTCATGAGATGCAAATGATTCATCCCACAAGGAAGCAATAGATCCAATGAAACAATCATGGTTTTCCCAATGTTCTCCCTCAAACATGTAGCATAATGAACATGGAGAATTTCTCTCCCAAAGGGCACATACAATCCTCCCATCCTCCCTCCAATCATTCCAATAAAAAGGATAAGTACATCATCAATGTATGGGATCAAAACTAAGTTCATACAAACAGAAATATGTAGAAATGGAGGTGGATCATAGTCCCACATGTGGAACCAGCGCAGTAAATCTCCTGAATGCAGATAATGATATGGTAAGTGGTGTCCCCACCACTTACTTTCTGCCCAAGTCTTCTCCCAAATTCTAAAAAGGTGTGAAATGTTTGGTGCTTTTGGAGTGCACCTAGAGTGATACAACATCTCCCTATATCCTCCTAGGGAGTGCCCATGTTCAGAAATGTTTATGGCCCAAATTTGGCCATGAATTTTATATGGAAGAATGCTCCTCCTTGGAGATATGGCATGCATATACATGGTAAAGGAGTGCAAATAATAATAAAGTGAAACATTATGCTCATAAACATGTTCCTTACCAAAATATCTCCTCATACAAATGGAGTGGTCCATAGATAGATTCCCTATCATTCCAAAAGAGGAAAGAGGTGGCTGTGATAACTCCTCCATAGAGTTATCTATATTCTCCAACTCCACATGATCCATGTATCTCTTCAAATACTGATATATCTCTTCCTCAAAGCCTTCCCAACTATACCCCTCCATGATGGAGTGATATGCTCTCATAGAATAAATATGGCTGAAGATAAAATATTCATGTGATCTATGTAGGAAATTCTCCTTATGCTTGGAAGCTCTAGACAAGAAGATCCTACCATGATAATAGATGACTTAATCATGGACTGAATAGCCCTCTTCATGTAGCTGGTCATCAAGTATCATGCATGTAAAAATATCCTTGGAATAATCCACTAACAGTTGGGATTTCCAATATGGATCTATCCTCCATAGTGACAACGCTGATGATATATCACAAAGAACATATGTCATATGGCTTCCCTTATATTTGACATCTCCCATGCAAAATTCATATGTTGGAAGGTTGTTATCATTCCCATGTTTCTCCTTCCACAACACATAATCTGAAATGAGAGTGGTTAGTGATGACGTTGGGAGAATGTCTGCCTCTTCCTTGAGTCTACCCAAGACTCTCAGCACTGCATCATGACCTCCTAATGCCCCCATTCATCCTGGATCAATTAATGGTGCATCATGATGTGAGACATGCCTCATCATCTCCTAATCTGTTGGCCTCCCAAGTGGAATGCCTCCATCCAAAGAGACATCAATATCAAGAGTAGACTGCATATATGAGTGGACTGCTTTTTCCTTGCTCTCACTACGCAAATCAGTCTGCCTCTTTTGTGCATTAACCTTCTGAAATAGATAGGGGTGTGTGCTCCTAATCATATCATGTTGGCCATCCTCCCTACTTTCTCCTTTCATCTGCAAGGTCTCATAATCTATCAATAATGGCACATGTTGTTCATGGATTGTGCCTTGATCTCCACATATGATATCCTTTGGAACTTCTTGCAATGATACAAGAACTCCTCTCATTGGATAAATTGATCCATCTGCCTCTCCATGAGGTACTAGATCTACTCCTGAAGTGAGGGTGTTGTTACCTCCAGCCTTATATTTCCCTTCCTCATCAATGGAGGTTTCCTCATCATCATTAAGAGGCTCTTTGTTTAGTTTCTCTTTTGAAAAATAGATCTCCATGTCTTCCCTTTGAGAATAGATATCTTTCTGAAGTGGGGATCGTGCCTGTAGCAAGGTATTCTGCAAGTTTTTAACCCCCTCAATAGCATTCTAGAATGGATTTGGGTTTATAGATCCTTCCAACTCATGCAAAGGTTTTGATTGTTTAGTCTTGGCTATCTCAACCAAGGATGTTTTATAATGTTTTGCATCAAATATTTTCACTAACCTCCTAATGAAATTTTCATAAGTAGATACATCTACGTGATTCAAGGAAGAAGCTTCATAAAACCATCAGGCATGAGCCTTAACTTCAAGATGCAACGCTGCTAATCTAATGGCTTAATCTTCTAAAACTTGGTGCTACTACAAATAGTCATCTAGCTCCTCCACCCAAGCCCTAGCTGTGTATCTAGGTGATCCATCAAAAGTAGATAGAATGAATCTACCCAAATCATGCTGCTTGCACTTTTTGCTTCTATTGTGATTTCTAGGTCTTCTATTCTCCTTGACCTTGAAAAACCATTGGATGTTTAGATGATCTTTGAACCTTTGAGATTGAGATTCATAATCTTGAAGATAGTCACCAAGAGTCTCCTCCTTTGTTACATCTCCTTCCTCCATCTCTCTTGCTATGAACATAGGCATGGTAGAGCATTGTAGATTTGATTGTGTGGCTGAATGCTCAAACTCATAATATGAAGAACTTGAGCTTTCTTCATGTGTAAATATTCTGGAGGGATCTTCATGTATTTCCCTCCTCATTCCCTTGATTTATCTGTTAATCTCATGCATAGTTTGGAGAAGAAGTTCTGAAAACTTCTTTCCCTCCATTTCTCCAATTAATGGATACGTGCCTTTATCTCTTCTATAAGCGTTCTCTTTTTTGTGAGAAGCTTCTTCTTATTCTGATAACATAGATGTAATGTCTTCATAGAATGAGCCAATATTATGCTCTGATATCACTGTAATATTCCAAAATCGAAAATACAGGAATATAGAAAAAATGCAGCATTCCAAATAAAGCAAAACAAGTATATAGCACTAAGATCTGGAAAATGTCGGAAATATGCTGCAGCTAAAATTTACATCAAGACATTATAACTATGAGCAGAAACAGATGAGTCATATCATTATAAACAAAAACAAATATGAATGTACACAGTGCTCTAAAAGGAATGCACTCAAGCCACAAGATGGCCGAAATACACTAAAGAATCTAAGCAATGGAAATGTTGTGCTGCTATTGTTGCTGTTGTTGGAAACTGTTGGTATGGAGGAGAAGAACCATGTACAGAAGGTCATTTGAGTGCTAAGAATAATCTAGGATTTTAACCATGGATTCTACTCAAAAAACCCATAACAACCCAGAAATGATTTGGCTAGATTTTAACTTTATATTTTCGGCCCTTTTTGGGTTGACCACTGCAACAACTCACTAAAATAATGCAGTCATGGACTGGAACTATGTTTTAGGGGATAAATATGCTATGGCCTTATTCCAAATGTGTCAAATAAGCTCTAGGGCCTTCTTTACTAGCCTCCCAAGAGAAAGGAACCTCCATCCAATGAGATCTAGCTTAGAAATCTCCCAAATCAATCTTCACAACTTCTGCCCTGCAACACAAACACAAATCCTCAATAGGAAATATGTTGTTCATTAAGACTAAAGTCTTGGCCAAATGCCTGATAGTGGAATGTAGTACAATACTTTTCCAAGAGGCCTCTCAAGGAAAGAGGTGGGATTCCCGATTAGGAACACCAAATGCTAAACAACACTTGCAATCTTAGCTAAACAACCAAAGAAATATATATGTCTAAATAGACCATATATTCAGAAATATAAACATCAACATAATGAAATATGGCTGTCATCCTCTTCCTTATATAAGTTGTGAGCTTCGAAACCCTAAGCCCCATCCAATAATGGCACTACTTCCATGCAAAGAGTCTCCATCTAAAACTGCGTTGTCTTTCATTGAATGCCACTACTCCATGACATCGTTGTTGATTTGGTCAAAGTTGACCTAATCAAGGTGTTCCAACCCCTTTTCACACCTAAAGGTGCTCAATTAAGCTGCCAATATATGTCCTTTTCACATTGGCATTGATTTTATTCATTTTAAGGAGATTTATGGATCTCCATTATCCTATTATTCATTAAACAAGAAATAAAAACAAAAATTAATATTCCAACTAGCTCATGGCTAATTAGGAATACTAAACCAGATCTAGTTTCATCCATTCAAGCTGTGATTTCAGGATTATTGTACACATCATATGTACGACGACTTTACATATAGATCGTCATTCAAACATGGGTCAATATCTGTAGGCATGTCTATATCGGGCTAAATTCCAATGTAGAAGACTTTCTGAATTATGTACATGCTATGATAGTTTATGTGCTGAGCATGGGTATGAATCCCTTAGAAATTCATGTCTAAGATGGAAAATATCATGATGTAAGGTATTGAAATATTGATGCAAGTCATTGTCCACTTCAGATCCTACTCATCACATCGTAAAGCATCTCATCCAAATACTATTATTATTTTTACTTCATGCTTTAGGGGGTAGTTGTTATAGATCAATTTGGCCATCATCCCCCAAGACCTGGTCAAACTGGACATCATCCCCCATAACCAATGAATATGGTCTATTATCCCCTTAATCTCAGTTTTTATATGCCCTAAGTGAAGACATTCCTTTCATGGCTTCTATTGTGATATTTTCAAGGTTTGAATTATATATTATATGACCCATTGACTCACCAACGCTCCTCTACTAGGAACTAACTGCATTGTAGTGAAAGTACCTCCATTCAAGGGTGCACTGCAGTGCACTTCCTGACACTCAAGGGTGTGTTGGTCACATGGGAGCGAAATCATCATTGTTTCGACAATCTCCACTTGGCCATTACCTTCTATAAGAGTCCATAGGTGTCATACTTCGAATCGAAGTGTCCATCCACCACCTCTGAACAGGGAAACATGTCTTGCCTATTATTATAATTCCATTCAATGAAAAAATACCATTAGTTTCTATAGAATTTGAGCACTCATATAAGTGCTAGGGAGGAACAATTTGTGAAACGTTATGTTGTTGGATTCTCATTTGATAAGATATTGGACGTACTGAAATGCTGCTGAGATAATGCTTGATGTGATGAGGCTGGAATGAGGTTGGAGCAACTTGTTGACAAATCAATCTATTGGTTGTAATATTCGCCTCCTATTATTTAATAAAGATATATGTTCATTTTCTCAATGCATATGTGTATATCTTGTGAAATGTATTCTTGATTATGTATGTATTCTCAGATATAATCGGTTTGAGCTGATAAGATAAGTACATACTTGTATATTTCATTTTGTATATTTTTCTCTATCTTTGATTGTAGGGATCGATCTAGTGGCTTGAGTTGGATTGAGAGCGATGGCAACAATGACAGAAGGAGAAGGAGAGCAAAAAGGATCACAAGTAGGTTCTTTCCCTTTTTGTATATCTATTTGTCTTAGAGAAAATAGTAGTTGTATTTATTTTGTTGTTTTAAGTGAAGGAACACCACACTCATGGAATCTATTTTATCTGTAGATTAAAATTACATATAACAGCTGCAAAAACAAAACATTTAAGGTAAGTCCATAGCGAAGACTTTGTAGCGTTTTCCATTTGGAAATTTATGCAACCATTCTGACTTCTCTACTCATTGGAGGGTATTAATTAGAAAAAAAATACTTAAATACATGCTTTTACCCACCCCTATCATGATAAAATTTGGAAATTATACCTTAAAGTAATATTCAGCGAGTTCATAGCGAAAACTCGGCTTTAAGAGTGGAGTATGCTACGAAATTGCCTGATATTTTCCATAAATTGAAATTTTCACTTCTTACCTCCAACACAAATATCCAGAGCTATCTGAAATAATGAGAGGGATAATCCTAAGACAAAATTGGCTCCAAAAACCTCATACCTTCCTCAAGAGGCAGCAGATTCATCCACAACAGGTTCATCCACCACAATCATTTTCAAGCCTTTTTTCTTTAACTATGTCCGCACCATTTCCATTTGAATTTATAAATCTTTGAATTTATTTTGTAACTTTCTCCTCTTTTCCAACAACCACAGGTTTCTCCTCATGGTAAGCTTCATCATCTTGTGCAATGGTAGTGCTATTTTTAGATTTTCCCTTGACCTTTCTACCACTTCATGATAAAAAATAATTTTCTAGCTCACTTCCTTCTTGAAATATTTCAGATCCTTCTTTTCTTTTTTAAAATTATCCAACTCCAACTTCATTTCTAAAACTTCATCTTTGGCTTCTTTAAGTTTCTCTCTAATAAAATCCACTTCAGACTTCTCTTGGACCTTCTCTTTGCCTTTCTTGGTTTTGGTGATCTCTGCTCGAGGTGGGGATAGCTCAATGATCTCTTCCATAATATGTTTCTTCTTATTTTCTGTCTCTTTATGCATCTTATCAGGCTTTCCTCCCTTTTAGAGCTCTGACCTAGTAAAATTTTTTCTAGGCTTGAATACAAAACCTGAATCCTCATTGGAAAGATCAAGATTCTTTTGTTGTGAGACCCTTCTTCCTCATTTTTGTACCTTTAATCTCTACAAGTTTTACCACAAGGGTTTCTTAAATATCAATGTCCTTCAGAATGTCTTCAACTTTACCCTTTCCCTTTGTTTGACTCCAAGTGATTCTCCTATGATCCTTTTTATCAATCTTGGGCTTTCTACTGGTAGGTGTTTATTGGGGTTCCATTGTCTCCTACAAATGTTAATATCTACCTCCATGGGCTCTACTATAGGTCGCACCTCTTCCTCAGGTTCAACCCGTACTTCATAAATGGACTCTTTATCCTTCTTGGGAGTGCTTGTCCTTGACTTAGGTGTCTTATTTGGTGTAAGCACATCTACATCATAATCACCTAAAAACATAATTTTTTCCCAATCCCTATTCAATTTATTCAATTACTTGACAACCAACAACTTGATTAAGCCATGATGGAATGTGGCTGTGTCACTACTCTCAGATATGGCTTGCACTTTATCAGACATCTTGCCTAAGCTTCTCAAAAGAAAAAATGGAATATCTAGGAATTGCTTACCTGTGAAGTGGAGTAAGAGCCTGAAATGATACTGATAGAGCATGTGAAATCTACCCTTACATGTAAAATAATTTTGGATTACCATCAACGGATTTGATTAGTTTTTCTTAAGGCATCTCCTTGGTATACATGAGGTCATATCAACTCCTATATGTTCCTGGTTTAGGAATTCATTACAATTCTGAAGTTTAAACTTGGTGGCCTTGAACCATTCTTCCCCAAACATCAGAATTTATGTTTCTTGTGCAAAGGTCTCAGAGGAAACTATGAAACTTAGTATGCCCACCTTTAAATTTGTGCCAAAAAAGTTGATAGCAAAATCCTTGGATACTTGTCCATGATACCCCTGTAGTTTATGACAAAATCTCATACAGCCAGCATTTGTGAAAGCTTGTGCAAAACTTGGATCCTCCATAACCACTTTCAGGTCCATAGGCTCAAATCTGACTACAGAGCCTCCTTTTTTGGTCTTCTTATGTGAAGCCATGTCCTCCAATATAGCGTTGCCCTACTCCAATTCTTGACACCTGCAAAACCTGTATAAGACATCAAGAAGCTTGTTTGGGAGAGGTGGGAGCTAACCTAATACAATAACTAGAAAAGAGATAGAAGTGAAAAGTGTTGGAACTAGATCAAGCAACTCACAAGGATCGAAAGGTAAGTGTTGTTGCTCAAATCGATGAAGGTTGTATTAGGAAATACAAATGGGAGGGAAAATGGAATGATGGTGGTGTGGCGATTACCAAGCATGAAATACATTGAATGATGACTCATAATAGATATGTACATGATGAGAAACATACCTCTAACCATTGAAAATATTACAACACACTGATCCCCTCACTGTTAACAAAAAAGCCCGATTTTGTAGCGATTTCTGTTAGTGGGATGATGGATTCACTTTCGAACTGTCAAGTGAATCTGTAGCGAAAACATGATGTTTTGCATAGAGAAATTTATGGACTCAGGTAAAATGTTTCAAGTGTCAATAAGTGACTTAATTAACAAATGAATTCAGATTTTTTAATTTAACCTTTGCTAAGACCTTAGTTACATGACCAATGACCACTGAAAACCCTTTAAAACTATATACAAAACATGGAATTTAATAAATTTCATGACTTTATTTGACCATAAAAGCCTAACATAACTAAAAAATACACTCCTAACCAACCTAATTGTTATTAAGCATAACAAATTGATTAAAAATTGTCCCACTCCCTTGTTAAGTTATACATCCTACACAATTTTCTAGTTTAAGAGTAGGAAAATGTGAAATATGGTAGATATATAGAGGAGAGGAATAGGAATATATCGTGGAACTACTTCCAAATGTATTAATAATGGAGGAAGTTAGATACCTTCAAGACATAATGGAGAGTATACACGTTTCTCATAAGATAAATGTTGATATAGGATATTTCAGTGATGAATAAGAAGAAAGCGTTGAAGATGAATCACAAGCAAGTGAAATAACAGATACAAGGATATTGAAGACACTTTTGAGAGTTAGTGTTATACCAAAGATAGAGATTCCAATGTATTATGGAAAACTAAATGTGGAAGAGTTAATAGAATAGATCAATTCTTTGGACAAGTGTTTCATTTACGAGGATGTCAATGTTGATAATAAATTTAAGTCTATTGTGATGAGATTCAAAGGGAACACAACATTATGGTGGCATGAGCTACTAGCACAAAGGAAAAATAAAGGAAAAGAAAAAAATTAAGGTTATGATAGCATGGTACAAAATTCAAATCAAATTTTATGCCCAAAATATTATTACTTGAATATTTTTATATAAATGAAAATCTTAGACAAGGGGCTATGATGGTTATAGAATATATATAGGATTTTTAACGGATCAATATTAGAGTAGGTCATGTGGAAGAGGATGAGAAGAAATTATTCAGGTATTTAAATGGCTTGAGATATGATATCCAAGATGAGATCAACATTATACCCCTCAAAATAGTTGAGGAGGAATAGCAGGCTACTCTTAAAGTTGAGGAAAAGTTAGCAAGAAAACAAAGTTAGATAGGGAGAGGGAGAATTCAAATAAGAGGTATAGGAAAACAAGAAATAGAGGAAGATTATAGGTTTGATGAGAGGAAGGAATACGCTCAAAAAAATGGAGCCAATCATATAGAGGTAGTGATTATATAGGTGGAAGATATAAATCTAGACGCAAAAGCAAAGGAATAAATCTTCAAATCAGGTTTTTTAGATGCAACAAATGTGGACACTTGGAAAGATATTTCCCTAAAAATAATCCTACATCTCAGAGGAGTTCCCATATAACACAACAATATGATGAAGATAATTTTTATTCTCCTTTGAAATAAGAATCCCTAGAGGTTGGTGAATCTTTGTTGATGCAATGGGTGTTGTTCAATAGAGAAATGGAAACTAAATAATCTATAGAAATGAAAACGTTGTGCAAGATAGTTTTTAAATCCAATGGTAATTGTTTCAAGATAATATTAGATAGGTTGATTATAGATAATATAGTATCCATGGAGATGGTGAGGAAACTATGTTTGAAAATATTGATACATCCATCACCTTATAAAGTGTCTTTGTTGCCAAAATGACATAAATTATTGGTAAGTGACCAGTGTATGGCGGTCTTTCAAGTTGGTGGCTAAAGATATATAGAGTGATATGTGACATAATTCCGTTGTATGTATGTGATATTTTGATAAGAATACCATGGAACTATGACAGAAAATATATTCCTGACAGGAGAAGGAAAACTCATACTCTTGACAAGGATGGTCAAAAGGATACATTATTATCTATGAAGGATGTAAAATAAAAATAGGATATCAATCCCAAAGTGTTGTTTATTAGTGTAAATAAGTTAATTTGAGAAGTAGATAATATTGAGGTAAATTTTACTTTGATACAAAAACGAAGAGTTGTTCTTACTAACTAAACTATGGATGATTTTCCTGAAGAAAACAATGATATGTTAAGGGAATTTTTGGATATTGAGTTCAACAATTTATAAGGAAAATTATCTCCTTTTAGAATTATTAATCATCATATTGAACCAATTATTGGAGAAAATGTATCAAACAATTTTTCCTGCTCGATGACTCCAAAAGAGAATAAAGAAGTGAGAAATCTACTGCAAGAATTTCAATAGAAAGGACTCATGAGAGAGAGTTTAATTCCATATTTTATAGCCACAATGTGGATTCCAAAGAAAGATGGAAGCTGGAGAATGTGTACAAGCTCCAGAGCTATCAAAAAAATCACCATCAAGTTTATATTTCCATTGTCATTTATGAATTATCTCATGGATTGTTTAGATCATGCAAAATATTTTTTAAATTTGGATTTGAAGAGTGGTTACCACCTAATTAGGATAAGAAATGGAGATGATTGGAAAACTAATTTCAAAAATAATGATGGATTATGTGAATGGTTAGTTACTCCTTTTGGGTTAACTAACACTGCCAATGCATTTATGAAATCTAATGAATTAGCTTCTAAAATATTTTATTTATAAATTTATAATTCTGTACCTAGATGATATTTTGGTGTATAGTCAATCTAAGGAGGAGCACCTTAGTTTCCTAGGATTTTTTTTGAAGAAACTACAATAAGAAAATTTCTTGTAAATTTGAAGAATGTTTCTTTTTTGAAAATAGAGTTTGGGTATTTAGGTTTTTCCATATCTCAGGAAGGGTTGAAGATGGATGTAGAAAAGGTTAGAATTATCCTTGAATCGCCTTCTCCAAGAAACATAGTTTAGGTAAGCAGTTTCCATGGACTTGTGAGTTTTTATAGAAAATTTATTAGAAAATATATAAGAAAATTTAGCAGTATCAATCCTCCAATAATTAAGACTATAAAAAGTAAGCAATAACTATTTCAGTGGACAACTATTGTTGAAGGAGGATTTCATTTATTTAAGGAGAAGATAACTGAAAAATCATTTTGACTTGCCATATTTTGACAAATTGTTTCAGGTAAAGTGTGATGTAATTACAGTGGAAATTGGCATTGATTTAAGCCATGATGATAGATATATAGCACATTTCAATGTCAAGTTAAAGGAAAAAAAAAAGAAAATACAAATCATATGACAATGAATTATATGTGATATTTTAGGATTTAAAAATGTGGAGGCATTATCAAATGCTAAAATAATTTGTTTTATATATTGATGACCATGTCTTACATGTTATAACTCAACAACATAATTTGGACTAAATACATTCCAAATGGGTAAAATTCCTATAGAATTTTATTTTTTCTATAAGTATTATAACAGATTAGAGAAAAAAAATTGTAGATGCTTTGAGTAGAAGGAATTTGGTTTCATAATAACATCAAGTGTAAATGTTTTGTTTTGATCAGTTGAAGAAAATATAAGAGGAAGATATAGATTTAAAGGAGGCCTTTGAACCATGCAAAAATATATTCAGAAAAAATAAAAATATATGGGAAGATTTTTTCCTGCGGGATGGTTTGTTGTCCATAGGAAATTGGTTATGTATTTTGAGAAGTTACATGAGAGAGCACCAAATAAAAGAGAAACACAATGGTGGACTAGCTTGATATTTTGGGCAATACAAGACATATGCTCAACTTAGTAATTTTAATTATTAGCTAAGTATGAGAGTTGATGTAAAATTATTTGTAGAAATATGTGAGAGTTTCAGCATGGAAGGGGAACTACTCAAAATACATATTTTTATTAGCCTTTACCAATTCCAAGCTGACCATGGGATGTTGTAAGTATGTATTTTGTTTTGGACTTGCCTAAGACTAAAAATAATTTTGATTAATTTCTGGTGGTTGTAGACATATTTTCAAAGATTTCTCATTTTATACAATGTTTCAAAACTTGTGATGTAACCCATGTAACAAATTTATTTTTTAAAAAGATTGTAATATTGCATGGATTTCCTAAAAGTATTGTTTTAGATAGAGACATTAGTTTTATCGAGAAATTTTCGAAAAATATGTGGAAGGAATTTGGCACAAATTTGATTTTTTGTTCAACATACCACCCTCAGATCTATGGATAGACAAAAGTTGTTAACAAAATCTTGGTAAATATTTTAAGGACTTTGGTAAGTGAACAACCAAAGTAGTGGAATCAAGTTTTATCACAAGAAGAATTTTCTTGCAATGACTCCCCCAACATGAGTAAAGTTTTCAATCAATTTTAATTTTTTATGGGATGAATCCATGAGGAGTATATGAGATAAGGAGTTTTTGAAGGAAGGAAATTATAAGAGATAATGGAGAATATTTTTCTATAGGAATACAGGAATTTCATGAAAAGATAAAACAATAATTAGAAACTAGCATTGAAAACTATATACAACTGTCAAATTCAAAAAAAGAAGTAAGTAGATTTTGAAGTAGGGTACTTGGTCATGGTTCATATGAGAAAAGAGATATTTCCTAGAGGGTAGTACAAAAAATTGAAATAAAATAAAATAGAACCTTGTAAAATCATTAGAAAATTCTCATCAAATGTGCATGAAATAGAACTTTCAAGTCATATTGGAATTTCTCTAATCTTCAATGTAGTAGATTTATACCCCTAAAGGAATGAAGAGGAAATTTTTACATATGTTACTGAATATGATTAAGTTCAAACTATCAAATGGAAAAATAAATTGTTCAAAGTAGTATAGAAAGAGTTACAGACATTTTTAGACAAAGATGTTGTGGGAAGGACAAGAGAAAAATAGTATTTACAGTATTTAGTCAAGTGTAAGAATCAATTGATAGAGAACTGCACGTGGATGATAGTAACTAAGATAGATAAATATGGTAGAAAATTAAAAGAGCACATGGCTTCTAGCATATGGACAAATCCCTATTTTACCTAGGAATATGATGCAAGTGTATCATCACTAAAACAATGACCTCAAAAAGGTATTAGAATTTCTAAGAGGAAGTTAGATTCCTCATGGTCATTTTATTTTATTTTCATTATTTTCCAATTAATGTAGAAATTATAGAAAGACTGAGTTTGTTTGGAGGGTTCAACAATACTATCCCTCATTTCCATTTAATAGTTCATATTTTGATTAAATTAATAGATTAGTTAGCTAAATTGGGATAAATAAGACTTTGTTATTGGTTTTGTTAATTTTAGTTGATTTGGAGTGTCAAAAATATAACCAATACTAAGAGGGGAGTTGAATCCGTAATGGACACTTTTAACAATGGTTTAAAACTTGAAATAAAATATGCAAATAATACTTGTCAACAACAAAATAATTAATGCACGAAACTTATCTTAATAGTTTCAATGTTTACAAGTATCAACTTAATAGAGGCCACAACCCCCTAGTTTACCAGAACCTACTAGAATAAGGAACCAACCCCCTAGTTTACATGCTTCAACATAAAGGAAGCTACAACCCCCTTCCCTTGATCCACCCTACAACACATTCTTAAATAAAGAAAAATAATGACTCCCATACCAAGGTTATTAGCCTTCTCACATACACTACAGAAGAGAAAAAAATATAGTAGTGCCTATTTCCTAAGGTGAATTATTGTAAAAACCTTATAAGAAAATAAAAAAATTCAAAAAGTGTCCCAAATCCTTTCTGAAAATGCACCCAAAAGTAACTTCAAAATATTATGCCAAAACCCTTTAAAATTGTGTCGAAATCCCTTCAATAGATAGCCTTCAAAATCCAACCTTTCTTCACTTCTGTTTCAAGAGATATGAACCTGAGAAACCCTTATTTTCTTCACTTATTTAAGCAGATCCAAATTTTTGTTTAGGGAATTACTAAAATTTCTCCTCCTCATGCCTATATATAGGTCTCTTCGAGGTCCAAACTATCACCATGGAACCAACTTGTCACTGGCTAGTGTCGACTTGTCAAATGAATCACAATTAGTAGAATTAAAAAATTCATATCTCCTCAACTATGAGGAGTTAGAGGGATTGACATATAGCATTGGAAAGGTCGCATAACAAGTGTTAAAACCAAATATGTTATGCTTCTATTTGAGCTAGAAAATAGAAGTAAAAATGTATTCAAATAAATGGTATCAAATTATCTTTTTCTTTCACGTCCTTTCACAACAATAATGACTTTGTTCAATAATATCCCCCATTTTCATTGATAGTAACCAATATACCCCCCCTGTGATCATGCTCCCCTATCTCCATCCTTCCTAGTATTTCTCTCCGCCTTTTACATCAATTGAAAATGGTGATTCTTCTCTTTTGGGGACGCTCCTTCTGAACTTATGGCACTCAATAGTAATTTGTGTGTCTTTTATATCTTTTTATTTTTTCTTCCCTTATTATATTTGGAACTATTAAACATAAATTCAATATTTTTTATCTCTTTTTAGTCTAGTATGTTTACGTTATTTTGTATTCTTGTTGTCGTTTTAACCAATATTCTTGAGTCTTCCTTTTTAATTTCACATATTCAGGAATGAATCATGAGATCCCTGATCACATATTTTTCTAACACTAAGGAGATTATGGTTTGAATATTCAACGAATAAAAATTTGTATGCTTTTATATTTTCACTTCCAAGACTTACTACACCCTTTCTAAGTATCTCGATGAAGGAGTCATTTCCAAATATAACACTGACACTTTTTCTTTTCTCCAAACCGATGGTTTTTTTGGCCCCCAGTTATGTGTGTATAGCACCCACTATATATGTACCTTTAATCTTCTTTATGTTAACAAATAAATGTTATTGTAGGAACATCTTATTTTTTATTTCTCCAATCTTATGCCTCGTGACCAAGATTATTGCATTTGGAGCATACAATGTTCTGATCCAATAGTGGATCAAATGGATTGTAATTTATATTAACAAATCCATGATAATTTTTGGGTATATGGTCATCGTTTTTATATCCATAATAATTTACATTTCTAGTTTTTCCTTGCACTTATTTTAGAATGAATTTCTTTATGCCAAATTTTCTATAAGAATATCAATGACCAAGAAAAATGCACCTTAGAGGAATGAACCTTCTTTGTGGCTCAGTTTTCCTAAATTATGATTTTTGGAGCAGGGTCCCCTAAGTCCGAGATTTGAATATCATTTTGATATATTTTTGTAATATATTTTGTAATTTTAATCATGCGCAACACAAGTCAAGGGTCTTTGGGGTGGGTCAAAGCCCCTCATGAGTTGTAATGGGTAAAAAGGGTAGAACAAGGGGGCGTAAACCATGGTTTGTGGACCATAGAGGAGTGCAAGCTAAAGATATAAATAGGAGCCTAGATCGAGTCGAATAGGGAACTCTTGAATAAGAATGAATGATTGATGTTAGATTTGGCTGTGTTGTGATAATTTTGTGTAGGTTTGTCTGGATAAAAGGCTCATGCTAACTTTGTGCATGAATAACTTAAGTCCTGCTCTGTGAAGACCCCTCTAGTTGTGTGTGCGGGTGAATTGAAGGTTTTTTCTAAGAAATTAAATAACTCATAAAACACTCATAAAAATACCCGAGACATAGAATTGTTGGAAAAGGCATGAGAGCCTTATGGCATTCCTCACATATTCTTCATTATTCAAATAATGTTATAATACAAATAAATAGATGAGGAAGTTGTCTCAAGATAGTGCTTCTATCTTAGACAAATTGGTTGAGAAAATATCTCAACCGCACACACTAATCTAGGAGCTAAGTTAGGTAGGCCTAAACTAACTCCCAATTAAGAGGAACTAACATAATCTAGGGCATAAAATCCTAATTTTCAATATTTAATTAATTTAATTTTCTTTGGATTTATAATTGTTTATGAGAGAGATGCTAACATTCCCCCCCCCCTCAATGAAAAATCCAAAGTAAGAACGATGAACCATCTTCCAAGTTCTCATGTTGAAATTTTATACTAAAAAACACTACCTGAAAAGCCGCCAGAGCTAGATCCCAAAAAAACCGCATTATGAAGAGACCATGAGTTAGTTGCATGTTTGATTCATATATAAATTTTTCTTGACAACTTCATCATGTGCCAAGCTTCAAAATGATCCATCTGTCCCTTGCTTGAAATCAACATCCTTTGTCCATTGACAAAAGTTTGAAGACGCTCACTGGTGAATTTTCTTGTCTAATGACAAAATTTTGAAGATGCCCACTGGCGAATTTGTTGATGATGATAGCCCACTAGATGATGAATATTCCCATTGGCTTCTTTTTTGTTGATTTTTTCGAGACTTTCATTCTGAAAACCACCGTCATTAATATATTCCCCCTTTTGTCAGCTAAAAGGAGAGACAATCATTTGGAAATTATTTCTGAACTTTCCCCCTTCAGGTGTAGGAGAGTTTCACTGGTGTACTCCCCCATTCATCTACACGAGAGTACCATCGCCATTTGATTTTCATCTACAATAGGCGTGATTTAATTCGGTTGTAGAACTTATATAAATTTTTAAGTGTTGACGACCATTCCCAAGGATCAATCCATTCATAATTGATCTTCAATCTCGTGGGTTGGTTTTGGTTGCAACATTTCTATGATAAATGATTCAGCTTTCCACAATGGTGACAAGGATGGAAATAAAAAAAATGATCTTCCATATGACCTGTTCTTTGAAAATGTGAGCATTTTTGTTTGACTGCAACTTAGGTTTGCGTGCATGTCGGTTTGTTTACAACTTTCGCAGAATTTGTTCACGTTATTTGTTTAAGAAATCTTGCACTAACGAACTTGATGGGCTTTGAATAATATGGGATATGTCATTTTTCTTCATCTTTGACATATCCTAATCCTCGTCATTTTCTGTTACTTTTGATTTCTTCCCATGGCTTGATTATTAGTTTAGAAGAACGTTGAACTTGAATAACTTTGACACTTGAAGTTGTTTGGATAAATGGCTTACAATCATCTTTAGTTGTATGGTTCAACGACTTGGAACCATCTCTCTTCTCTTGCAACTCATTTATTTGTATTTTCAACTCCATTTGAAGGTACTCAATTGTTTCATTTTTCTGTTGTAGATGTCGTGAAATGTCAGAAAGAGTGGCTTTATTGATTTGCACCATGTCTTCAGCACTTGATAGGATCAAATTGGGAAGAACTTGTAATATTTAGATGTGTTTTGCCATGTGAACTCACTCACTTGAATTCAATCTCGCTTGTCGTGAAATTTCTCACTTGATTTGAACTTGTTGGATTGAATTCTCTTGCTTGATTTGAATGAAATGTTCGATTGCTTTGTTGCTTGAACTCTTGCTTGGTGAAACTTGTTTTTCTTGTCTCACACTCACTAGAACCCATGCTCACTTGTTCTAAATTTCAACTTGTTTGATTGTTCTTTGAATATTACATTTAGTTTTGTTAGAGTTGAAATCGCTCTCTTGCTTTGATTTTTGCTTCAATGAACTTCACGCTGGCTCACTTGATGTTGTGAACTTTGTAGTGACTTGATTGTGCTTATTGGAAAAGGGTGTTGAACACTGTCGAAAATGCACCCAAAAGACAAATGACAAGTTCAAATAATATGACTAAGTTGAAGAATTACTTGAATCAATTGTCTTAGTTTGATCACCTTACCAATTCAAATTTGGGCGTCGGTTTCAAGCGATAATTCACTCGTACAATTCAACTCAGTTACAAAAATGTTTATCTGGAAGTGATACAAAAAAGTGTTTTTGATGTCATCTTTTCTTGGAATGTTTGATGTGGAATGTGCCTATAGAAGACCTCTTTATCAACTTCATAATGTGTTGCAAAAATGCATGTGATTGTTTGCGCTTGTGTACTTAAGCTTGATTATAGGAGTTAGATTACTTAAGTTTGATGACTTGTATACTTAAGCTTGCTTATGTGCATGTATTTTGTTGAATTTTTTGTGTACCATATTACAAAGAGAGTGTAAAAAAACTAGACACATATCATGCACACGCATTCACTACACACGATGTACCTAAGATCCCCTTATTCAATTTCAGGTGGATCTAGGACATGATCACCACAAAAAAATATATGATTTTATTAAGTTTCAAGGTACATCAGCCTTTCTTCTTTACAACAAATTCGTGGAAACTTCTCAAGCATAAAGTTTGGGAAATTTGTAGAGGCAATTTGTCTTCAAAACTGACTGGACCACCTAGAAGTAAAAATGTTACTTCAACAATCAGCTTCTTCTCATCTCTCCAGATTTACAAAAAACTCAATCCTTATCACTCCAAAAAAATCATTTCAATACTCTCAATGTTCAACTTATCACTCCAAATTACAAAAAATAATGCCATGAAAAACATACACTATAGACAAAACATATAATAAGAGCACTCACTCCACTCAGTATCTCTCCTCCATTCACTCAACTTCTTTTATTTATAATGAATATCTTAAAACTTTAAATCCATTTTACCAACTTTCCAAATGCTAGAAAATCAAGTCACGTAAATACTCATACCTTTACCTCTTTTCCCCAACTCAAATTTTTTATATTAAATGCTCACTTAAATATAGTAAAATATGAAAGCATTTAGCCTCTCCCTAAGCACTAATTATCTCACCTTCATATAATAAATATTTTGGAACCTCCTTTCAAAATATTCTTCTAACAAGACCTGATTTAAAAATATGTGATGTATTTAATATCGACCACCTGACCTTAAGTTATTTTGAAAATTGAATCTTTAAAAACAAGCCATCGTAACTTTCAAACCTTATTTTATTTATTTAAAAAGTTCTCATGTACCATTAAACGTACACATGGATGGGCATATGGTTTAATGTTTCCAGGCTTAATGAAGACTAGTTGTTTGGCTCACCGAAATATTGTTGTTCGCATGCACATTTATTCTCATCCTTGACCACGTCATTGATTTCTTGGAGAGGTCTCTCTTCAACATTTGGATTCTGCAAAATCAAATAAAAATACAACATGTCGAGGCTGGTGGTTCTCGTGGAGGTGGTGACCTTCTATTGGAAGTACAATGCATCGAGGCTACAGTCGCTCTTTCAGACCGAGGCCTATGAGGCAGGGCTCAGGATGGACGGTGATGGTAACAGGTC
Organism: Pinus albicaulis; assembly: GCA_034641835.2. Lineage (NCBI taxonomy): Eukaryota > Viridiplantae > Streptophyta > Pinopsida > Pinales > Pinaceae > Pinus > Pinus albicaulis. Next base: position 1,362,422,681 of record CM076577.1, read on the forward strand.
GTACATTACAGAGAACATAAACTACATCATGGATTTTTTTTCAAGACAACGATCAAGGATTCGAGGGCCGTGACCAATTCTATGGCGGGGCTCGAGGGCGTAATCGAGCACAGGCTCTTCTTGGACATGGACACGACTATAATTGTTGCTATGGTGGAAGGTGTTAGGGTTACGACTAAGTTTTAGTGTATCTCTCTGTAATATTTGTAAAAGCATCTCGTTCACCAGATTAAATTATATGCACCAGGTCTCCCAGCAGACGCTCATCACACCACACCAGATCAGACTCCCAGTGGCTACTATCTTCACAGCTTGGTGCCTGAGCTTCAACTGAGGAAAAATTCTGACTAAAGGTTCTGGTTGACCAACATATTGATCTCTCTAAACGTAGTGGTAGGCATTAAAAATTAATTCCAAGAAAACTCTGATGATTTACAACACACAATCATTTCAGAGAATATTGTGGCAGATTGGCTCTCCACCTGGGCACGCAGATGGGCTCTCCACCTTGGCACTAGATTAACTCTAGTGATCGACTCTTTAAACAATGATGTGGAAGTTCTGTGCACTATATCTATGACTAGGCTCTGAAACACTATATTTGTGACTAGGCTTTGTAGCCCTTAAAATCACAAATAAGCTTCTCTACTCGAGCAGTGATAATCTTCACTACATGGCTGGAAGTAGCAAATAATAGTGGTAATATTTGAGTAAATGACAAAGATTACCAGACAAGGACAAGGACAAGTGACAAGGTACTAGGACAAGGACAACCTTCAACTACACGTGAGCTAAACAAAGTTCAACACAACAACAACTCCACACAGTCTTAACTCTTCACACACGACTTCAACAATAACTTTTCTATTTTTTACAAGAGGGACGATCATGGGGATTGCACAATAAATATGCAAGAGTTAGCAAGTCGTGCAGATATTTTCTCTAAATAAATCTAATACAATGATACATTGTGCACTAAACATCACAATTTCATAAGAGTATGTCGATATAAATGAAAAAAAGTAATAATATGGTCCACATTCAGTGATAATATGGACGTAGTTGCATCCCCTAGAAGCTACACCAAGTTCTCTCATCTATCTCCTCTATTTTTTATCCTTGATCTCTTATCCTCTACACCTCTCAACACATAAAATGAACTTCAAAAACACATGCAAGCTCAACTTAAAAATTAGATTCATGTCAGTGTCGGGTCCAAGCTGATCATCACTATCATTGGACCATTGTAGCTCTAGGCTGGTCTACGTCCCACGCTCCAAGTTCGAAGCTCCACGCTCACTGCACCAGCTTTAAAGCCTCTCAAACCAGGCCCTGATACCACATGTAATAAATTAAATAACTCAAACACTCATAAAAATACCTGAGACATAGAAGTGGTAGAAAAGGCTTGAGAGCCTTATGGCATTCCTCACATATTCTTCATTATTCAAATAATGCTATAATACAAATAAATAGATGAGGAATTTGTCTCAAGATAGTGTGTCTATCTTGGACAACTTGGTTGAGAAAATATCTCAACCACACACTCTAATATAGGAGCTAAGTTAGGTAGGCCTAAACTAACACCTAATTAAGAGGAACTAACATAATCTAGAAAATTAGGCATAAAATTCTAATTTTCAATATTTAATTAATTTAATTAACTTTGGATTTATAATTTTTTATAAGAGAGAGGATAACAGTTTTATATGAAGGATATGAACTATTATGAATGAAGAACTATTGTTGTTGATATCTAAGTTTGAAATGCATCTATTATTTATGTCCAAATTGTTTCTGCATATTATTTCTGATTACTGTGTTGTGTAACTATCTCTGACTTTATATGAATAAGTATTGAATAGATCTAGTGCAATTGGGTTTTTATATGATGTGTTAAGGGTTATTACATAGATTAATAACTTTGTTTATCCTATGCACAAGGTATTCTGCATAAGTAACCTGAATCTACCTGTTAAAGGTTTCGTGGTTAGGGCTTCTATTGCATAAGTCTGTTTATGGTTGTTTTAGGTGTAAAGGTACCCACATCACTTAATTCTCCCTTAGGGTGTGGAAACTTGGTTCCAGCACCCCCCCATACTTCTTCAGGTGAGACTTTTACCTACACAAGTAGATCACTTTAGAAAGGCCCAGTAGAAAGAGGGTTTTGTTGGTTAACCTCAACTCTGAACCTGGGTCAGGACCCCTCAAGCCAACAAATGGTTTGGTTTCTGGGACCGGGATAATTTTGAGAGAGGTTGGGTGATATGCACAGGTTAGTGGCAGCCATCAAAACCTGACCTAGAGGATTGGTTTGAAAAATAGATTCAAGAATTTTCCATAAAAGGAAACTGAACTAAGAAAATGTTTGCCGAAGAGTGGAAGAACAAGTACATTTTTACAGAGGTTCACAATATTTTCTTTGTGACATTTGTGCATGATTTACAAGAGTGGTTGGCAAGGCTAGCTTAATTCCCAACCTATTGGAGGGATGATAAGGTCACGCAGTGGACCCTTGAATTAATCCAAAAAATGGAAAAGACTGATATATTCATCACCTGGATTGTAGATCACTAGGATGACAACATCGTAGGGGGGGTTTCTGATAGAATTTGTAGTAGATTATTTTGTGTCATATTCTAAAGCTGAAAGAAGGTTTTTCAAGGGATTGAAAGGTAAATTATTACGAATGACCCCTCATCAGACCGAAATAACTACGGGAAAAGGAAAATATTATCGAGTCAACCAGAGAGGGGACAGATCTGTGTAGTCCTCTGAGAAACTCACTTGGTCTAGAAGGAAGCATTACAACAAACCCAGAAGATAGCCCTCCTGCTACGCCACCATCAAACTTGCGTAGGGGTAAGACCACCCCTACCCCACCACCACCCCCACCCACGGAAGATATGGTTGCGCATATGAAGCTACCCACCTTTAATGGTGTGGGGGATGAAGATATCGATCGTTTTTGGTTTGTGTCGAATGTGGTGTGGAATGTGTTAGGGTCCTATAATAATAGGGTTCATAATTTTTGAATTGACTATGATACTCTTGTAAATATGTACATACCTTTCTTTTTGCAAGTTATTTTCCCATATTTAAAAAAAAATGAAAAATAATAAAAATGAAAAGAGGGTAAAATTCCTAAAAGAAACATCAAAGGACTTAGAAAAATATACACCACAAAAGAAAAAGAGAAAAATAAGACATGAAAGTGAGCAAGTCAATATGCAACTACTATTTACTTTTACTGCAAGAATAATGATTATGTGCAGATTGTCAATAAATGCCATAATCCATGATTAGTTAAACAGTTTGATCTTAAATTTTCATGCTTTTAATTTCATATTTTAGATAGAGAATAAATATATGTCAAACAATATAAACTTGATAAATTAGTAGTTAAGATAGAGAATAAATAAGGAGCTCAACAGTTTAAAATGGGCCCTCGGATGAAATAAGGTTAGACTTAGATAGATTTGTGCTTTGAAAGAAAAATTGATTTAGGGTTGCAAGCCTAAATGCACCCATGAAAATGATGTAAAAAATGTTAGAAATAAAGATGAGTAGGTAGAAAGTTGTGCAAGCATGTAATAAAGCATCATCGGGCAAAAATCACTAATTTCCCCTCCCCTACAATTATTCAGTATTCTAAACTATCACTCAAAGAGGCTCAGATAATTTCTCTGACTTCTGTTGGGACCGGACCCAAGGCTTGATGACTGATTGGTTAAAAATATTGAATTCCTACACAAAACTCATATTCATGAGCATTTACCCTTCATTCATAATCATAATGCCTTTTTCCTAAGTAAAAACCCATTTTACTTTGTAAAAGTAAAACCCTAAATAACTAATTTCATTTCCCTTTCAAAAATCATTTGAAAACCCATAAAATGCATTTATCCTAAGTTAAAGTGTAATAAACACAACAAAAGTAAGCTATGTTTATTTTCACTTTACTTAGAGTTAAACATGTATTTTTATTCATTATAGACATTATCCCCTTTCATATTAACTTCTAATTTATTTATTAACTCCCTAAACTACTCTTTCCCGTATAAATTAAATCCTTTATAAATAAATAACCCACAAATCCTCTATTTTATGTTTTAAACCAATGTTTTAATACACCATGTGCGCAATGTTAAACCCCACCCTATCCCATTGGTTTAAACCTATCATTAAAACAAATACCCCGGCCCCTATAGTTTTTAAACAACTGTCAAACATTGTAAAAACTATATAATAATGACCCGTGCCTGCATATGAATGGTTGAAACATTTCATAATTTTTTAATTTAAACATATATTATATGATTGCCTCGCCCAAACCACATAATATAAAGTTTTAAACTTTAAATTAAAATATTAGTTTATAAGGTTTTAAACCTATCCCCGTATATATAAATATCCCATCACTTTAATCAATCCTGGCCCCACTCCTAAATTCTGACACAGCTTCCACATCAGATCTGGGCCGTTCGCAATTGAACCCCATGATGCAACGTTTAAAAACTGATATCGCACATAAAATTGTGCAACATCCACCATCTTGTTTCTACACGAAATGGGTGCTATGTTGACTTTCCCCCTCCTCTACGTGTCTCCTTCCTATTCGATCGCATTCGATCAGTCCAAAATAGCTTACCACCCAAACTGCATGTGATAATTGTTTCTTGTTTTGATCCTTTGAGCCCGAAAACCACCATTCCCGCCCGATGTGACCGTCATTCATTGCAAAGTAAATATAACCCTAATTTGCCTAAATAGCTTTGGAAATGCACTGATTTCTTATCATTCTACATGTAACCACTGTATAACCCTAGCCAAAAGTCTGCAAAATTTCAACCTGCAGCCATCAAAGATTGTAGAAGAGTTTCACATTGTTCAGTGATCGAAAATATACCACATAATTCATTCAACCCATTCAAAACCTTCAGAAACCGTCTTCAAAGCCTAATACCTGCGTATAACAGGTATTCTTCAAGCAAATTAAGCCTATTTTAAATATGAAAATCCATATTAAAAGGAAAATTACATTCATAAGTTCAAATTTACCACAGAACCCTATCAAAAAGTCCAAAAAATAGGCCAAACCATGTCAAATTTTCTACAAAAACCTTGTTTCTTGTTGTGCGTTGTTTTAAAGGTAAATTGTGAGTTTTTATAGTTTCTATAAACTGTTTAAACTCTAATTAAACCAGAAATACTCTGAAGGTATCCTAAAACCTCTACGCCTGAATTCAAATGATTTTTAGCACAATTTCTCAGTGAAAAATCCAAATAAACCCCTTGTTTCTTATGTCTAAACAAGTAAAAGCCTATAAATCCTATTGAAGAATCCAAATTTGGAAGGAAAAGGCCAAAGAAAGACCATAATTTACCTATGTTCATCCAAGAAACCTCTTCTAAAATAAAAATATTTCTGCAAACTATCTAATCTTGCAGAAGTAGCCAGAATGACTAAAAAGCAGAGTTCTAGCAATCCTGAAGGTTCCAAAGTGCTAAAATCAACTCCATCCATGACTTCTAAGACTGCTATTATTGTAAACCCTTTGCAACCCCCTGTCATAGACATTGAGCACATTCCATTAGCTGAAGTTGACTACAAGATAGCAGAACCAATTGTTGAATCTAATCTGCTAGACATTCATAACTGGAGCTATGAAAAATCCTTGGATAATGAAGAAGAAGTCCATATTTGGGAATCACACTTGCCCAAATATGTTGTCCCAATAACTCATCCATGTCAAGAGGTCATTAGGTTATGTCAACTGTATTATGTGCCTGAACAGAGAGCCATAGTGAATGCCAACAAAGAAGTGCTTCTCACCATTACTAGTGAATCCATTAACCAAATGCTACAACTACAGCCTAATCCTCAAGAAGATTATCCATAAAGGCCCTTACCAAACTGTATATTGGCCTTGATTTTCCCAAAAGATTCATGATTTTCCAGACATTTATGCCTTTACATGTAGAAATTCCTCAAATTAACCCTCCATATTCCACCTCAAAGTTCCCAGAAGGTTCAAGGCATGTAATTTCCATGATTTCATTCATCCTAGGGTACTTTACTGATGAACACATAGATGAATCCATCTTGGGTTTCTTATCCACTTTTACCCCAGGACAACCTCCATTAGTAATCTTTGACTATGCCAGTTATATTGCAGACAATATTCATGATAATCTGATCAATTTTCCAATTGAAGGAGTGTTCAAATACACATCCTTCCTCTTCCACATGTTCTTATATTTCAAGGCAGATAATTTTCTATTGACTTTTAAAAAGTTGGACATAGAGGTCAACCTCTTTTAGTCATTTTCTGGACATCTTCGATTAGGAAAGAGTCCACAGAATTCACATATGCAGAGTTTTCAAACTCATACATTCATCCACTGATCAAAATGATAACAACTAGAGAGCAGCCAAGGATAAATGATGAAATGAAGAAGATTTTACAGTGGTCAGAGCAAAAAAAAACTGGTGATTGGTACTTAAATGAAAAACATACTGAGATCAAAGTCTTTGGATCTAATTTGTTGCCTTACAAGTTACCCAAACATGTATCAATGGGGATCTTTTCCTTGGATTATATCAGGCAGATCCTAAACTCTAATTCTATAAATTTCATGGAAGCAAGGAAGAAAACTCAGTTCAAATTGAAGAATCAAATAGAACCATTCATTTGCAATCATAGGGATGGAGAGAAAGAAGCAACTAAGCAGCTATTGGGATACAGATTTGAGGAAAGCTTTTCTTGGACTTATTTTCCACAAGGGATCCTAAGTAAAATGAGGGTTAAATGTAAGTTAACCCCCTTCATTCATGAGACAAAACCAAATGTAGAAAAATATGAAAATCAGACTGAGTGGAGAGAGAATACTTTAATAGATGCAATGAAGAAAAGTGATAATAGTCACACTTTAGAGACTACATATAAGCCAGAGAAATCCACTAAGAGAGTAAGAGAAAAAGGTGCATATGTTGTTGAAACTACCACTGAAACTAAATTCAAGTTAATATACAACAAAAGGCCTAATTTAAATCTAGTGGGAAAAGAGAAGGTAACAATTGATGTTGAAGAAACAAATCTCCCAGATACCAACATAGATGTTGCCACTTTCATCATCAATGAGAAATTTACTGAAAAGAAAATGAAGAATACGTTGATCCTGAAGATGAAAATTTGATAGAAAGAAAACAGAGCATGGAAGCCTCATCCTCACAGACAGCTGAGGAGAAAGAACTAGATATCAAAGAAAAGTACAAACAGATCAAGTTAAAGAATGGAGAGATCAAAAATAATATATATTCTCAATATCTCAAGCAAACACCAAGTGTTCAAAATAGACTTCTGTCTGCCTTTGATTATTCAAACCAAAAGCTAATCATGTCAATGTTGCAACCTACAGTAAAATATCCAAAGACAGTTTCATATTATAAGAAAATTGATATAGAATTCCCAACATAAAAAATTCATGCTCTTGATCAGATTGAATTCCATAGACAGACTTCAGAAATGTTGTACTCTACTATTAAAAATAAATTCATGAGTGCTCAGAAACTCCAGAACACCATCTCAAACATGAAATATCGGATGAAATTGGATAAATCATCCTTGTATGCCAAATATCTCAGGATAAATCCTTGGAAGAACTAGTTTTGTAGGTGGGATATGACCCTGCTAATGTCAAAGCAGTAGAGCTATTAGTGAAGAAGAAAAATGAGGATATTGCAACATTGACGAAACAACTTAAAATGTCATCAAGTGAACATCCTCAAACCAAGGAAATAATAGAAGGACAAAAGGAGAATGATGACATGATGAATTTAATATTTTTGCCTACATCACAAATCAAAGAAATGGAAATTCAGATGGAAAAACATGTCCAATAAAGAGAAACACCAAAAGTACCAGAAATTCCTATAATTATTCCTGTAATCACTACAACTGTGCCTTCAACTTTAGCTGAAAATTTGGCACCCAAAGAACCACTAGCTACTGGAGTGCTAGTAACTTCATCCACAACCTCAGCTATAGAGTCATCTACAACAACAGCTCACCATACAGATGAAGCCAGCAAATTAGTGAAAGCTATGGAAGAAATGTCTCTCAAGACAAGTGAGATTAATAGGTTGAAAGAGATGATTGAAAATCTTGAGAATACAAACAAGTTGGCTCAAATAAATGCAAAAACACATGAGCAAATGGCCATTAGACTAAATGAATAATTGAAGAAATTACACAAGGAATTAACCTTAAAGGAAAAAATTTCCTATGTGAAAAATCATTTATGGAATAAGATCATAGAAGCCATAAATGATGTATGGCCCTCAATTCAAGTGATTTTTGAACAGAGAGATTTACTCAAAGCAACATTAGAAGAGATTCAGAAGACTAAGGAGGAACTGGATAACAAACTAGAACAAGAAATAGAATTGGTCAAGTTCCTTAACAATAAGAACATGAAAGAGCTAGAAGAACTTGAAATTACTGACATGACTGAAACTGTCCTTGAGATAAGGAAAGTTATTACCAAAAAGAACTTGATGAATTAACTTGAGGAAAAATGTGAGAATATGAACACCACCATAACCTAGTTTATGGTCAAATTTGAGAATTTGATGCAAAGAAGTTTGTCTAATATTTTAGTCATCAATGAAAAATTAATGCCTCAGGAGGATTACAACAAAAATATCTGAGAATATGCCAAGGAGAAAGTTGAAAAATCAGGAAGTGGACAAGGCATTCCAACAGGAAAAGTCTTACCCTGAATTTTTGAGGACTTACTCTATTTACAACATGAAATAAAACACTTGTTTATCATCAAACCAATTTTTTCCAGGTACACAGAAGCAGATGAAAACTTCAGGAAGGTGAAGAAAATACAAATTCCAAGTGATGAAGTTTGGGATTAATTAACAGATTTACTGTAAAAGTTAAAAAGACAGAAAAGTAATAGTGAAAACAGTTTGCTGAAATTGCAGTCAAATAGATTTTTACAACATTAAAGATCTTTTACAGGGTCTAAAGAGTATCAGAGGTTAAAGAGAATCAGTGAGAAATTATTAGCTAAAGCAGATCAGATTTCTAAACAGACTTTAAATATCTAAAGCCAACAAGAAAGACACCAAGGCAGCCAGATACTTCTTATCCTCAATCAGTTTCTATTTCTTTTGGATAGATAGGACAACTTGCTGATTTGTTAAGGAATTGTCTCTATTATTGTTGTAAATATATTTTGTTTCCCTTAGATAATTCCTAGAAGCATTCTAGGATATTTTGTAAACAATTATGTATAAATCCTTCATCTTTAGAAGTATTGTTGTGGAATAAATTGTTGAAGATTTCTATAGTCATTTTTGTGGACTTGAAGGCTTTTTGTGTTCAAATTTTGAGTAGCATATTAGACCAAATAAAATAGCATCATATTTCAGGATTCATGTGATGAGCTATTTGGAGTGAATTATTTCCTAAATTTTCATTTTTATCTTTCTTTGTTACATGCAATCGATTATGTTTTCTAAATTTGAATGAATGAACAGGAGTATTACATCAAGAATTGCTAAAAGAACCATGTCTTTACTCTTTGTAATTTCTATGTTTTCTTCTCATTTCTAGAGTAGGGAACCCTTAATTTCTCCCTCTTTCATTTGACCTATGCCTACTACTTCCCTTTTCCGGATCAAATAACCCTTCATTGCTCTTTATCCCGATCATATCATCTCACAAAACAACTATCCAAGATCTCCAAGGGTTATCTATCTTGCCCTAAAAACATTTTAATTTTTGACCTTGATCCTAGCTCTATTTGCTTGACTTTTGACTCCTTAGCCTAATGGAAAAATATATTTCCCACTATCCATCTCTTCAAGTGATTTTTCCCACCAAACCAATCAAAACCAAAACCAATTGCACAATCATAACTAGCCTAATATTTTATAAATCAAAACAAAGATAAATTTTATAGAGAGAGCCCTCTCTGAACCGTATGAAGGCTAGATCCTAGAGTTTAAAATTTGGTTTGTGGTTACCTCTAATTTTCTTAACTAAAAATAAAAAAATCACAACTAAAAAATTACTAGAGTGATAATATACTAGAGACCATATTGGGGAATTAACCAATCCTTACTTATTAAATAAATCTTAAAGGAAATTATTTTTATCATCTTTTCGCCTTAAAAGATTATTTGACTGAGTTGTGAGTATAAAAAATTTTAATTCTGGATTCTAGGAAAGTTTATTATACCAGGTCTAATCCGGATCCTAAACCTACTGTTATAGTAGACAACCCAGACAGAGTTGGGAAAAAGAAAAATAGATAGGAGATTTAGATGCCAAAGTTTCATTAATAAGAGTCAATTCATTACCACAAGAATTAGTAAGTTTGCAGGATATAGAGTTTGATTTAGAATTTGAAAATTCTTTATTCATGACCAAATCTGAAAGTAATTTAAGTATTGTTGTTTTATACCCTATTTTTATTTCATTTTTGGAAACAAAACATAAAACTATTAAAGCAGATTCTGAATTAAAGAAAGTTATAAATCAAAATAAACTTGAAGAAATTAATGCTACTATTCCTAAGGAAATTGTTGAGGCAATTGAATTAGCACAACTATTAGCTTATACATCTAAACCTTATGTCCCTCATTTAGATACCATTACGTCATCTATAGTTTCTACTACCATTCAATCCACAGATCCATTTAGTCCTAGATTACCATTACAGCCTAGAATATTATTTCCTTCATCCCCTACATTCACTTCATCCACTAGTTTACCTTCTACTTTGTTAAACACATCATTTTCATTTCCTACTAGTTCCATATATATTTTAGTTCCACTTTCCTGTACCTCAACTTCAGGATTTAGTTCATCTACTATTGTTTCTAGTTCAGCACCTTATATCCCAGTTTCATCAGCCACTACTTCCAGTTCAACCCCTAGCACTTTTACTTTACCTCCTAGCCAAGCTAGGATTCAAGCTATGGCTGCTAGGTATGCTCCCCTTGTCCTTCCAGTACAGTTTCATGACATGCCCCAAGATTACCAAAGTAAGATTCCACAGTTTGATGCTACTACACAGTATACTGCACAACAACACATAAACAAAATGACATATTACTTTGAACTCCATGAGATAGATGAATCAGATGTACAAATGAGGCTTTTTGCACAAACACTAATTGGGGAAGTTAAGAAGTGGTTTAAAAGTCTTGTAGTTGGTAGTGTAGCTGATTTAGCTATTTTTCATATATTTTTTTAAAATAAATGGGAAAAGAAGAAAAACCCCCTACAAATATTATTTGAATTTGATGCAATGAAAAGAGCTCCAAATGAATCTGTACAAGACTACTGCACTAGATATAATAGTGTTTACAATTCAATTCTTGCAAATCTGAAACCCACTCCTGACTTTGTCTTACTCAAATTCCCAGATGGATTTGATACTGACATGGCATATCAACTAAGAGAAAGAAATGCAAAAACATTGGAAAGAATGCAAACAGATGCAGTAGGTGTAGAGGTAAACATTCTAGCTAAAAAGGAAAGATTAAGAAATGAGAAAAGTGACTGTGAAAGAAGAAGCCTCTAGTTCAGACACAAAAATAGATATGTTAGCTAAAACTTTAGAGAGGATTATGGATAGGTCGGATAACATAGAAAGAAGACCTCAATGGGATAATCAACAACAAATCAGAAATCCCAATTTTAGAAAAAACACGAATTCAGGAAAAACAAAAGACTTAGCCCCAGACCAAACAATAAGACCTCCCTTTCAAGAGAACTATGCTCAAAGTTCTCAAAAAAATGATGATGAAGAGGATACCATAAATTTAATGGTAATAGATGATAATATTACTATCTTTCTCAATCAGGAAGATCAAGAGTTATTTGAACTTCAACATCTCCAATTAGATTCAGGGGGATCCTTCGATTACAAACAAGGTTATGAATTTTCCATTAACGAAGTACACAGTCAGTATAACCTGAGAAGTAAGAAAAACAATGAGTCTTCTACTAAGAAAACATCTCAAACACCAAATAAGAAAACAATAGAAGCTCCTAAAACAAAAGTTCTGCGAATTCTCCCTAGGGAAAATAAGCAAAATTCATACTCTTCCCAAAACGTTTCCAGCCCTAAGATTTCACCAAGCCCTAAGATTGTGGACATAGCTGATGAAGTTTCTAAAGCTACAAAATATTCACAAAACTCTGCTACTCCTAAAGCATCTAATTCTGATAAAATAGTAATCTTAGACCCTGAAATGCTCAATGTTGATCCTAAATTAGTAGATCCAAAAGATGCCACTGCAAAAATAACTTTTTACAACTCAAAGTCTGAAAAAACATCTACTGCTTCACAAACCATTCTTGAAAAGAAAGAAAAAATAAATAAGTCACAAGACACTCAAACTGAAACTGAAAAGGTAGCTGTAGAAAATCAAGATAAACCAACCCAAACTACAATTACCAAAGAAGAATTGATTCAAATAAGTAAAACCTTCATTTAACATACAGTCTGAAATTGCAAAGCTAAAACTACCAATTCCACTAACAGAATTGGTAAAACATGACTTGTATAAATTAACCATAACTGAAACATTAAACATAAATAATTGAGGAGATTCCAAATTGAGGAGATTCCATAAATCTGAATGATGATCAGCCAGAGTTGATTTTTGGCCCAGATGTGAATGGAAAGCATTTAGATGGAGAAGTTCCTCTGTTTTACATTAGTTTAACTATTCATGATAAAATCCTACACAATGAAATGCTAGATTCAGGAGCTTCACATAATCTAATGCCCAAAGCTATCATGGAAACCCTGAACTTAGATGTCACAAGGCCCTAGAAATATTTATTTTCATTTGATTCAAGAAAAGTAAAATGCCTAGGTTTAATCAAAGATTTATGTGTAACATTAGTTCAATACCCTAGTAAGAGAATATTAATGGACATTGTAGTAGCTGATATCCCACCAAAATATGGAATGTTATTATCTCACTCATGGGGAGCAAAGTTACAAGGATCTCTACAATTGGACATGTCTTATGCTACTATATCAGTTTTTGGTCAGCCAAACAAGTTATATAGGGAACCTTAATGAAATATATGGTAAGTAGTGCTGAAAGGCCACTAAATTACCCAATTTTTACCACACCTACTGATCTAAATTCTTTCATCCTATGTAATGCTAAAACTGATAATGAAATCAAGACTCAACTAAGAGAAGATAAGAAAACACCATACAGTGATAATATTTCTCATGAATCTTTATGGCATTTAGACTTTGATGGTTCAGTAAATAAGTTAGAAGTAGGAGCAGGAGTATGGATAGCTAATATAGGGAAAAATCATGCAGAAGGCCATGATTTTAGACTAATTTTCAAATGTACCAACAATATGGCTGAGTATGAATCTCTCATATTAGGACTCCAGATAATCAGAAACATAGAAGGTAAAATAATAGCAATAATGGGAGATTCTGAGTTGATTGTTAAACAAATTAAAGGTGAATATTTAGTTTAAAATCCTAGACTAGGCCAATACAGAGAGACTGTACTAGATTTGATTAATGATTTATTGGAATGTGATTTTTCTGCAATACCAAGAAGGCAAAATTTACAAGCACATTCTTTGGCAACTTTTGCTAGTACTTGTAATCTACCTTTTTAGCCTAATCATATCTATACTGCAGAAGTAAAACATAGACCAATAATTCTATACCTCCTCAAATATTGGCAGATTTTATCACAAGACCAACAAATTTACCATTTTCTAAATAACAAAGTAGAGTTTCAGAACTATAAAATAGATACCGATTGTACCATAGATCAATATTTAGATAGTGAGATTGATGTAAATAATGTAATGTAAATAAAGCAAAGTTTTCCAAACCTACTATATTTAGTCAATCAGATATAGATAAATTAGAAAAAGTAGAAATTCATGAGATCATTGATGAAGAATCTGAAATATTAAATCTCAAAGACAATTTCTTACCAAAAGGTTTAACTCCCTTAGAAGATCTATTTGACTCAAATGATGTTGCTAGCACACCCAAAATGGAGCTAGTTATATCTAACATTGAGGAATACAATATTGGTACATAACTAAAACCCAAAATGATCGAACTTTCCAAAGCATTACCTCAACAAGAAAAGGAAAAATATATTTCTCTTTTTAAGAAATTTCAAGATGTTTTTGCTTGGAGTTATGAGGACCTTAAATCTTATGACACCAGCATAATTCAACACAAAACCCCTATAAAAGAATACCAAAATCCATTTAAAGAAAAGTTAAGAAGGATCAACCCTGTGTAGATGCCTTTAATAGAAAAGGAAGTGAAAAGAATGTATGATGCACATATCATTGCACCAATCAGATATTGTAATTGGGTTTCTAATCTAGTTCCAACAAGAAAGAAAACAGGAGGGAATAGGTTATGTGTCGACTTTAGGAATCTAAACAAAGTATCCTTAAAAGATAATTACCCTTTACAAAAAATGGATCACATATTACAAAGAGTAGTTGGTTCTTCTAGGATTTCACTGTTAGATGGTTTTTTAGGATACAACCAGATCTTAGTCCAACTAGAGGATCAACCCAAAACAACTTTTACTACTCCTTGGGACACTTTTATGTATGTAAAAATGCCTTTTGGTTTAATGAATGCAGGGGAAACTTTTCAAAGAGATATGGATATAGCCTTTGCAAAGGAAATTCATGAGTTCTAAGTAATTTACTTAGTTCATTAGTTCTCATTAAATCCTAAGAAAACCTTATTTGGATTAGAGGAAGGAAAGTTACTAGAACACATAATATCAAAAGAAGGAATCGGAATAGATCCTGCTAGGATAGAAGCAATTCTTAACATCACTCCACCAAGAAACATAAAAGAGTTACAAGCCTTTCCAAGTAAGATTAACTTTTTAAGAAGATTTATATCCAACTTAACTGAGATAATTAGAGAATTAAATAACATGCTCAAAAAATATTCAGTTCTTAAATGGAACTTTGAGGCCAAACAGTCATTTGAATCCATCAAATATGCCTTAACCAAAAATCTAGTCCTTATAAGTCGTGGTTTCAAAAAAGATTTCATTATTTTCTCATTTGCTTTAGAGCACACCATTACTGCAGTTTATTTGCAGAAAAATGAACATGGTTATGAACATCCCATAGATTTCTTTAGCAGAACACTTATAGATTCATCTTTGAAGTACAATATCATGGAGAAACAATCCTTAGCTTTGGTAAACGCCATTTAAGACTTCAGAGTTTACATTCTCTATTCTCACATCATTGCCTATGTCGTAACTGTTGTAGTAAAAGACATTCTTACTCAGGATGGTATAGATGGAAGAAGAGGTAAGTGGATTGCCACTATCTTAGAATATGAAATAGAGATAAAACCCACCAAGTTGATAAAAGGTCAAGGTTTAGCCAGACTCATAGCTGAGTCAAATTGTAATGCCCTTGACATAAATTTTATTGCCCAAGTAGATGATCAGGAAGAGATGGCGACTCCAGAGATCAGTGCAACATTTTTAGACTCACCATGTTATGCAGATATTATATTTATATTACTAAACTTACAAGCTCCTCCTGGATTGTCAAGAACTAAAGCTAGATTTCTAAAGCTTAATGCAGTAAGATTTTGTATTTTAGTCAATGTAATTTTTTGGAGAGATCATAGTGAGATTTTATTAAATTGTTTAGTAAAAGAAAAAGCTGACAAAATACTAGAAGAATTTCATGCAGGTGATTGTGGAGGACATCCTTACTGGAAGACTACTGCAGAAAAGATCCTGGGAGCTAGTTTTTACTAGCCTACTTTGTTTGCATATAATGTGAAAATATATGTGACCTCCTGCCAGAAGTGCCAAATATTTGAAGGTAAGAAAAATTTGTTACACATACCCTTAAAGCCCATCTCTACTGGAATTCCATTTCAACAATGGGGTCTCAACTTCATTGGAGAAATTCACCCACCATTATCATCCCAACATAAGTGGATTCTGACAGCCACAAACTATTTTACCAAGTGGATTGAAGCCATACCCTCTAGGCAAGCCACAAATACTTTCATTATCTCCTTCCTAGAAAGTAACATTATTTCAATATTTGGATGCCCCCAAAAGATAATTACTGACAATGCAACAACATTCAAATCCAAAAATATGATTGAATTTTTCCATAAATACCATATTACCCTAGGCCACTCTACTGCATACTACCCTCAAGGTAATAGTCTAGCTCAATCTTGAAATAAGAGCCTTGTAAACATCATCAAAAAGTTACCTGAAGATAAAAAAAAGATTTGGAATAAGAAGTTAATCAATGCCTTATGGGAAAATAGACTTACTACCAGAAAATCCATTGGTACCTCCCCATACTAGCTTGTCCATGGAATGGATGTTGTTTTTCCATCTTCTTTAGGAGTACCAGTGATGAAGATTATCCAAGAGTTAAAAATTGAAACAAATGACATTCAAAAAAGGATCAATCAAACTATTCACTTGCAACAAACAAGGGAAGAAGTTTATATCAAGTCTCAAGTTATCCAGGATAAGATTAAGAAAATTTTTGATAAAAAGAGTAAAGAAGATGATTTCTACATTGGAGATAAAGTGTTAAAGTGGGATTTAATAAGGGAATACAAAGGTAAACATGGAAAATTCGATTTTCTATGGAAAAGACCTTATGTCATTTATGGCTATAGAGGTTACAATGCTTTCTTTCTAACAGAAATAGATGGGTCAGAAATGTTAGAAGGAGCAGTAAATGGCAGAATGCTAAAGCACTACCACTCCCCTGAGATAACAAATAGTTATTTTCATTTACTTTGATCATTGTACATATAAATTGAATATTTTAGATAGGATTGGATGTTTCCCTAAGAAAGTTGAAGCGCGAAGAGAAGGCCCTAAGCTTTGAAAGTTAAATATCATAAGTATGAATAATTGCAAATAACAGAAGATGCTTACAAATTCATCACAGTGAAATTTCAGAGGCTACTAGTCTTTAAGTTCTTGACATTTCACCAAGAAATTCCATCCCAAACTGGAGCCACTGTTAGGGTCCTATAATAATAGGGTTCATAATTTTTGAATTGACTATGATAGTCTTCTAAATATGTACATACCTTGCTTTCCCAGATTTAAAAAAAAAAAATGAAAAAATAATAAAAATGAAAAGAGGATAAAAGTCATAAAAGAAATATCAAAGGACTTAGAAAAAGATAGACCCCAAAAGAAAAAGAGAAAAATAGGACATGAAAGTGAGCAAGTCAAAACACAACTTCTATTTACTTTTACTACCAGAATAATGACTATGTGCAGATTGTAAATAAATGCCATAACCCATGATTAGTTAAGCAGTTTAATATTAACTTTTCATGCTTTGAATTTCATATTTTAGATAGAGAATAAAGATATGTCAAATAGTATAAACTTGACAAATGAACCGTTTAATCTGAGCCCTCATATGAAATAAAGTTAGACTTAGATAGATTTATGCTTTGAAAGAAAAATTGATTTAGGGTTGCAAGCCTAAATGCACCCATGAAAATGAAGTAAAAAATATTAGAAATAAAGATGGGTAGGTAGAAAGAAGTTGTGCAAGCATGTAATAAAGCATCATCGGGCAAAAATCACTAATTTCCCCTCCCCTACAATTATTTAGTATTCTAAAATATCATTCAAAGAGGCTCAGAGCATTTCTCTGACTTATGTTTGGACCAGATCCAAAGCTTGATGAATGATTGGTTAAAAATATTGAATTCCTACATAAAACTCATATTCATCAACATTTACCCTTCATTCATAATCATAATCCCTTTTTCCTAATTAAAACCCCATTTTACTTAGTAAAAGTAAAACCCTAAATAACTAATTTCATTTCCCTTTCAAAATTCATTCAAAAACCCATAAAAAATATATATCCTAAGTTAAAGTGTAATAAACACAACAAAATCAAGCTATGTTTATTTCCACTTTACTTAGAGTTAAACATGTATTTTTATTCATTATATACATTATCCCTTTTCATATTAACTTCTAATTTATTTATTAACTCCCTAAACTACTCCTTCCCATATATATTAAATCCTTTATAAATAAATAACCCACAAACCCTCTATTTTATGTTTTAAAACAATGTTTTAATACTCCATGTGTGCAATATTAAACCCCACCCTATCCCATTGGTTTAAACCTATCATTAAAGAAAATACCCCACCCCCTATAGTTTTTAAAGAACTGTCAAACGTTGTAAAAACTATATAATAATGACTCGCGCCCACATATGAATGGTTGAAACATTCCGTAATGTTTTAATTTAAGCATATATTATATCATTCCCCCACCCAAACCACATAATATAAAGTTTTGAACTTTAAATTAAAAGGTTATTTTCTAAGGTTTTAAACCTATCCGTGCATATATAAAGATCCCATCACTTTAATCAATCTTGGCCCCAATCCTAAATTCTGACATACCTTCCACATCAAAACTCGGCCATTCGCAATTCAACCCCATGATCCGACAACTAAAAACTGATATAGCACATAAACTTGCGCAACATCCACCATCTCGTTTCTACGCAAAATGGGTGATATGTTGACTTTCCCCCTCCTCTACGTGTCTCCTTCCTATTCGATCGCATTCGATCACTCCAAAACATCTTACCACCCAAACCGCACACGATAACCACTTCTTTTTTTGATCCTTTGAGCCCGAAAACCACCATTCTCACCCAATATGACCGTCATACATTGAAGATTAAATATAACCCTAATTTTCCTAAATAGCTTTGGAAATGCACTGATTTCCTATCATTCTGCACGTAACCATTGTATAACCCTTTCCAACTTTGAAACAATCATTTTACATCGTTTTTTAGCCAAAATTCTGCAAAATTTCAACCTGCAGCCATCAAATATTGCAGAAGAGCTTCACATTATTCATTGATCGAAAAGATACCACAAAATTCATTCAACCCATTCAAAACCTTCAGAAAATGTCTTCAAAGCCCAATACCTGCATATAACAAGTATTCCTCAAGAAAATTAAGCCTGTTTTAAATCTGAAAAGCCCTATTAAAAGGAAAATTACATTCATAAGTTCAAATTTACCATAGAACCCTATCAAGAAGTCCAAAAAATAGGCCAAACCCTATCAAATTTTCTGCAAAACCCTGTTTCTTGCTGCGCGTTGCTTTAAAGGGAAATTGTGAGTTTTTATAGTTTCTATAAACTGTTTAAACTCTAAATTAAGCCAGAAATTCTCTAAAGGTATCCTAAAACCTCTACGCCTAATTTCAAATTATTTTTAGCCCAATTTCTTAGTGAAAAATCCCAAGAAACCCCTGTTTCTTGTGTCTAAACCAGTAAAAGCCTATAAATCCTATTGAAGAATCCAAATTTGGAAGGAAAATCCCAAAGAAAGACCATACTTCGCCTATTTTCATCCAACAAACCTCTTCTAAAATAAAAATATTTCTACAAACTGTCTAATCTTGGAGAAGTAGCCAGAATGACTAAAAAGCAGAGTTCTAGGAATCCTGAAGGTTCCAAAGTGTCAAAATCAACTCCAGCCATGACTTCTAAGACTACTATTATTGTAAATCCTTTGCAAACCCCTGTCATAGACATTGAGCACATTCCACTAGCTGATGCTGACTACAAAATAGCAGACCCAATTGTTGAATTTAATATGCTAGACATTCATAACTAGAGCTATGAAAAATCCTTGGATAATGAAGAATAAGTCCATATTTTGGAATCACACTTGCCCAAATATGTTGTCCCAGTAACTCATCCATTTCAAGAGGTCATTAGGTTATGTCAACAGTGTTATGTGCATGAACAGAGAGCCATACTAAATTCCAACAAAAAAGTTCTTCTCACCATTATTGTTGAATCCATTAACCAAATGCTACAACTACAACCTGATCCTCAAGCAATCCCTTTATCCATATAGGCCCTTACCAAGTTGTATATTGGCCTTGATTTTCCCAAAAGATTCATGATTTTCTAGACATTTATTCCTTTACATGTAGAAATTCCTCAAATTAACCCTCCATATTCCATCTCAAAGTTCCCAGAAGGTTCAAGGCATGTAATTTCCATGCTTTCATTCATCCTAGGGTACTTTACTGATGAACACATAGATGAATCCATCTTGGGTTTCTTATCCACTTTTACCCCAGGAAAACCTCCATCAATAATATTTGACTATGTTGGTTATATTGCAGACAATATTCATGATCAACTGATCAATTTTCCAATTGGAGTGTTCAGATACACATCATTCTTCTTCCACGTGTTCTTATATTTCCAAGCAGATAATTTTTCATTAACTCTTCAAAAGTTGGAAATAGAGGGAAATCCTATTTTAGTCATTTTATGGACCTCTTTGATCAGGAAAGAGTCCAAAAAATTCACATACGCAGAGTTTTCAGACTCATTCATTCATCCATGGATCAAAATGATAATGTTGGGTGTGGAGCCTGATTATATTGTTTATTTTGTATCACAGCGTTGGACCCCCTATACCTTAATGGGGGTGGCAACGATTCCCATAACTAAATGCTGCCTAGGGGGTCCAGGGGGGTGGCAGCGAATTTATGGAGCCCCCCCCTAGCAGGGGGTTTCGGGGGTAGCGCCCTCGAAGCTAAAAAAAAAATGTAAAATTTCCTTGTAAAAGTATAGTAATTTCTACTCAATTTGGGCCGTTCATTAGGCGGAAGATTTGATGGTAGAAGTAATGTTTAGTTTAGGGTTTTTTTGCCCTAGAAGGCACCCCCTCACTTGTATGAGGGTATGGTATTGCAGCTGTGTATGGTATGTGTATTCTCGGAGCGAGAAATAGAGAGGGAGACTGTGAGAGAGAACAGAGGATATTACAACGGATTTGCTGTAGGTTGGGCCTCTTCGTTTTTGCTAGATAATAGAAAGGAAGGACTGTTTGTTCAGGGTGGACGTAGCCCAAACTGGGTGAACCACGTATATCTGTGTCTCTTTGGTTTTATGTGTTGTGTGTGCTTGTGTTTTTCCGCATATTTTATATGTTGCAATTCTCTGTAATATTTAATTTTCTAACAAATGCTATCAAAGCCGAAGGTCTATTCGGCTTATAAACTTGCAGGAAAGAATGGTTTCCTGGTTCGAGTGGGAGCAATGGAATAATATGGTAAATTTAGGGTTGAGAAATTTAACGGCCAAAACTTCCTGCTGTGGAAGATGTAGATGGAAGATTATCTGTATCAGAAAGATCTGTACCTACCATTGAGCGGAAAAACAAAGAAGCCGATAGATATGACAGACGCAGAATGGGAGATTCTCAATAGAAAGACACTCAGAACAGTATGGTTGTGCCTCACGGCATCGGTAGCCTTCAATATTTCGAAGGAAACAACAATAGAGGGTTTGATTAAGGCATTGGCGAAACTATATTAAAAACCCTCGGCCTCAAACAAGGTATTTCTTATGAAACGTTTATTTAATATGAAGATGTCGGAAGGTGGATCTGTTGTAGACCATTTAAATGATTTTAATACAGTTACTAGTCAGTTAAGTTCTGTAGGGGTGAAATTTGATGATGAAGTTAGAGCTCTGTTATTTCTGTGCTCATTGCCAGAAAGCTAGAATGGTTTAGTTATGGCCATTAGTAACTCTGTCTCTGGATCTAGTACTTTAAAGTTGAATGATGTTGTCGGTGTTATCCTTAGCGAGGAAATGCGACGAAAAATCTCCGGTGAGACATTGGGCAATGCTTTGAGTGCAGAGTCTAGGGGAAGAAGAATGGAAGGAGGAAAGAGCTTGGGATATCGCAGTAAATCAAGGAAAGGCAAATCCAAGTCCAGATCGGGGATAGTGTGCTGGAAATGCGAAAAGAAAGGACACCTAAAGAAAGACTATAGATCTCGGAAGGGAAAAGAAGGAGACACACAACAAGAAAACAATCATGAAGCAAATGTGACAGGTGATGTGTTACAAGATGCTTTGATTCTTTCTTTCGAAAATTTTATTGATTCTTGGGTTGTAGATTCAGGGGCTTCATTCCATGCCACACCTGATAAGAAATATTTTCATGACTATGTTAAAGGAGATTTTGGACAAGTTTTTTTGGGTGATGATAAACCCTATAAAATTGTTGGAATGGGTAAAGTTCTTGTAAAACAACAGAATGGAAACCAATGGCTACTAAAGGAGGTAAGGCATGTTCTAGATCTGAAGGAAAAATTGATTTCAATAGGGCAGTTAGGCGGTGAAGGTTGTGTGACAACTTTCACGGATAAAACTTGGAAGGTCACCAAAGGAGCCCTGGTAATAGAAAAAGGCGAAAAGGTTGGTACATTGTATTTATGCAATGGTATTTCTAACTCTGTTAATGCTTTAACTTCCAAAGGAGTAGATGCAGCATTATGGCATCATAGGCTCGGACGCATGAGTGAGAAGGGGATGAAGATTCTTCACTCAAGGAATTTGTTGCCGGGTTTGAAGAATGTTGATTTGGATTTCTGTGAGGACTGAATTTATGGAAAACAGAAGAGAGTCAGATTTCTCAGAGTTGGTAAAGAAAAGAAGAGCGAAAAATTAGAGCTTGTGCATACAGATGTATGGGGACCTGCTCAAGTATCATCTCTTGGTGGCTCTCGTTATTACGTTACTTTTATTGATGATGCAACTAGAAAAACATGGATTTATTGTATTCAAAATAAATCTGATGTATTTGATATTTTCAAGAAATGGAAAGCTTTGGTTGAGATTGAGATAGGAAAGAAATTGAAGTTTCTCAGATCAGACAATGGAGGTGAATATTGCAGCAAAGAGTTTGATAGGTACTGTTCATAGCATGGAATTCGCAGAGAGAAGATGGTTCCAAGAACACCACAAGAAAATGGTGTGTTAGAAAGAATGAACAGAACAATCATGAAGCATGCAAGGTGCATGAGATTGCATGCAGGATTGCCTTTACAATTTTGGCAGATGCTGTAGATACTGTTGTTTATCTAATAAACAAAGGGCCTTCAAGTTCCTTGTATGGTGGTATTCCAAAGGAAGCATGGATAGGTAAAAAGGTAAACTACTCTTTTTTAAAGCCTTTTGGCTGTGAGGCCTTTGTCCATATTAATAAAGAAAACAGAACAAAGCTTGAGGTAAAATCAAAGAAATGTACCTTTATTGGATATGGTGTTAATGATTTTGGTTATCGCTTATATGATTATGAAAATCACAAAATCATTAGGAGAAGAGATGTAATATTCAATGAAAAGGTCTTGTATAAGAATCAGTTGCAGGAAAAGAAACAGGAAAAAGAAAACAAATAATACACAGTTCTTGATGAGATCATAGAAAAAGTAAAGGTGCCTGAAAATAATAATAATCAACAACAACAGCAACCACCACAACAACAACATGAACCTCAAACACCTGAAAGTGGTGTTAGAATATCTACCAGGATAAGTAGACTCCCTGAACGATACTCTCCGTCATTATATTATTTATTGTTGACTGATTCTGGTGAACCCGAATATTATGAAGAAGCAATGCAGGTTGAAAGCAGGAAGAAGTGGGAGCTAGCCATGGAAGAAGATATGGACTCCTTAATGCATAACCTGACTTGGGGCTTAGTAAGGTTGCCTGCAGGTAAAACTACATTGCAGAATAAATGGGTTTACAGGCTGAAGGAAGAAGATGGAGGAAAACAGAGGTACAAAGCTAGACTTGTGGTGAAGGGGTTTGCACAAAAGAAAGGTATTGATTTTGATGAAATATTTTCTCCTGTTGTTAAGATGACTTCAATAAGAACTATTTTAAGTATTGTAGCAGCGGAAGATTTACATCTTGAACAGTTAGATGTAAAGACAACATTTCTCCATGGAGATTTGGAGGAAGAGATATATATGGAGCAACCAAAAGGATATGAGGTCAAAGGGAAATAAAAATTAGTGTGTAGGCTAAAGAAGAGCTTGTATGGCTTAAAACAGGCTCCAAGATAGTGGTATCTAAAATTTGACAAGTTTATGTCTGAACAAGGTTATACTAGATGTCACTCTGATCATTGTGTTTATCTGAAAAGGAAAAATGATGGCAGCTATATTATATTGTTATTGTATGTAGATGACATGCTTATTGTAGGGTCTAACATGCAGGAAATAAATGTGCTCAAAAGAAAATTGGCAAATTCATTTGCAATGAAGGATTTGGGAGCTGCAAAACAAATCCTTGGTATGAGAAGAACTAGAGACAGGAAAAATCGCAAATTAACATTGTCTCAAAATGAGTACATACAAAAGGTGTTGAAAAGATTTAATATGCAGAATGCAAAATCAGTTAGTACACCTTTTTCTAGCCATTTAAAAATTAGCAAGGAGATGTGCCCCAAGACCCAAGAATAAATGGATTATATGTCTAAAGTTCCATATGGATTAGCAGTTGGAAGCTTAATGTATGCAATGGTCTGCACAAGGCCTGATATTGCACATGCAATGGGAGTTGTAAGCAGGTACATGAACAATCCAGGAAAATAACATTGGATGGGAGTGAAATGGATTCTCAGATATTTGAGAGGTACCACAAATCAAGCATTATGCTTTGGTGGTTCAAACATTTCTCTACAGGGATATGTTGATGCAGATATGGTAGGTGACAGAGATAATAGGAGGAGTACTACAGGATATGTATTTACTGTAGGTGGAACAACTGTCAGTTGGGTTTCAAAAATCCAGAGTGTTGTTGCACTTTCAACAACAGAAGCAGAGTATGTTGTTGCTACAGAGGCTAGTAAAGAAATGATTTAGTTACAAAGGTTTATGGATGAATTGGGTAAGAAGCATGATATGGGAACTTTATACAGTGATAGCCAAAGTTCCATTCATCTTGTAAAGAAGTCAGTATTTCATTCCAGGGCTAAACACATACATCTCAAGTACCATTTCATATGCTCAGTATTGGAAGATGGACAGTTGAAGATGGAAAAGATACACACTAGCCAGAATCCTGCAAATATGCTAACAAAAGTTGTAACTAGGGAGAAACTGAGAACATGCTCAGTTTCAATTGGTCTTCAAGGATGACGATGAAGATGAGAAATAGCCAGGTCCAAAGAGGAGTCATTTTCCAACAAATGAAGTAGCGGTGGAGTTGCTACAATCAGTCTCCAAGTGGGAGATTGTTGGGTGTGGAGCCTGATTATCTTGTTTATTTTGTATCACAGCGTTGGACCCCCTATACCTCAATGGGGGTGGCAACGCCACCCGTAATTAAATGCTACCTGGGGGGTCCGGGGGTGGGCAGCTGCAACTTCATGGAGCCCCCCCTGGCGGGGGTTTTCGAGGGCAGTGCCCCCGAAGCTAAAAACAGATGTAAAATTGCCTTGTAAAAGTATAGTAATTTCTAGTCAATCTAGGCCGTTCATTAGGCGGATGATCTGACGATAGAAGTTATGTTTAGTTTAGGGTTTTTTTGCCCTAGAAGGCACCCCCTCGCTTTTATGAGGGTATGGTATTGCGGCTGTGTATGGTATGTGTATTCGCGGAGCGAGAAACGGAGAGGGAGACTGTGAGAGAGAACAAAGAATATTACAATGGATCTATTGTAAGTTGTGTCTCTTCGTTTTTTGTGGATAATAGAAATGAAGGACTAGCTGTTCAGGGTGGATGTAGCCGAAACTAGGTGAACCACGTATATCTGTGTCTCTCTGGTCTTATGTGTTTTGTGTGCTTGTGCTTTTCCGCATATTTTATATTTTGCATTGCTCTGTAATATTTAATTTTCTGATAGATAACAACTACAAATCAGCCAAGGATAAATGATGAAATGAAGAAGATTTTACATTTTTCAGAGAAAAACAAAACTGGTGATTGGTACTTATATGAAAAATAGACTGAGATCAAAGTATTTGGATCTAATTTGTTGCCTTACAAGTTCCCCAAACATGTATCAATGAGGATCTTTTCCTTGGAGTATATCAGGCAGATCCTAAACTCTGATTCTATAAATTTCATGGCAGCAAATAAGAAAACTCAGTTCAAATTGAAGAATCAAATAGGACCATTCATTTGCAATCATAGGGATGCAGAGAAAGAAGCAACTAAGCAGGTATTGGGATACAGATTTCAGGAAAGCTTTTCTTGGAATTATGATCCACAAGGGATCCTAAGTAAAATGAGGGTTAAATGTAAGTTAACCCCCTTCATTCATGATACAAAACCAGAGATAGAAAAATATGCAAATTAGACTGAGTGGACAGAGAATTCTTTAATAGATGCAGTGAAGAAAAGTGGTACTAGTCACACTTTAGAGACTGCAGATCAGCCAGAAAAATCCAGTAAGAGAGTAAGAGGAAAAGGTGCCTATGTTGTTGAAACTGCCACTGAAACTAAATTCAAGTTAATATGAAACAAAATTCCTATGTTAAATCCAATGGGCAAAGAGAAGGTAACAATTGATGTTGAAGAAACAGATCTCCCAGATACCAACACAGATGTTGCCACAGTCATCATCAATGAGAAAGTTACTGAAAAACAGAATGAAGAACAAGTTGATAGTGAAGATGCATAGTTGATAGAAATACAACGAAGCATGGAAGCTTCATCCTCACAGACAGCTGAGGAGAAAGATCTAGATATCAAAGAAAAGTAAAAACAGATCAAGTCAAAGAATGAAGAGATCAAAAACAATATCTGTTCTCAATATCTCAAGCACACATCGAGTGTTCAAAATAGACTTCTGTCTGCCTTTGGTTATTCAAACTAAAATCTAATCATGTAAATGTTGCATCCTACATTAAAATCTTCAAAGACAGTGGCAGATTATAAGAAAATTGATATAGAAATCCAAATATAAAAAATTCATGATCTTGATCAGATTGAATTCCATAGACAAAATTCAGAAATGTTGTACTCTATTGTTACAAAAAAATCCATGAGTGCTCAGAAACTCCAGAAAACCATCTCAAACATGAAATATTAGATGAAATTGGATAAAGAATCCTTGTATGCTAAATATCACAGGACAAAATCCTTGAAAGAACTAGTTTTGCAGGTGGGATCTGACCATGCTAATGTCAAAGCAGTAGAGCTATTAGTGAAGAAGAAAAATGAGGATATTGCAACATTAAGGAAACAACTTAAAATGCAATCAAGTGAACATCCTCAAACTAAGGATCAGAGGTTAAAGAGAATTAGTGAAAGAGTATCAGCTAAAGCAGATCAGATTTCTAAACAGACTTGAAATATCTAAATCCAGCAAGAAAGACACCAAGGCAGTCAGTTGCTTCTTATCCTCAATCAGTTTCTATTTCTTTTCGATAGATAGGACAACTTGTTGATTTGTTAAGCAGTTGTCTCTATTATTGTTGTAAAGATATTTTGTTTCCCTTAGATAATTCCTAGAAGCATTCTAGGATATTTTGTAAACAATTATGTATAAATACTTCATCTTTAGAAGTATTATTGTCGAATAAATTGCTGAAGATTTCTATAGTCAATTTTGTGGACTTGAAGGCTTTTTGTGTTCAAATTTCGAGTAGCACACTGGATCAAATCAACTAGCATCATATTTCAAGATTCATGTGATGAGCTATTTGGAGTGAAGTATTTCCTAAATTTTCATTGTTATCTTTCTTTGTTACATGCAATTCATTATGTTTTCTAAATTTGAATGAATAAAGAGGAGTATCACTTCAGGATTTGTTAAAAGCACCATGTCTTTATTGTTTTTCATTTCTATGTTTTCTTCTGATTTCAAGAGTAGGGAACCATTAATTTCTCCCTCTTTCATTTGACCTCTGCCTACTACTTCCCTTTTCCAGATCAAAGAACCCTTCATTGCTCTTTATCCCAATCATATCATCTCACAAAACTACTTTCCAAGATCTCCAAGGGTTGTCTATCTTTCCCTGAAAACATTTGACTTTTTGACCTCGATCTATTGTGAATCCAACTCCAAAAATAGAAGAAAAGAGATATCAACGCTTTATAAATAAGCCACTTCGAGGGGGAAACCTCCAATACATTACATGAATGAACAATTCTTGGATGATTCATATTACAAAACCTCCTTTCTATATATAGGAGTCCATGGGGCCACAATGTAATCCTAGCCGACCTAAAAATAATAATTTAAGGGAACAATAATAACAATATAGGGGTTACGATGGTATAATAATAACAATAAGGGGGTTACAATAACAACAATCAGGGACTATACTAGTAATATAGGGACCTAACATGCCCCTCTCCTTCAAAAACGTGTTGTCCTCAATGCTTGAATAGCTCTAGGTGCTTCTGTATAAAATTCTCATCCTCCCATGTAGAATATTCAGTGGGTAAGTTCTTCCACTTGATGAGATACTCTGAAATTGATCGATTCCGTAGCTGTCGAGTTCTTGTTTCCGTGACCGCTTCAGGTTCCAATATGATTTTTCCTTCCTCATCAAGTTCTGGCAATATTGTTTGAACTAGAAGATTTTCACCTATAACATTTTTAAGCATGAAACATGGAAAATTGGATGCACTCGTGAAGAATCAGGAAGCTCCAATTTGTATGCCATAGTACCAATCTTTTGCAACACCTTGTAAGGACCATAGGACTTTGGTGATAATTTATTATCCTTCTTAGCTTGCTTGAGGGACATTTGTTTGTATGGTTGTAGCCGTAAAAATACCCAGTCTCCTACGTCAAAACTTCTCTCGCTCTGATGTTAATCTGCCTATTGTTTCATTTGATTTTGTGCCAAATTCAGGTTATCCTTCAACAGTTAGAGAACTTCCTGTTGATGCTCAATTTTATCTTCCACTACTTGAACCTTCGAATTTTCTCTTAAATATGATGTGATGGATGGTGGATGATATCCATAAAGTGCCATAAATTAAAAGCTACCGTCACCAAAGATTGTAACCATTGTACTCCTAGTACAACATCAACACCTCCCATTGGAATGGAAAGCATTGGACTATTCAATACATATTCCCCCATGGTTAGCTTGATATTATGGCATTTTCCAGAGCAATTTATAGTTCCTCCATTTGCAACCATCACCTGACATTCTGGTGCTGGGTATAGGAAACAATTCAATTCCTTGGCTACCTTACAATGAATAAAATTATGGGTACTGCCTAAATCAATCAACACTATTACCTTTTTCTTCTTGATATGTTCTTCTATATTGAGAGTTTGAGGAGTGGTAATTCTTGCCAATGCATTACACGATATGGTCGGACTCAATTCTTCCTCTTCTTGGGTTGGTTTCTGGTGTATATCCTCTTCTTGTTCATTTTCTTCTTCCTCTTTGTTTGGGTTCCCATTTTTTGGCCAGATTGGCAAGACCAAAAGATGAGACAACATCAGAACCACTTTTGGGCCCTAGGATCTAGCCCTCCAGGACCCGGAGAGGGATCTCTCCAATAAAACAAAGAATAGTATATCTTTGAAAGCTCAATATGAGATGTTAGGCTAGGTATGAAGCACAAAGGGGGTTTTAAATGATTTGGTTGGTTGGTTGCAGGGTTGAGTCATGAGATCATAGACTGAGAAAGTAATGGGAGAAAAGGAAACAAAGCAGCAGGATGTTTCGGCAAAAGAGAATAGATTAAGGCCGTGCCACCATTGGGCTATGGAGTCATGAAAGGTAATTACATGCAAACAACTAGCCAAGGCTTTCAAAGGGCAAGTCATCTACACTAAAGGATCTTTTTAGAAATATGATGGAATGGAACATTAAGGATAGAAGGTGAAAGAAGGAAAGGCACCCAATTTCTGTCTATAGATCAGGTCAGAGGTCATTTAACTCCAGACCTACTTGGGCATACTCAAAGGTAGCTTTTAATGGAGGGAAAAATGGGCAGCTTATAGATCAGACCAGAGGTCATTTAACTCCAGGTCTGCTTTAGCATGCTCCAAGAGAAAACAGAGGTAAGTTTTAACATGGCCAGGGTCTATAGATCAAAGAAGGACTTTGAACCTTCAATGCTTTGACACCAACAAGAAACATCCAAGCAGCAAACCCCAAATTCATACATCAGCTAGCAGCGTATGGAACCACTACACTGGTTAAATTAACTGAATTTACTCTTAGATTCACAATTAGTAGAAAACATTAACGACAAGGAGAGCAGAAACATAGGGTACCTAACAAGGGTAAATCCTATGCCAAATTTCTGATGCAAGCCAGAAGACCAATGAACAACATGAAAAATGTGATAAAACAATGTAAGAGAAAACATCACCAATAGTAATAGACCAGGATCCTATGAAATTTTCTTGATTAATGATGCAAAACCAGTCACATACACCGAGCTCAATGGATGTTACAATCCATACTTTCTCCTCCCAGCCTACTACATTACAAACTACTCTGTTACTCCCACCCAAGACTGTTCTAACAGTCGAAATGAATCCCTCTAACAGGAACGGCAACAACCGAACAAAAACCTTTTACAATATTTTCTCATGAGTTTTTATAGCTGAAAGAGAATAGAGGAGGTAGATGAAGAACTAAATGCAGCATTAAAATTTGGAAGAAGGAGAGGGCCGAAGCCCCATTTGTTTTAAACTCTAAGCATTTATCTCTAGTACTCTTTTAGATGAAAGAGTGGTCTTCGTCAGGCTGCCATTTACTTCAGGTATGTCTCTGATGTACTTTGGCTGTAGTGCTCTGGTGACCGAGAAAAAAGGTGAAATAATGATGCTAGGGTCAGCCATACTTCATAACAGATGCTTTTGATAGCTTAGGACGGTGCCAGGGCTGTAAATATTTTTAGGTCGCGGCATATAATATAAGCTGCATGGGTACTCTTTCCTTTCATAGGGGAAAAACATTTTGCTGATGATGAAACACTGATAGTATTATTTTCCGCGCATTGGACCTTTTGATTGATCCTCGATGTCTTCAATTTGGTACCTTTGCCTTCAAAACCCTGGATTAAAGCTTGAAATCCTCCATATTGAACGTTGAATTTCTTGATCATCAGCTGATTTTTTCTCTGCCGCTTCATAAATGTCTCTATCTGCAAAATCTGATCTTTTAATGGCGCTAGAGAGGTTTTTGCATAGATTGAACTGTCCTTTGATAATATTTATGCTGTCGCCACCTTTCCAGACATTTTCCTCTAATACCAGGCTTTAAATTCAACTTCCTCTGAGCGGCGCGCCATTACAATAGTACATATGAACCATGGTGGTTCCTGCCTTTCTACAACCCTGCAAAATACAAAACTATGTTAAGAAAACAAAACACGCATGGGGAGGGTGGTGTGGATGACTGTAAAAAATGCAATGTGGCATGGATGTATACGACGAATGCAGCGGCTACTGTGGATGACAAACATGAATCAGTGGGAGATGCCTGGAAGACGTCGAGGTGGAAAGAATGGCATAAAACATCGAAATTTGACCTTTGAGTGAATATATATAATGGGACAGGCGGATGTACGGTGGAAACACGTGGAGAGAATGATGTGGTGGTACGGGTTCAATGGAGGGGATGTGATTAAATCTGGACCGTCCAATCTCCAATGGAGATCGACGGTAGAGAAAACGTCAGGGGGAGCAGATGGTGGGCCTGGTGCACGATTTCCTCTGGTTATCTTCCATGCAGTTTCGTGGAGTGATCACCATTGGATGGGCAGCTCTGAATCGTACGGTGCATGTTCATATCACGCGGGGTCTTTGGACGAACGATAAGGCGTGATGGAGGGCGGTTTTTGAGCTGTACGCAGAGACATGCGGCAAACAATATATGGAATCGCTCCGAAAATAAAAATACCTCCCGCCCTCCAAAGGCGGTGCGATAGAAACTGGTCGGTTTTCTGCATAGTGTTTCAGTCACGGGAACCACCGGGACGGGTGCACTGTGAACCATTGATTCGCGGGTAAATGAATGGTGGATGATGCAATCGAGCGGTGAAAGGATGTGGGTGATGGGCGCTATGGGGAATGCGACGACCGTCTTATCTATACAAGTCGACGGTTCAAAATGAGCCCAATAAATTTCTGAGCTAAGCACTTTTTTGGGCTAGCGTGTGGTTTTGGCGCTCGGGTCACGTGGCGGGGAAGGCTGAGGGGGGCTAGCCGAAAGGTGCTAAACCCATAGACATGAAAAAGATGGTTACTTGGCCCAGTTTTAGTGCATCTTCAGGCCAATAAAGGGTAACAATAGGGGAAAGAAGGGGAAAATAAGTCACACCAGGGATGTGTGTATGGTTTAGAGGGGATTTTTGGGAAAGTTTAGAAGGATTAGGGGAGGGATTTTGGGGAGAAAAGGGGGACTTTAACAAAGGGGAAAAAGGATTGAAAAGGGACACTTTGCAGGGATACAAGGGGAAAATGTAGGCCTTTTGGAGCACAATCCTTTGCAATCAGAGAGGCTTTTTTAGATGGAAACAATAGAGGGAAATAATCCAAGGGCAGAGAGCATGAAAAGGCTTCAAGGATGATGTGTTTTCTGAGGAAATGCATTCCTTGAAGGCTCAAAAAACATTTTAGCCCCCTATTTTCTTGTCAAAAATTTATAGGGGGGCTAACACTCTTCACAATCTATGTAAAATAATTTCTTCTCAGCACACTTATGACCTTTAGTGTATTTGCTATCACAACTGTAGCAAAGCCTTTTTTCTCTTTTTTCTTCCAATTGTTGTGGTTTCAACCTTTTAGGTTGTGGAAATCTAGGAGTAGCAACACTTCCCTCTTTAAAGAAGTGAATGGTAGGCTTCCTTGTCGCCATAATTTTACATTCAATTTTTCTTGCCAACCTGAATGCCTTCTCCAATGAATCAGGTTCCAAAATGCGAACTTCATGTTGGATGTTATCCTTTAAAGTACCTATGAAGAGATCAATGATGTGTTCCTCTGGAATATCAGTTACCCTTATATTCAATTTTTGGAAGCCCTCAATGTGCTCCCCCATTAAACCCTTTTGTTTGAGATTTATCAATTGGCTAAAGAAGGTGTTGCTCTTTGTATCCTCATAATGTGCTATCATTTCCTCCGTAAAAATTGATCAAGTTACAATTTTTTTATGAGAGCAAAGCCATCGATACCATACAAATGTATTTTTTTCTAAATGGAAAGTTGCAATGCGTACCTTTTGTGTGTTTTTCACATTATGGAGATCAAAATATTGCTCCATTCGTAGTATCCATGTTACAGGATCCTTTCCATCAAACTTCCTCATATCCATTTTTAAAATATGGCAGTTTTTCTCGCCAACATTAGATTTTATGAAATCATGATTAACATTTATTTTGTTCTCATCATGAGTTTCCTCTACTATCTTTTCACCATTAGGAAACATTTCTTGTATCAACTTTTTCAAACCTTCCATGTCTGCTTTTAGATCATTCTTCATGTTTTCCATTTTAGATTCCATGCCAGCTTGCATGCCATCTATCTTAGATTCCATGCCATTCTTCAAACCATCCATTTTAGATTCCATGCCTTTCTTCAAACCATCCATCTTAGTTTCCACGCATTTCTTCAAAACTTCCATGTCAATTTTTGTTGCTCTTTGCGAGAGCGAAATTTCTTGCACTTGCTCTTGTAATTTTGATATGTAATGTTGCCATTCTTCGTCTTCATGAGTCATAGTAGAGATTTCTAAAGGCTTAATGGGTGTTGAATTCTTTTTAGGTGCCATTTTAGAATCCAATACTGATATCTATTCTACAATATTTCCTTGGAATCAATTCAACTTGATTCTTCAAACAAGACTTATGTAATTCGGAAGAAAAATACACACCTTTTACTTTCTTTTTAGGAGCTAGATATTGAAATTGAATTATCTATATAATTGCAGATCCTTAATATCTGAAATTCAGCCTTTAGTAGCCCTCTGAAGCTTCTTTCAAATGCCATAGGTCTGATCTGATTTGGATTCTTCAAGGAAAAGTTATGTCCAATCTCCCACAATGACCCAATTTTGGATTGGTTCAGTAGAGCGAACTTGTATGACTTTCCACGTGTCACTGTTTCCTCTTTTAGCTCTGAAATTGATAGAATAAAAACTACAGTCCATGCAGTTGTGGCCACTTTTTACAGCATTCCAATCTGATGCTCAGAGAGAGATCTATGAATATTTTCCCATGATCACCTCTTTGAGATGAAATTCAAAAGCCTCAAAAAGCCCTAATTTCCACAGATCATATCTCCAAAAATATTTTGAACCAATATCTAAATTTTTTTAACAATGTTCCTCAAGATTGTGGCTTCATACTCTTAAAATTTTAGCTTCTTAGCCTTCATAGAAAAAAAGTTATTACGAAAATACCACGATGACCTGTTTAGGTTAAATTCAGGATACTAGAAAACGACCTAACTTGCACAGATAATATCTCCAAAAATATTGCGAACCAAGCTCTAAAATGTTTTGACAATGTCCCTCAAGATTTTGGCTTCACACCATAAAAAATTTAGATTTTTAACCTTCGTAGAAAAAAATTTATTGTGAAAATTCCACACTGACCTGTTTGGAGCAGCGAAACCCTAGAATCTGAAAGCTCTGATACCAAATGTTGTGAAACCAACTCCAAAAATAGAAGAAAAGAGATATCAACGCCTTATAAATAAGCCACTTCGAGGTGGAAACCTCAAATACATTACATGAATGAGAAATTCTTGGCTGATTCAAATTACAAAACCTCCTTTCTATATATAGGAGTCCATGGGGCCACAATGTAATCCTAGTGGGCCACAATGTAATCCTAGCTGACGTAACAATAATAATTTAAGGGCACAATAATAAAAATATGGGGGTTAAAAGGGTACAATAATAACAATAAGGGGGTTAAACTGACAACAATAAGGGACTATACTAGTAATATAGGGACCTAACATGATCCCAACTCTATTTGCTTGACTTTTGGATCCTTAGCCCAATGGACAAATAGATTTCCCACTATCCATCTCTTAAAGTAATTTTTCCCACCAAACCAATCAAAACCAAAACCAATTGCACAATCATAACTAGCCTAATATTTTATAAATCAAAACAAAGTTAAATTTTATAGAGAGAGCCCTCTCTGAACCCTAGGAAGGCTAGATCCTAGAGTTTAAAATTTGGTATATGGTTACCTCTAGTTTTCTTAACCAAAAATCAAAAACTCACAACTAAAGAATTACTAGAGTGATAACACACTACGCAAAATGTTAATATTGATACAGTCAAAATAGTAGAGTTGAATATGGCATTTGAAGGTTGTGCTCTAGATTGGTTTATGGGATACGTTTCTCAAAAAACAGATCCCACTTTTCAGCAGATTAAGGGTGCCATGAAGCAGCAGTTCTAGGAGCCAAAATCTTATTCCCAGTGCATAGTAGAACTCAAAGATATCAAGCAAGGGCCACAAGAATCGGTCTAGGAGGCCGACCAATGGCTGAACCAAGCTATAAACGACAGAGGATTTTTTTATGAGGATAAGTATCATAAGGAATGGTTCATTTTCATGCTCTTTTCGCATGTGCACAGGCCTTTGGGTCAATAGAAGATTGACTCTCAGCCCGAAGCCCTCGAAATTGCTATGAAATTAGAAGTCGTGCCTAAAGACGATGATCAATTTGGAGCACTGAAAATTCAGAGCCAATTAGAATCTATGCATTTAGAAATCCAAAACTGACGTAGATATCAAGGTAAGGAGGTGGGCGCAGATATCTCGTGCATACCTTCCAAGGTTGCTTGTCAGAGCAAAGATCGGTGCCCACTGTTTTCAGATTACCTGCAAGATGGGGGACCAAATCCACTATTCCCCAGGGATTTTGCTAGGCCTAGTACCCCCACACTATGGTGTGTTGACTTTAGGGTGGTTAGACAAAACGACACTAACCACTTCCCACGATTAGGAGCATATATGCCAAAACTAAAGCAATAGTGGTGCAGATTTTGTTCTTCAGTTAATCATGATGAACATTGATGTCAAGCATTTTATCTATTGATAGACAATGTGAACCTCTATAAAGTGCAAGCCGACCCTTCATCACCTGCATCTCCCTCTAGACGAGGAGTCGCTCCAGCAAGAGGAAGGGGAGGGGGTAGAGGTGGAGGCGCACGCTGGGGAAGAGGGAAACTAATCTTCCATAACTATAGAGACACTGGAAATTTTGCGCATGACTACCCTAATCCTTCATGAAAATCCTATAGGTGTTATAGGCAGTATGATCATGTAATTGAATATTGTCCTATGCTAATAGCTAAAATGCAGGAAAAGCAACAGACGTCTATGCATAACATACAAATGGTTAAAGTTGAACTGCATGATGATGGTTCGAGTGTACATGTAATTACACACAGTGGTGTTGCCACCGGAGAAAATGAGGAAAATAAGGCCAAGGAAACACCACTAATCAGAAAGGTAGCTGGCAAGAAAGAAGGACTCAACTTGTAGAAAGAGAAAGATACTTTCATTGAAGCTAGAAGGGGTTTTGTTGATGTAGGAGTGTCCACATCAAGGTCTAGCATAGAGCCAAAGATGGAAAATGAAGTAAAACCATTCTTACAAGCCTTCATCAAGATACTGCACAACCAAAAGGAAATTGATAATCTATAGGCCCTGATAGAAAACTGCATGGAAAAAGAAGTACCTCGAACGGAGACTAAGGCTATGAATAAGATTATAAGAACAAGAAGAGAATTGGTCAGGAGATGCGCATGAATATGCAGATTGGTGAGTATGAGATGGATCAAGTCATCCTAGATCTGGGATCTTACACAAATTTCCTATCGAATCAAACTTGGCAAAATATGGGAGCACCAAAACTAAAATGGTCCACCATTCAGTTACGCATGGCTAACCAGCAAAATATCATTCCACTTGGACGACTTCCACAAGTTGTGGTATACTTTGCAAGAGTAAATGTATGTGTAGATTTTGAAGTAATACAAATTCTGGATGATGCAGACCCTTACCCTGCACTACTAGGATTGGATTGGGCTATTGATATGGAAGGCATTATCAACCTGAAGCGTAGAAGCATAATCTTTGAGAACAATCGTACGCAGGCGATAGTCCCACTAGACCTAGTAGACGAAGAAAGATACACAGAACCAGTGCACAAAGAGGATGATTTTGATGATATCTATAAGCTAACTATGTGAGATGAGGATTGGATCAACCACACAGCTGATGGGATGTTGAACTGGGAAAAGGATAGTTAATGTTTTTCATATTCGGATGGAGAAATGGAGAATCGGCAGAATTGATTGCATGATGTGTCTACGTTGCACTGCCTTAAGATCACTAAGGACTTCCGGTGCATTTCCTCAGAGGTAAGAGAACTACTCTATTTTGATGGTCTTGGTAGTGTCATATTATTTTTGGTAGAATTGGAAAATGTTGTCCCAAATAATGAATATTTTGGGCCCTTGATTTAGCTATGCATGCAACCCTAGCACGTTGGTGGGATACACAAAAGGGATATTTTAAGGATTGGGAGGAATGTAGCCAGATGATGAAGCTAATATTTGAGCCACCAGTTACCCCGCCAACTGAACTATTCTATGGTTAGGGTGACCCGTGCAAGCACTTGGCTATGCAGATCGAAGTATGGAAGGAAAATACTTGGGATGAGTGGGATCATATGTTTATTCACTCATTAGGACCAGTACCCACCACATGGTGTATAGAAGCAGAACTACACCGAGGTACTTCACATTGGATTACAATGACGGATGATTTCCTATCAACCTTTAGCTTGGTTGGATGATCAGAGGGATTGGATGAAGCATTGCTAGATGCTCTGGTCTTCGACAACTCCTGGTCGAAGAAGGAGTGCACTGCACCTGCATGGGATGCGTAGATGCAGGACATTGTCAATTGCAGGAACCTGTCGGTCGAATAAAATGAAGATGATCCTAGAAATTTCAACATCCCTGAATCTGAAGGAGAGTGTGAAGTTGCAGGGCCCTCATTAGGAATGGTGGATGTAACCAAACCTATCAAACTAAAGGAAGTTAACATTGGGATGGAATAGCAACCCAAGCTAGCCAAAATTAGGGATTACTGGGATGATGATATAGTAGAAAAAATTGTGGAGCTTCTGACAAAGTACCAAGACTTGTTTCCTACAAATTTCTCAAAGCTCAAGGGTATTATAGGAGACCTGATCATTATGAAGATCACTTTGAAACCTGATGCATGCCTTGTCAAGTAGCGCCCATATTGATTGAACCGCAAGTACAAGAAGAAAGTAAAATATGAATTGGAAAATATGGCGGCCATAGGTATCATTGAGCCTATATAGAAATCTGATTCGGTAAGCCCAATTGTGGTTCAAGAGAAGAAGACCAAAGGAGAAATAAGGATTTGCGTAGACCTGCATAAGCTAAATGATGCCCGTGTGCACAACCCCTTCCCAACTTCTTTTTCTAATGAAATCATGGATAATGTAGGAGGAAAAGAGGCCTATTCCTTTACCTATGGGTTCTCAGGATATCATCAGATCAGAATTGCGCCTGAGGACCACAGTAAGACCACCTTTGCAACTGAATTGGGTTCTTTCCAATACATTGTCATGCCTTTTGGATTAAAGAATGTGCCTGCCATATTCTCCCGCGTCATAGTAATTGTGTTCAAAGATTTCATGAATAAATTTTTGGAGGTCCATTTTGATGACTGGACAGTATTTGGCTTGGTAAAGAATCATGTGTCAAACATGCGCATGATATTGGACACTTGTAGGAAGCACTAGATTTATCTCAACTTAAAGAAATGTATATTCTGTGTACCTTTTGGGATTTTATTGGGACATATAGTTTGTCAACAAGGATTGATGGTAGACTCAACCAAGATAGCAGTTATCATCAACCTGGAATTTCCCACTACTGAGAAATAGATGTGCTCCATCCTAGGACACATCAGGCACTGCATTAAGTTCATTCAGGGCTATGCTCTAATCACTGTGCCAATGGAGAAGTTACTGAAAAAGGATGTGTCATTTTTTTGGGACAAATAATGTTAGAAGAGTTTTGAGCTACTAAAGGAGAAAATGGTCACTGCACCCATCTTGATATTCCCATATTGGTCTAAGTTTTTTCATGTGCATCTAGATGCATCTGGTATAACACTTGGGGTTGTTTTGGTGAAGCCAAGACAAGAATACATTGATCACCCTATTGCTTTTGCTAGTAGGAAGCTCTCTAGTGTAGAGCGTGACTATTCAACCATAGAAAGGGAAGGGTTAGGCATGGTG
The DNA here is from genome assembly GCA_034641835.2 of Pinus albicaulis. Lineage (NCBI taxonomy): Eukaryota > Viridiplantae > Streptophyta > Pinopsida > Pinales > Pinaceae > Pinus > Pinus albicaulis. Next base: position 1,362,461,888 of record CM076577.1, read on the forward strand.
TATGCTCTGCAAAAATACAGGCACTATCTGCTAGGAGGGAATTTCAAAATTTTCATTGACCACTCTGCTTTAAAACATCTAGTCAATAAGCTTGTGTTGGGGGGGGGGGGGAATCTACAAATGGTTACCACTCTTCTAGGAGTATGACTTTGAAATTATTGTGAAGCCTCGAAGACTAAATTTTGGACCTGATCATTTGTCACGAATCAAAAATGGGGAAGAACCAACCAATTTGGAGGAAGGTTTACTCGATGCAAATCTCTTTGCTATAAAGGTGTTTGATGATAACTTTGTAGATATTATTGACTTCCTGACCACTGGAAGCGCACCTGTCAGGTATTCAATACAATAGAAGGGGTTGGTGGTGCTCGCAGCTAATTTTACTTTGATTGCAAGTCAATTGTATAAGTTAGGAGCAGATGAAGTCTTGAGAAGATGTGTGTTGGAGCATAAAAGATAAGATACCTTGGCTAAGGCTCATGGAGGGATGGTCGGAGGCCACTGGAAAATCCACTATGCACAAGGTGTTGCATGTTGGGTAATGGTGGCCCACACTACACAGTGATGCACATGCATACTTTCGAGCCTGTGATGCATGTCAGAGAACATGGAAGCCCTAACGTAGAGATAAAATTCCCCTACAACCACAGATGGCTCTACAAGTCTTTGATAAATCGGCTATAGATTTTTTTGGACCCATCAACCCTCCAGGGAAGAAGATTGGAGCAAACTATATCATAATTACCACTTATTATGTAACCAGGTGGGTAGAAGTTAAGGCAGTAAAGGATTGTATTGTGGATACTGCTGCGCACTTCATATTCAAAAACTTTTTGACCAGATTTGGATGCCCAAAGATCTTGATGAGTGATAGAGGTATGCACTTCATTAATGAAACAATTTAACCATTGACGAAGGAATTCCAGATCATCACCAAAAGAGTACCCCTTATAACCCACAAGAAAATGGCACAGTAGAGGCTTTCAACAAAATTATGGAGAATGCGCTCACCAAGTTTTGTAATGCCAATCGAAACGAATGGGATGTGCCCATCCCTTCGGAGTTATGGGATTATCAAACCAAATGCAAGAAGTTGACAGGGAAAACACCTTTTAGGATTGTTTAGGGGTAGGAAGCCATCATTCCAATGGAATATATTGTCCCAAGCCTGCGCATCATAGCTTCCACTAACATGGTCGAGCCTAACATTATTGAGGAACGACTGGCACAACTATTTTCCTTAGAAGAAGACTGATTTATTGCTAACTTCCATCAGCAAGTGCAGAAGGCGCGCAAAAAATCCTGGCGTGACAAGCACATCAGGCAGAAGGTGTTAAAAAAGGAATACTTGGTGTTGTTATAGGACAGTCATTTCGCGCGCCACCCAGGTAAGTTTAGGAAGCATTGGTTGGGGCCATATATTGTGAAGGAAATCACTGATGGTGGTGTGGTATGATTGACCACGCTGCGCGGTGAGAGTCTCCCATGGTATGTTAATGGGGGCAGGTTAAAGCCATATAGGGACAATCCTATGCTGACTAAATGAGTATATCATCAGAGCATCAGAATCCAAGGTTCTGCGTGTGGCACAAGGGGAAGGAAAAGATGGGTGCGATGGGAGCATAGGGGTGATGTGCAAGGAAAGAAACTAGTCGTTGAAATAATGCAACTCAGTGAAAAATCGATTTTACCATTGGATGGAGCGGGTTTTTCGCAATTAATGAGGTGATCTTGGAGGATTTTTACCATCTTTCGAAAGTAAGTGGAAATTAATGACAATCCGACCTTTTTTACCATTGCTGGCTTATAAAAGGGTGGGCGTGGGTCAAAATTAGTTGCTTTTCTTTCTAAGTATTTTGCGCTCTAATATTATCCATGTTTTCTGCCATCACGTTGTCTGTAAGTCCTGTATGTATGGCCGAGAATCTCCATCTCACATTATTCATCCCAAATTTATCTTTTGATGAAGAATGACTGTCACCAACCCTTCGGAAGAGCACTCTGTGCCACTCACTACATGAACTAAGATGGGATCGGATGAAGTTCGAGAAGTGGTCCTTGGGGTATAAGAAGTTATGTCCACGCTGGCTAAAGGAAAAATAAATTTATCGAAGTGGCCTTCCTCGAAGCCGCACACCTCCCCAAGGAACATGACCTCCCCGCGCCAAATTCCTAAGGACAGATTGCCTCTCGGGGACCTCTCAAAGAGGCCAATGAGTTCCATAGAGGAGGTTGCGTATGTCAAGCGGATTTCTTGGTGGCCACTGTATGTTAAGCCACGCAAGCCTTCTGTGCATACACCCCAGAATGTATATTTAGTGCGGAAATATATTCATATGCCTCCAATTCAGTAAACTATCCCCGTGGAAGGAGATATGTTTGGAAAAATTCTGAGCATTAAGTTCGATGACCATGATTTGGAAAATGAAGACACATTTCCAGAGTTAACACCAGAATACTACTTTGAGAGATTACTCTATGATGATTTCATGAAGGTTGATCCAATGCCATGGGGGCGCGAACTAAGCAATGCCGGGATCCTTAACTTTCTTTGGATTCCACATTTTGGGTGGTATCCCATCACTGCAATCTACGTGCGCCAGCTATTTGCATTGGCTCATGAAAGTTGCCTCTGGATTCAAGTTTGAATTCCAGTAGATGTCGCATTGATCCATCAAATCATCGGTCTGCCCGAGAAGGGGCCTCGCCCCATGTCTCAGTTTGAGAAAAAGAACGAGCTCAAGGTCGCATCCAAATTTAATAAAGATTACATGGTTGATTGTGATAAAAGGGGATTCCTAGTTCAAACCATCGCGGACCCAGGAGTGCACCTAGGAACCTTAGTCCTGATCTACAAATTAATGAGGAAGTGTCAGCCAAATATGGTCTCTGCGCACGTAAGCGCGCTATTTGGGCAACATGAGAAGGGGTTCAGTTACAAATGCTCCCAATTCCTCTGCAAAGAACTTTTGGACAATGTGCATGAGGCACAGGAGCTTGGAAATCAATTTTACTACTCCTGGTTGTTATTACTTATTGCGCTGATAGCGTGGGAGACCCCGTTGGAAGCAGCCCTTCCTAAAGTAGAGCCCGGTATCTATGAGGGGGCGCCACAGGGGCTTCACTCAATAAACCTCTAACATATCACGTGCGATCATAGCATATTAAAAAATACCATTAATTTGAGTACATATTGGAAAATAAACCTAAAAATCATATTATTTAACCCCCTACCAATATAAACCCAATAAAAATTTCCAATTTAAAAAGCCCCTACTTTCACTATATATTTTAGGTATCCATTTTTTTATTAACATTTTTTATACCCCTTTATATTTTTTCATTAACTTTGAGCTCCATTTTTTATACATGCCATTATAAAAACCCTTTATCCCCTATATGTCCCTGAATATATTATGTCATTTTTTCCTCATTATATATCCCCCAATATGAACCCACGTGCTATGGTATTACTCTCGCAGTGAAGCCCCCATGGGGGGTATGCTATGCTAATCTATGGAATTCCCCTCATCCCAAGCACGTAAAAGAAAACAAGATTTTTTGGGTTCTCTTCGAAGGCGCGCTGGTTGCCACAACCCACTCATACCCAAGACTATCGCCAAAGGTCTACGAGAAGTACAAGTCCATCGCTCACTTTTGGGTCACAATGCACCAAGTACAAATCTGGGCACGCCGCGACTCCAAGTGGTATCGCTTGCCCTTAATGGTCACAGAGGCGGAGGTTGACCAGGTTGTCGCAACCTGGCCAGCAGCATGGAAGAAAGGGCTTGGCTCCACTCATCCCTTTATGGTCTCTACATCAGGAGCTACAAAGGAAACTGCGAAGGAAACTGTGAAAGAGACCACTCCGAAGGAAACTGTGAAAGATACCACTCCGAAGGAAACTGCGAAAGAAATTGAGCTGCCTACTGACGCAAAAATGGAAACTGGTGCACAGAAGGAAGGCGAGAACGAGTCTAAAGCATAAAAATATAGAGAGCATGATCTGGGATATGAGCACGATGCAAACCTTGTAGGTTTGGATGTATTAAATGGTGATGGTGTTGAGTCTCCGCACGACACCAAGAGAGGTGCGGAAGCATAAAATGGTTCGCGCAAGAAGCGAAAGGGGTCCAAGGCTAGAGTGGACAAAGAGGTAACTCTAACAGATTAGGACCTCGATAAAGTCACAAACGTCATTGCCTCTGTATCTAAAGATAAATGGACTATTATGGAGGAGTAGTATAAGGTTGTAGTGGAGGCCTTGCAATCGAGCTTACAAGTCTTACATCTGAAAGCGAACACCTTGCAAGCAAACGTAGATCAAGTGAGGCTAATTCAAGTGAGCCTGCCATCTACCAAAATGATCACAATGATAGAAAGTAAAGTCTACCCCTTCCTAGGCACAACCGTGACAATAGACCAACCAGATTTGTGCTCACAGGTGCAAACTTACCTTGAGGTCGGCATTGATTTAGCCAAGCTGCCAAGTAGAAAGCTACACACTCTCCAAATATTTATTTCCACCAAACTGCATAGTAAAGAGGTGCACGCCCAACAACATTTAAGCGATGTCGAGCAGACAACAGCTACAAAAACAGAGAAGCACTCTAGGCATGCAGCATGTGGATGTGGCTTAGCATGTGCATTTAGAAAACCTGATCGACCGATTGTGCAAAAAGATTCCAAAAGTAGTCATTCCAGCATCCACTACGCTGCAGGATAAAATTGAAGGTTTGGTCGCCACCCTCAAGGCTTCCAGAAAAAAAATACAGACGGTAAAGGCAGAATTCGAGCAACAAATTGTCGCATTGCAGGATAAGATGTAGCCTGAGACTCCCCCAGAGGTGCATGCGTAGTGGTCAGCCCTCGTCAAAAAAGCATGATCCACAAGTATTTCTATGTACGTTTCCTATGGCTTCACACTACACGAACCCGCCATAGGATTTTGGAACTCTGTAGAGAAAGATCCATTGGTTAAAAGGATTAATCAAGAGATTCGCACTAAGGAGAAAGAGTTTGATGACTTGTAGGGGGCCTTGCTTACTCTCATTCTAGCCCAGCGCCTGGCCCACCTATAGACCAGCCAAGTGCTCCATGATGAGTTTGAGGAGCTCTGCAAAAAGAAGAAAATTGTTACCGAGCATATGAAACCTTGGGCGGATGAGGCTATGAAACTATCTTAGAATTTGGACGCAGTTGTCAATTCCCTCAATTAGACCCTCGAGAGTCTCAATCTAGCCGTTGAAGGACCCACATCTCAGAAACTGGTAGATACTGAAAAAATCATCATGGAGCATATTGCGGGTGTCCTACCACCCTTCACTGAGGCCATTCCAAATTTGCAGAACAAGATGAAGACTCCCATGCCACTGTGACTCGGGACAAACCACAAGATTGTGTTGGGGGGCCATTGGAGCAGGGTAACCTAAGTCCAAGATTTGAAGATCATTTTGATATATTTTTGGAATAGATTTTGTAAGTTTATTCATGCGCATCACAATTCAAGGGGCTTTAGGGCGTGTTAGTCATCAATAATTTTTATTATCTATAGATGACTAAATATCAGTTCTAGATTTCTAAAAACAAGATTCCTAAATATTGTGAGTTTTAGAAATCTCATTGCCTTCATTATCCTTATACCAATTTTTTCACTATTCTACTATTTTTCCATTCCATGGTTAACCTACCACTCCTAAAAGACCCCTCATGGGCTTGTATCACTTATATATATCCTATTTTCCCACCTATAACCTCAGTACTCTGTTTTTCTTTTTCCCATCACCCCACTTCCCATCTAGGGTTATCAAACAACTTTTCCTTTCCATGTCCACCAGGTTCCTCAAGCATTGGTGGTCTCTAAACTATCTATGTAGGCTCTTTAGATAAATCAAGTTGTTAGTATGAATCTTGATTCGAAGTGTATGAAAAAATACCACTTTAGCTACGCATAACAAACAACCCTAACAACAAAAGATGGCTGCTAATATCTTTAGATCTACAATTAGTTAATCAAGACAAATGCTACAAAAATCTAGATCTATGCATAAAAAGACATTAAGCAGTAAAAATAAGGTTTTGCTCCATGCATCCAATAGACAAGACAAGAACAATATTTTTTTGAAGAATTTTATATTAATGGCACCTGGGAGGAAAACAAGAAAGGTGTTTCCAATTCTCCTCAATGGGATGGGTTCTTGGAAGTCCTCAGCACTTCAGATCTAAAATTTCTCTCTCTTGTTGGTGTAGAAAACCTATACAAACATAGAACTCAAAGGGAGCTCACAAAGAAAATAATAGAAAATATGACAATGATATTGGCTCAAAGTCAGACCAAGAGTATAGATCTAGAGTGATCTAAGAGGAAACAAAAGGTGATGAATGGTAGGAAAAACCCTTCTATTTATAACAAAATATTAGGTCATTCTAGATCTTGGTGCATGATTAAAATAATATTAACCAAATCTAGATCCACCTTTTATGGAATATTTTATTATATTTGTTGGAGGGAAAAGGAATTTGACTTGGGTCAAATCCCTTTATTTATAAATAATAAATAAATAAATGATTTATTTATTATTTTAAGGAAGTGGTTGAATGATAATTAAATAAATAATGATTTATTTAATTATTTATAAATGATTTAGTCATATTTAACAAGGAATATTATTTAAATAAGATTTAAATAGTTATTCCTAGAAAATAATAAGATAAATAAGGATTTATCTAATTAATTTCTTTGTTTTGGGTTAAACATGACCAGGAATAATAATTAAATTATTGTTTAATTAATTATTCCTTGAGGAAAATCAAAAAAATATAGGTTTGTTTAATATTTCCTTTTGGGGTTTCCTATTTAGACCATAAACAACGTAATAAATGTGTTTTATTAAGTTATTTTACATAGTGAAAGCAATTTTACTTAGGGTAAAATTGGTCTTACATGGTGTACTTGAGTCCATCTAATGATAATAGGTTAGATGACCAAAAAATGGTGTAACATATTGCCCCCCAGCATGCGAGTGTTAGGAGAAAATCCTATGACCGAAGTACGCTGTAAGAACTCAATCACCAGACATCAAAGGGGAATTCAGAGAGGGAAATGTAAGGTAGACTAATGTGCTAAAGAACTAGACCCTGAGGAGATGAGACTTATAGGTGCGACAAGTGTCTTTTTATGAATGGGTACCTATGCTAAAGGAGGTGGGGGAGGCATACCTATGCCCGCCGAGACAAAGTACAAAAGAATAGTGCGTCGAGTAAACAAGGGACCGAACTGTAAAGTACATGTTGGCATAAACATGAGCCAGATAAAAGATATAATGATGAATCCCACATACATGTTGTGCCTGGGATAACAGCCAGGACTTATACAATAATATCTGAGTACATGATATACAAATACAACCCCAATGCCCCTATAAATGGGGAAGGGCTCACAAAATCTGACTAATACATGCAAATCAAAGAGGCGTTGCAAGCGGCTAAGGCCGACATCATCAAATATATGGAGCTGCATCGAAGGTTGCGATGAAAAAGTCATCCGGGCATGTGGGGGGCTACCTGCAGGGCCACCCCCTCATGAGGGTTGGGACATCTCACACACACCCGGGAATCATCGATATCAGCTGCTGCATCACTAAACCATCAAGTATACGGATCTCGATCGTGCTGAAAGGAGCTGGAGCTGAGAAAAAATCAAGACAAAGGGAAATAAGGAGTCCCTGTGCCTGATCCAGGGCACTGATCAAGAGTGGAAGCTCGAACCAAGGTAAACCGCCCTCTAGACCTATCTTCTGGAATGAATGAGCTGATATCGACAGAAGGAGGTCCGCCATAGGTGAGGAAATAAGGGATCCTCAACTAAGGCACGAGAGAAAATAGTAGAACGACTGACAGACTGACACCAATGATGATGATGAAATGGGGGGTACTAAGTAGCGAATGGAAGACTTCCCTTGTTAAAGCATAAAGGGCATGGATGACCTGGCAGCGACTAACACAATACCAAGAGGGATAGGGGGTAGTGGGACTGAAGGCCATAATGTGCGACACGAGAGAGGGACCAGGCAAAGAAGGATGGAGGACTATAGCGGGATACAAAGGGACTCGGGATAGAATCCATGAATGAGATGATGACTCAACTCGGATGCACTAAACAAGGGTGACTCGATGGTGCTGCTACACAGTAAAGGTCCAATGGGAGACCATAAAAACATGAGTACAAGATGGTAACTCATGACGAAAATCAACATGAACAAGGACAAGTATGGAGGCAAAGTGGTGCCCCAAGTACAAGTGTTGTAAGCGAGGAAATCTAATTTTGAGGAGAGGTGAAGAGAGCCTTCTTGGACAAAATGTGTCCTAATGAAGTATCAAATCACGCAAAATTAATAGATACCCATTTGAGTGCTCGGTGAAAGCTTTCCAATGGTGTAGACGGTTTGTCAAACGGAGCTACGGTTTGGCCGCAGCAGGCATAAGAAAAATCGATGGTTTCTCTTCTAATAAGGCATTTTCCCTCCAAATTCACTCATTTTCTTGTGTAGATGTGGTGAATGTGGAGAGGAGAGAAGGCCCTAAAGCTTGCGGAAATCGTAGCAGACAAACTGACCATTGGAATCGAGATCTGTCAGTTGCAGGTAAGAGGTCTAATCCGACTCTTTCTTTTCAATGGATTGAAAGTTCAGTTTAGGTACCCAGAGCTCATGAACATGCCAAATCACACTTTTTGGGGTTTGTTTTGCGACCTGGGTAGCAGGTACTAGGCAGAAAACTGCGACCTGTCTCAGGAAATGACCTGAAAAGTGCAACCTATCATAGAAAAGGGGGTTTCAGTGTTGTTTTTGGCTGAGATCTGGGATTTTTATGTTTGAGGGGCGTAGGTTCCCCCAAGCATGTTGTGGTCATGCCAAAATCTATTTAGAAAAAGGGAAATCTAAACACATTTTAATGTTGTGGTGCGCCATTTGTTTTTCGTTATGGGTATGCAGTTTGAGAAAGGGAATGGAGGATTACCAATCTCTTTTGGTACTGCATATATGAATCAAATGGACTTTAAGTTTCCAGGTTGGCATACCTGGTGTCACTATCCTAAAGAGAGGATTTGGAGATAATGAACTGATGCTCTCTTAGAAAACCCATAGGTGGGTCAACAACAATGTCTAAGAAACTGGGTTGCTGATGTAAGATGAAGGAACGATAAGGGGTATCATCCCTAGAGTGATCTAAAGTGATATGGGACTCTAGAGGTTCTTCTAAATGTGGAAGAATAATGGTACTAAAGTCGACATGACTAGATACACTAGGGGAGTTGTGGAGAATTGCTTCTATTGGTCTCTCAAATATGGGTGCCCCCTTACCCAAACATTGCATTTCAATGTAGTGGCCACAAGGTGTATGTGGTTCGAATGCATGGGTTCGATGTAAGGGGTAATAGATAAAGTTATGGGTGGTGATTTCTTCCATAATGTCATCATCGTGATAGAAGATGGGGTGACTGGTGGAAGAAAGACCACCTGACACGGCGAAGCTACCTGACTCATCATCATGAGAAGAGACGTTCACATGCACATCATCACGAGGGGTGACAGAAGAGTAAGCAGATAAAGGATCTACCGATGTTGAGCCCAGGGTGATCGTTGAATGGAGGTCAAGTGAAACATCAGGGGAAGTCTCCAAGGGGACTTCCACCGAGGGTCTCATGGATGATGATAGGTAGAAAATGGTGGACGAAGGCTCCGTCATCTCAAAATCGGGAGGGGGAATGTCAATGGGAGTAGGTAAATCCTCAAGCTGACCTAAAGCATAATGCGCAAGTATGGGAGAGGGAGATTTATTTTTTTCAACCTCATACTCTCGAACTACCTCTAAGGAAGCGCGATAATGCGTCAAGTGTGGACAATGGTGGGAATAATGGCCATGGACACCACACAGAGCACAAGGTTTGTTGGTGCGAATATTCTTGGGGTTCTTGGCTGCAGTCGAGGAAGAAATAGAGGCTTCAGGTACCGTAGACTCAGGGAACGTGACTTTAACCATGGGTTTAATACGGGGCAATTCGGGACAAGTATGGGTGGCATGACCAATGATAGCACACAAGGCGCAAGGCTTTGCGGGCGGAGGAGGGGCAGGGTCAGTCGGGGTGGCCTTGTATTTGGATGCCCCTTTGCGAGCTTTGCCTTTCTTTTCCGGAGCTGTCACAATAGGAGAAGGGTCATGTTGAGGTGCTGGTGGCACTGTAGCAACAGAAAAGGCTAGGGGAAATGGTTGAACCGGTGTCAAAGGAAGGTAGGGTTTGGGGTGACTGGGTGGGGTAGCGGTTGGAGGGTCAAGGTACCAGACGGGAATACCCAGGGTCAGGTTGGGGTGAGAAAGTGTGGCCATGATGGGAACCAAATAGACTCCGGGAGGGGGAACAAGGAAAGGTATCTGACCAGCAGGGTAATGACCAGGAGGGACGCCTCCAAGATGGTTGAGGCTTGGTGGAACCATCCCAGGAGGATAAATGGGCTCATGGGTACGAGCTGTAGGAGAAGGGCCAAAAGGAGGAGGTTCGACTGGCTGAGACGAAGTTCTAGGAGTAGGTTGCGGTGGGCGAGGTGGAGGTTGAGGTTGCTGACTAGCCGAAGAGGGTCGCTTAAGGGCATCCCAGGACGATTGCATCATGCAAACATTCAAGAAGCTAGGATCAGAGGTAAGGGAAGGATGAATACTAGGGATGTTTCCAAGTAAAGAGGAGTCTTTGTAGATGCCAGGAGAGACATTGGTTAAAGAATCGACAGTTTGCTTATTGGTCACAGAAGAGATGGTCGTCTCAGGGGAGGTCTGAGATTTTGGCTCATGATACGTCAGCTGGTCAATGGTGACTATATTTCCATTATGAGGGAAAAACATCTTATGGTGGACCGCAGATGGGACAATAGACATGGCATACGTGTAGCTCTGCCCCAAAAGAATGTTATAATCAAGAGGGGCATCAATGAATTCAACGTCAACGCAAACCATCTTTCCCACAAGAGTGATAGGAGAATTACATAATAGGCCAATGAGCTGGGATGCGTGGCCATCCCACGCTCGAAGGGTGATCGTGGAAGGGGTCAACTCAGGAGATCCGAGTTGTTTCCAAACCGAAGTGGACATCACACAGGTGGATCCCCCCTCATCAATGATACACCAAGAAACGTTAGCGTTCCGGATTTTGACTGGGATTTGGAAAGCTACAAAAGCAGGGAGGGGAGGATGTTCTGATTGATGGGCATAGAAAACAATCAGTTTGTCATCAGCATGATCTAGAGCGCCCATGGCTGATAGTAGAGCCTTCTTTTGAGAAGGGCACGACTGGAGGAGTTCCAGTGTTGAAATGGTAGCAGGAGATTGTGCCAAATCATATGCTATGCTATACGAATGAGCAGCTCGACTAGAAGCAGCATTTTGGCGTAATGGTCCCTTATGAACCTTGGTATGAACCTCAACATTGGGCTGAGGGATATGCAAGGGACCATTGGATGTCGAAAGAGGCTCTGTAGAACCTGAAGAAGGGCACTTGGGGATAGACAGAGCGAGAGGCTTGGGGTACTGACGGGACCGATTTTGAAGGTTAAGGTCGATGGTTAGAGGTTGATCAGAGTTCATCATGAGGATCTGGTAATCGGAGGAACCAGAAGGGGAAGGTTGAGTGGCCACCTGTCCGTCAGGTGGTTGGGTAGCCACAAATTGTTGCTGGGGGAAAGGATTAGTAAACACAGTCGGTTGAGTAGTGGCCACATTGGGGGGAGCCGTAGGGGAGGCATGTTGTCCTCGCAATGTGGCTTGAGACTCCCACATCTGCCACATCTGTGGTAAATGGGACAATCGTGAGTGTAATGACCATAAACACCGCAACACGGATAAGGCTTATTTGTATGAATAGGCCTGTCCGGCTTGGGCTGAGTGCCCTGTTGCTGGTTAGCAGTGTTAGAGTCAGTACCTTGAGGATTGGGTCCACAAGTACCAAGGGCAGATTGGTTTTGATTGCCTTTCCTCTTCCTTTGAGAAGAAGGAGGATTAGTCGCACCCTGTTGTGCAAATACTTGCCCCAGAGGGGGTGGTAGTTGATGTTGCTGGGGTTGAGAAGGCAAGGGAGGTGGAGGTGCAAATGCTAGAGGAGCTGGGGCACCAGGCTGTGGATAAGGATAATGGTTAATTTGGGAAAAATTGAGGTAAGTAGGCAGTTGGGCAAAAGGATGAGGTATGCCGTATCCTGGATACATGCTACCTGGAGGGGGAAAAGTGCTGGAGGTGCTGGCCCCTCCTAGAGGGAGACCATAGCCCATAGGAGGTTGAGCGTACGGATGAGAAAGAGCTCCAACGATACCATCGATAGAATTAGATGCTCCCAGGGCGTTAGCGCCACTGGGTCTGGGGAGGCCGGGAAGGACGGCATAAACATAACCAGACTAAGCATAGATCAGGTCATATTTCAAGGCTATTTGGAGGGCGGCTTCTTCGGTTTGAGGGAAATGCGATGCGAAATCTTTTCCGATGGCAGGTAAGAGAGATCTAAGGAACCAGTCCATGTAGACACGATCTTCAAAGGTAGGAGCTCGACATAAGCTCTTTCTTCTCTGCCATTCGTGAACATGGTCGGATAGGCGGGTCGTAGATGATTGACGGAAAGAAGTCAAGAGTTCGGTACTAGTGTCGTATCGGAGAGGGAGCTGGAAATGAGATAAGAAGGCTTGGGCAATAGTCGCAAAGGTGGTATGGGAAGAGGCGGTTGATAAACATACCACTTAGAAGCCTTGCCTATAAGCGTGGTTTGGAACAACCGAAGACAGATGGAATCATTGGTAATGGAATTTGATGAACACCACATGTGGAAAGATCGAATATGGTTGGTTGGATCTTCTACAGTAGGGCCGTCGAACTTGGGAATGTCGGAGGGGAGCTCGGTTGGCATAGCAGGCCAACCAACATCATGGTGGATAGGGTCTGTTGAGCCTCAAATTTTTGCTTTCCTTCACCTCATTTTACCTCATTTTCCCTTGTCCATTTCTATATTAGACCCAATTGATCAATAAATATAGTTAAAATTACTTCTAGAATGATTTACATGACTGACTTGTTGAATTTTGTGATTTTTTCCATTGTTAAGCATTTTGACCGGAACTAGCTGCAGAATGCAGACATTCCGTAGCTAACCGGCGATTCTGCAGCTGCCTTCATGTTTGAGTATGTTCCAGGTGGCCTCTTGAGAAAAACCGCATATGGGCATGATCCACGTCGTGTCTACATGGTTTGTTGCTCATCATGGAGGAAGAAATGAATTCTGGGTATGGTTTTGAACGTGGGGAGCACATTTATGAAGGAAGACTTCTATTAGGACTGTCTCAGTCCAGATGTCTTTTCTCCTTCACGTAGCCACCTCAAGGAGTCCTAACATGATTCGGATAAGGAAAGACATTATTCCTAAATTGTTGTAATTATTGTTACGTGCATTTGCTTTATAAACTCTTGGGGAGACCGAGAGCTGTGTTAGAGATTTTATGTTAGATTTGCTGCTAGATTTTGTTTAAACTCTGTGATACATTCCTGAAAACGCAGAGTGTTATGTTCAAACTATTGCATCGTTAATGGAGCAGACAAAGTTATTTTGAAGGCGTGATTTAATTTGAAGTTGAATGCCGTCAAGTGGTAGAGGGCCCCTGCCTCTTGCACGGATTTCTTTTGCGTAAATTAGATAAGTTTTTCTAGCTGCCTTTACGTTTTGCATTTGAATTAATAGTTTTTTTTGTTAGCTACTGTAGTCGTGCTCATTCTAACTCTTCCACCAGAAGATACTCTTCCAAAAGACCATAATGATGAATGTTGAATGACTATAGTATTGTAGAAATAGGAGTTGAATTTGTAGTTGTTTTAACTAGTTACTGTAGTTATATTCATTCCAGCTCTTTCACAAGAAGACACTCTTCCAACAGATTATAATGATGAATGATGAATAGCTATAGTACTGTAGGAGTTAGTTGTAGTTTTTGCTATTCACTATCATAAGTTACACTTGTTTTAATCACTCTTCCACAAGAAGAAACTTTTCCAAGACATCCTTAAGAATTTCAAGACATGACTGTGATAATGAATGATTTAGTTGTGTGTTTATACTAAGTATAATCCTTGTTCTTGCTCTTAAACGCTTGCCCAAGACATCATAATGACGAGTAGGGTATGGATGTGATAACTTAGTTTTTCATTTACTTTCAGTTCATTTGCTTTCAATTGCATACAAGTACATAGTCAGAATTGTTCTACCTCTTCCAAAAGAAGGAACTCTTCCAACATATCACTAATGATGAACAAACAGATTGTGTAACTTCATAGAATAATGCATGTTAGTATAGTTAGAATGCTCCGGAGTTTCATTTGCATTTAATTCATGATCAGTTACTTTGTTTCAAGTTTTATGATGACTTATAGTTCAGCATTGTTCTAGTTTAGTGGCATCTTAGGTTCATTCTTAGATTAACTCATTGCACTTGCATCTAATATTCAAATTGTTATCCATTGCACAATAGATTACTCTAGTTGTTAGGATTAACAAGACAGCCTTCATTATTCACAAACATCTTCTTGTTCTAAAAACTACAAATAATCCATAGCCATAGGAACAGAAGACAACATCACTATAAGGTCTGAAATCTCTCTGAAATCTCCTCATCATTTTATAAACAGAGCTCTTCCTCAAAAGAACTACTTTGAAAAAGAAACCAATAACTCTTTGAGTATAGGTTCTGTGACATTCAATTAAATTGCAGAATAGAACTAGGAATTAGTCATAGAATAAGAGAGATTAGAACAAAACGTTGCATCATGGTAAGATTAGTGTTTAACTGTCTAGTTAGATAACTTGCATACTTAGTGATCATTTCTCAAGTTTAGTTTGTGTCATTTGCCTAAAAAGTCATTATCAAGCTTTTGCTTTTATTTAGTCATAGTTCAGATTCTGCTTCATTGTTCCCAATTGCATTTGCCATTCCATACATTAGGCTTAACTCTGTTTTTGACCACCAACTTATTTCCATTAGTTTTCTAGGCATTTTCATTGTGAACATAAAACACCAAAAGACCAAAAACATCATAAATCAACATAAAAGACCAAAAACATCACAAAACTACACACAACGCATTAGGAAACAAGCACCTACGTACATATGGTACACTTCACTTCAGCAGTTTACAAATCCTGGTTGAAAATTAAATGAGCTCAGTTTAGGAGACTAGATTGAGACCCAACATTTTGGCGCCGTTGCCGGGGAAGTGAAAACTAGGTAACCTTTGTTTCTTAGCATCCAAAAACAATTTTATGCGTAGGGAGAGAGATTCAAGGGGAAGATTTATAAGCAGCAGAGGTAGAAGTTTAATTTCTAGAACACCACTTGTTTCATCTAGATCCAGAGCTAGTACACCTTCAACTCAAACCCATCTTCCATCCTTTACTGATCCTGGACTTCTAGAAGATCTAAGGTCACCAATTCCATTAGAGAAACCTTCCACTTCATCCACTGAACCTGCCATAGAAGAGGATCCAAAAACTCTTGTTGAGGATACAAACCTTTCTACTTCCACAGGAGAGTCAACCATGGCAGAAGAAGGAGGAGGAGGAGTTGTTAATGGAGAACACACATTATTTGGAGGAGGTAGAGGAAGAGGTAGAGGTAGAGGAGAAGGAGGAAGAGGAGGTAGAGGTGCAGATGGAGGAAGAGGTAGAATAGGAAGCTCTTTTGGGTTCACTATACTTGATGAAGAAACCAATACAGCCATGAAAAAAATTTCACCTTCTGTCCTTCCGAACTTCTATGGACTTAAAACTGAGGATCCTGAAACTTTCTTATTCGAATTTGAAGTGCTGTGTAGGACTTATGACTACCTTCAAGATGCTAAAAAATTGAAATTATTTCCTTCAACTCTGAAAGGAGCAGCATTGAAGTGGTTTATGAGTTTAAACAGTAGTTCCATTAGAACATGGGAAGACATGAGACAAGCATTTCTAGAGAGATACTTGGATTATTGTATGCCGGTTAATCATAAGGAAGAAGTGTTCAAGATGTTACAAAAAGAAGATGAAAACTTAGAAGATTTGTTGGAAAGATTTAAATACAACATAAAAGGGCACAAATGGAAAACCTAGATCAAGACACTTTAAAAGCTCTTTTGTTGAAAACAATTAGGGATGAATGGTTGGATATCCTTAACATGATGGGAAAAGGGGATATATCACAACTCACATTACCTGAAATATTTGAGTTATGTATCAACCTTTCCAGAGGGAAATCTAAAACTGCCAAAGGTCCAAGAGATCCTGCTCTTGCAAGGGCAAGTAAATCTGCTTCTGGGACAGTAAGTAGATCGGAAATAGGACATATGCTTGATGATTTTAAATCTGACATCTTAGGGAGTCTTAGTGAACAAATAGACACCCTCAAGATACAAAACAAGCAAAAGGCTGAATCTGATGCTTTAGCAATCTTTTGTCCCAAATGTAGGAAGAAACATGCCTTGAGAGAGTGTCCTGTAGATGTAAAAGTTGTAGAAACCTGTGTTATTTGTTCTGAGAAACATGAGACTAAGAATTTTCCTTCTCTTCCTGGTCTCAAGGCCGTTTTTCAAGAAGAAACTACTACAGACCCCACAGATTCTCTTAACTTTGTATCTAGAAGACCTTGGCAGGGATCTCAGACACAAGGATTCCATGATCAAATGTATAATCAACCTCCACCTTGGAATTCTTGGCAGCAACCTTGGCCCCAATTTCAAAGTCAATCTCAAGCTTGGGCACAAGGATCACAAGGTCCCTATGGAAGATACTCTCCATATTATCAGTATCCACCATCCTATCCATCATATCCACATTTTTATCCTCAAAATTCCCAACAAAATTTTCCTCAAAATCTTCAACAAAATTTTCAACAAAATCCTCAACAACATCATCCGAACCAATCTCATCAAAATCAACCACTTCCATTACCATTCCCTCAAAAATCCAATCAATTGCCAGCTCAGCCCATACCAAACCCAAATAATAAAAACCCTCAGAATACATACATGATAGAAGGACAACAATTTCCAACTTATTTGATTACTCCTCTAGACCTTAGTGATGTTCAGCTTAGGTCTGGAAGGATACTTGAGAAGAGGAAACCTTCTGTGATCATACAAGAACAAGACAATTCTAAGGAAGACTCCCTACGGGTTAATAAAAGTCTTGAGGAAGATACATCCTTTCAAGATCAAAACATTGAAAAATTGAAACAAAAAGATCCAATAAATCCAACTCCAATATTAGAGCAACCATCCACATCTACTTCTATACCTCCCTTTCCGGAAAGACTACAAATTGATAAAGGTGTAGAAAAAAAAATAATGGTGCCTAATTATGATTTCTTAGATGAATTGAGAAATGTTTGCATTAAAATTCCATTATTGCAAGCCATCAAAGAAATCCCAATTTTAGCCAAAACAATAAAGGAGTTGAGTATGAAGACAACAAGAAAAATAATAAGAGAAACCAAGAAAATTCAACTGGTAGGACAAATAGCAGACATTATGATGGGCAAGATTGCTATTCCAAAGTATCTTGACCCAGGAAATCCAGTTGTCAAAATTCACATCAATGGAATTAAAATTCAAAACACACTCATTGACTTAGGAGCAGCAATAAATATCATGAGTAGACAAATCATGGACAAACTGAAACTTCCTAATCTTCTCTTTACACCCACACTATTACAATTAGAAGATAGATCTGTGATCAAACCAGATGGGGTAATAGAAGACATTCTAGTGTCCCTAGACTCTTGGGAGTACCCTGTGGATTTCATGATCCTAACACCCAAGAATAATCTAGGAGGCCATCCTGTTATACTAGGAAGACCTTGGTTGGCTACAACTGATGCCTTTATTAGTTGTAGGTCCGGTGATATGTATATTTCAGATGGTAGTTCAACAAATAAATTCACTTTATATCCTCCAGCTAGGACAATTACAGAACTAGATGACACTCAATGGATAGAGGATGAAGAATATTTACAACCACTCTTCACAATTTCAGAAATTAGTGAAGATAATCAAATTCTGAATACTCTAGAAAACTTTGAATCCTCTCTAGAAAATAAACATGAATCATTTCAAGAGGGATCCAATATTGAGTTCTTGTCATCTAGGCAGATGTCTCTTCATTCTATGGACAAATTTGGCAGCTCTACAAGTGAAATTTTTCCAGGCAAAACTTTGAACATAAACAAAAACCTAGAAAAATCTCAACAAGAAGAGTTAGTCAAAGTATGACAGAGACATTCTTCTGCATATGCATGGGAATACACTGACATGAAAGGGATAAGTCCCAAGACTTGTACTCATCACATCTATATAGAGGCAAATTGCAAACCAATCAGACAACCTCAAAGACGGATGAATCCAAATCTTAGGGAAATTGTCAAGGAAGAATTACAAAAATTGTTAAATGTTAACTTCATCTATCCTATTTCAGATAGTCAGTGGGTTTCTCCTTTGGTGATTGTGCCTAAGAAAAATGGAAAATGGAGTGTGTGTGTTGACTACCGAGAACTGAATAAAGCTACTCTTAAAGACCATTTTCCCTTACCTTTCATAGATCAAG
This sequence comes from Pinus albicaulis, assembly GCA_034641835.2. Lineage (NCBI taxonomy): Eukaryota > Viridiplantae > Streptophyta > Pinopsida > Pinales > Pinaceae > Pinus > Pinus albicaulis. Next base: position 1,362,480,537 of record CM076577.1, read on the forward strand.
TATTAGATACATTAGCAGGTAAAAATTACTTTTCATTCCTAGATGGGTTTAGTGGTTACAATCAAATCCAAGTAGCACTTGAAGACCAAGATAAAACCACATTTACTTGTCCTTGGGGTACCTATGCCTACAGAGTATTGCCATTTGGATTGTGCAATGCACCTGCAACATTCCAAAGGGCAGTATTAGGAATTTTTTCTGATCTAATACATGACTGTGTAGAGGTGTACATGGATGATTTCACAGTTTATGGGGATACATTTGAAGAGGCTTTAGAAAACTTGGAAAAAGTCTTAAAAATATGTCAAGAAGCAAACCTTTCTCTTAGTCATGAAAAATGTTTTATGATGTTCACTGAAGGTATTGTTTTAGGGCACCACATTTCAGGGGATGGGATTAGAGTCGATGAGGCAAAAGTTGAAGTTATTTCTAACCTATCCATTCCAAATTGTCAAAGAGATGTTAGAAGTTTTCTAGGATTTACAGGGTATTATCGGAGATTTATAGAAAACTTCACCAAAATAGCATCTCCTCTCTTCAGATTACTCACCAAAGATTGTGAATTTAAGTGGACTTCTGATTGCCAGTTAGCTTTTGAAACCCTGAAAACCAAAATTTCTGAAGCACCTATATTAAGGGGACCTAACTGGAAGTTACCTTTTCATATCTCGACGGATGCTTCCGATACAGCTCTAGGAGCAGTATTGGGACAGAAAGATTTAATTCCCTATGCCATCTATTATATCAGTAAAAATTTGACTCCTGCAGAGTTAAACTATACTGTAACTGAAAAAGAGTTTTTAGCTGTTGTTCATGCCATTAACAAATTTAGACACTATATAACCGGCTATGAAACTTTTATTCATACTGATCATTCTGCCATTAGATATTTAATGAATAAATCAATCACTAATGGTAGAGTTATAAGATGGTTGTTATTATTGCAAGAATTCAACATTACTATTCTAGATAGGCCTGGAAAACAAAACACTGTGGCTGACTTCCTGTCTAGAATTCAAAATATCAAAGATGACACTCCGATTGAAGATCAATTTCCTGATGAATATCTTTTTGCAATCTCTACTCAAACTCCATGGTTTGCTGATATTGCCAATTATTTAGTTTCAGGAAAATTTCCTCCAATTATGAATGCAAGGGATAAAAGAAAAATCATTAATGATAGTGCAAGATATTCATGGGTCGCTAATGAGTTGTACAAGACAGGTCCAGATTTGATTATTAGAAGGTGTGTTCGTGAAGATGAGATGCCTGAGATTCTCAAGGCATGTCATGATGAACCTTGTGGCGGACACTTTGCAAATAAGAGGACAGCCTATAAGATCCTTAATTTAGGATATTATTGGCCATCTTTGTTTAAAGATGCAAAGGAGTATGTCAAAAGGTGTGATAGTTGCCAAAGGGTAGGGAAACCTTCTCCTTCAGGTGAGATGCCATTACAACCTCAGGTACACATTGAACCTTTTGAAAAATGGGCTTTGGATTTTGTAGGACCTATTAGTCCTCCATCACGACAAAAGAAATATATATTAGTTTGCACTGATTATGTTACTAAGTGGGTAGAAGCTAAACCATTACTTGTTGCTAATGAATCATCTGTAGTTACTTTTCTTTTTGAGGATATTTTCACTCGTTTTGGTGTCCTAAGGGAAATTGTTACAGATCAAGGAGCTTAATTTACATCAAGGCTAGTGGAGCAAATGATGGAGAAGTACAAAATCAGACATAGAACATCTACTCCTTATCATCCACAAGCAAATGGTCAAATGGAATCCACTAATAAAGTGATTGAAGGAATCCTAACAAAGACTGTTCATCTACATAGAAGAGATTGGGTAGATAGGCTTCCTGAAGCCTTGTGGGCCTATAGAACTACATGGAGAAATACAACAGGCCATACTCCTTATGAGCTTATTTATGGAAAGAAAGTTTTGTTTCCTATAGAGTTCCAAATTCAAACATTCAAGATGGCAGTTCAGCTAGGACTTGATCTAACGGAGGCACAAAAGCATAGACTGGAGCAAATTAATGAGTTGGATGAGATCAGGCAAGATGCAGTTCAGAAAACAAGTCTAGTCCAACAACAAAGGGCTAGATGGCATGACAAGTACATCAAGGAGAAGAAATTCAAAGAGGGTGACTGGGCTCTCTTGTTTGATTCAAAATTCAAGGATTTTCAAGGAAAATTTCAGACACATTGGCTTGGGCCATATGAAATTGTTCGAATTTTTGATAATGGGGCAGTAAAAATCAGAACTATAGATGAAGAAGAGGTCACTTTTCTTGTGAATGGCCATAGACTGAAGCTATACCATAAACCACTCTCAAGAGAAGAGTTTGTCAAGAAGTTCCAAGAAGACAATGATGTGAAGTTAATGAAGAAGAGTCTCTCTTCTTCATCAACTTGATTGAATTTTCTGAAGTATTTCTATTCTAAAAAAATAAAATAAAGGTATAAACATGAAAACCAATCATTGATTGGCATGTTTATACAGAAAAGATAGGGTGAAAATCAGAGTCTCTCTGACACTCTAACTTTTCCCATTTTTGTTTTTATAAGCAGCTGTTATAAAAATCATAAGTTCAGTTCCATAGTGCTTATGATTCATTTCATCTCACTCCATTTACTTATTCATCCATACTCCATCTCATTCATCATTCATATTTCACTCTATTCCACACTTCACCCATCTCATTCCATCTTCCATTCATCTCATTTTCATATCAAAACACAAAATTTGATATCTTGTTGTAAGTGAATAAAACATGTCATGAATTGCAGTACAGTCCTTATGTTCTTTCACTCCATTTCATGAACTGAATCCATTCCATTCCATTATCCACTTCATACATATCATAATCCATCATCCATTTTCATTCATACCACATAACATTTCACCCATACTCCAAAAACATTCCATTTTCATGATTAAAGTGTTCTACAGGAACATTCTGCAGCTCAGTGGACATTCTGCAGCTGATCAGCCTTTCTGTAGCCCGTTAGTCTTTCTGCAGCTACAAATCCTGAAGGCATCAACTAGCAGACATCAGAATTGCAACAAAGTGATCCAGTGAATTCATGAATCAAAAGCATCAAGAAAATTATGAAAGATTCCTCCAAAGATGAGCAGAGAAGACAAAGGCTAAATAAAAGGCAGAGGTAATAAGTTTAAAATTACAATGGCATTTCATAAAATTTTAGCATAGTTTAGTTATGGATTATTCGAAAATGTTGTTTTAATTGTTTTTATTGATCAAACACCAACAAACCCTCTACAGACTTTAGATTAAAATCTTCCATTTCAAATTTCATATCCGATAGCATTTAAGCGGTGAAATGGCCAAAGCATTTGAATTTTCCACGTCTCTTAACCAAGACATTTAATGATGATGATTCCCTCTGCCGTCTTAAAATCCTCCGTCGTCTCCTCAATCATTAATACAATCCCTCCACCTCACTCCACTACTCCATTCCGTGACCACTACCATAACTTCATTCCGTAGCCAACATTCCATTCCGAAGACATAGATATTATTATCACCAGGAGCAGAGCCAAAGGATATCAGTTTGAATAGCATTGAGCATTGTAAAACGCAGAGCAGAGCAGAAGGGTAAATTTGGAAGTATAACAGTGTAAGGACTTGAAGCTACTTGATTCCGTGGGCAGATAGAATATCACTGTGGACGGAGTTTGAAGTATTTTCACTACAAACTCAGAATTGTAGCAGTGTGAGTTTGAAGTCTTTTGTTACCAAAAGACAGAGGTGTTAAAATTGAAGTCTTTTGCTACCAGAGACAGAGGTGTTGTAGTGATTGAGTTTGAAGACTTTTGCTACCAGAGATAGAGGTGTTGCAGTTTGAAGATTTTTGCTACCAGAGACAGAGACGTTGCAGTGTTGAGTTTGAAGTCTGTTGTTACCAGAGACAGAGATATTGCAGCGTTGAATTTGAAGTCTTTTGCTACTAAGAGCCAGAGGTATTGCACAAAAATAAATTTGAAGCCATCTGCCATTTTCAATCAAAGACATTTTAGCTCGAAATTTGAAACTGCTTTCATCATCAAACAAAGGCATAGCACTCCGACATTCAATTGTCAACAGAAGCATATCAGTCCGAGGGTTTTAAAGGCATTTGTTATTATCAATCAGAGGTATGTCATTCCAAAATTGAAGCCATTTTCATTTAGAGCTTGAAGTCATTTCAATCCGAAAGTGAAAGACATTGTTTTGTGGGTAGAAGAGTGTTAATTTGATATTGAAAAAATCATGGGTTTCATCGTAAGAACTGAACCTGTGGGTTCAAAATATTTAGAAGGTTACCCACAATGCAAGGAAATGTTACAACAAATAGGATGGCTTCAATTTTTGGAAAAATTTAATGGCTTCCATAAGGAAGTCACTAAAACATTTGCCAGATCATTTCAAGGAACCGAAGTTGAAGTAGGGGATGTCAAGTTTTCTGTCACTGAAGTTTTTATTGCACAGGCTATAGGATTGTCCAGAACTGGGGAGAGATGGTTAAAAAATAGGGAATTCCATAATGACTCCTGGAAACAAATTTTAAAATCACCAAATATGGATGTTAGTGTATTCAAGAAAGGAATTCCCAGCTCTGCATTAAAAAACAAATGGAGAAATATACTACTTCTTTTGCAAAAATTTGTTACATGTAAGGGTAGATATGGGACATTTTATGTCTACCACATTAGACTAATGATGCATTTTCTGGGAGAAGACTTAAACCTACCATATTTCTTGCATCAAAGTCTGAAGAAGATGGCTTCCTGTGTTCAGAGAAGAATTCAATTTTTAGAGACAACCCTGTATCATCATGGTTTGGTCAAAATTTTGATTGAGCATCATCTAGCTAAAACAAATGATACATTAGATGATTTCTTAATAAGAAATCATTTTGAAGAAGCAAAAGAACCATCACCTAAACCACAGCCTACGAAGAGAAGTAGGAAATGGAGGGCTTCAAAAGTTGAAATTGACAAACCAGTCCAAGAGAGCAGTGAAGAAATCATTTTAGAGAAGTTGACTCGAATCAAGAGGCAACTTAAGGAAGAGAAGATAATAAAGGAATCTACCATAGAAAAAGGAGAGGGATCCTCTCAACCTAGGAGAAGCCACAGATTAAAGGGAAAACTGAAGAAAACACCAATCAAACAAACAGGGGTAATTAATATAGAAGATGAAGAAACGCCCATTGAAGAGGATGATGAAGAAGATTTTTATGAGGGAACCCCTGAAATTGATCCTGCTCAACAGGAAATTTATGACTATGTGGAAACCTTAGAGAGGACAGCTTCAGAAAGCAGAGAAAGAACCCCCAGTCCTCCACTGTCTGAAATAGATATATTAAGGAGGGATAGATATGAGTTGGAAGTGTTGAATAGACATATCAAAAACGAGAATGAAATTCTCAAAGATCAAATCAAGCTCAAAACTGATATGAACTCAACCTTATCCCTGCATATAGACAAAGTGGAGAGGACCAATGAGAAGTTGAAGACAAAGAACAAAAAGCTAATCAGGGCACTCACCAACCTCAGGTTCAGACTTGTGATCAGGAAACCCAGAAGGCCTCTAGCTTTCAGACAAAGGAGAAGAAGGGGATTAGATGTCCTTGCAGAAGCCTCTGAATTCATAGGATAATTTGCATGAGGACATGCAAAGAGACAGTAGTGGGGGTATGTTGAGCCTCAAAATTGTGCTTTCCTTCACCTCATTTTACCTCATTTTCCCTTGTCCATTTCTATCTTAGACCCAATTGATCAATAAATATAGTTAAAATTACTTCTAGAATGATTTACATGACTGACTTGTTGAATTTTGTGATTTTTTCCATTGTTAAGCATTTTGACCGGAACTAGCTGCAGAATGCAGACATTCCGTAGCTAACCGACGATTCTGCAGCTACCTTCATGTTTGAGTATGTTCCAGGTGGCCTCTTGAAAAAAACCGCATATGGGCATGATCCACGTCGTGTCTACATGGTTTGTTGCTCATCATGGAGGAAGAAATGGATTCTGGGTACGGTTATGCACGTGGGAACACATTTATGAAAGAAGACTCCTACTAGGACTGTCTCAGTCCAGATGTCTTTTCTCCTTCATGTAGCCACCTCAAAGAGTCCTAACATAATTCGGATAAGGAAAGACATTATTCCTAAATTGTTGTAATTACTGTTACGTGCATTTTCTTTAAAAACTCTTGGGAGACCGAGAGCTATGTTAGAGATTTTATGTTAGATTTGCTGCTAGATTTTGTTTAAACTCTGTGATACATTCTTGGAAGACACAGAGTGTTATGTTCAGACTATTGCATCGTTAATGGAGCAGACAAAGTTATTTTGAAGGCGTGATTTAATTTGGAGTTGAATGTCGTCAAGTGGTAGAGGGCCCCTGCCTCTTGCACGGATTTCTTTTGCGTAAATTAGATAAGTTTTTCTAGCTGCCTTTACGTTTTGCATTTGAATTGGTAGTTGTCTTGTTTTAGCTACTGTAGTCGTATTCATTCTAGTTCTTCCACAAGAAGACACTCTTCCAACAGATTAAAATGATGAATGTTGAATGACTATGGTATTGTAGGATTAGGAGTTGAATTTATAGTTGTTTTAACTAGCTACTGTAGTTGTATTCATTCTAGTTCTTCCACAAGAAGACACTCTTCCAACAGATTATAATGATGAATGATGAATAGCTATAGTACTGTAGGAGTTAGTTGTAGTTTTTGCTATTCACTATCATAAGTTACACTTGTTCTAATCACTCTTCCACAAGAAGAAACTTTTCCAAGACATCCTTAAGAAGTTCAAGACATGACTGTGATAATGAATGATTTAGTTGTGTGTTTATACTAAGTATCATCCCTGTTCTTGCTCTTAAACGCTTGCCCAAGACATCATAATGACGAGTAGGGTATGGATGTGATAACTTAGTTTTTCATTTACTTTCAGTTCATTTGCTTTCAATTGCATACAAGTACACAGTCAGAATTGTTCTACCTCTTCCAAAAGAAGGAACTCTTCCAACATATCACTAATGATGAACAAACAGATTGTGTAACTTCATAGAATAATGCATGTTAGTATAGTTAGAATGCTCCGAAGTTTCATTTGCATTTAATTCATGATCAGTTACTTTGTTTCAAGTTTGATGATGACTTATAGTTCAGCATTGTTCTAGTTTAGTGGCATCTTAGGTTCATTCTTAGATTAACTCATTGCACTTGCATCTCATATTCAAATTGTTATATATTGCACAATAGATTACTCTAGTTGTTAGGATTAACAAGACAGCCTTCATTATTCACAAACATCTTCTTGTTCTAAAAACTACAAATAATCCATAGCCATAGGAACAGAAGACAACATCACTATAAGGTCTGAAATCTCTCTGCAATCTCCTCATCATTTTATAAACAGAGCTCTTCCTCAAAAGAACTACTTTGAAAAAGAAACCAATAACTCTTTGAGTAAAGGTTCTGTGATATTTAATTAAATTGTAGAATAGAACTAGGAATTAGTCATAGAATAGATGATCTTAGAACAAAATGTTGCATCAGGGTAAGATTAGTGTTTAACTGTTTAGTTAGAGGACTTGCATACTTAGTGATCATTTCTCAAGTTTAGTTTGTGTCATTTGCCTAAAAAGTCATTATCAAGCTTTTGCTTTTATTTAGTCATAGTTCAGATTCTGCTTCATTGTTCCCAATTGCATTTGCCATTCCATACATTAGGCTTAACTCTGTTTTTGACCACCAACTTATTTCCATTAGTTTTCTAGGCATTTTCATTGTGAACATAAAACACCAAAAGACCAAAAACATCATAAATCAACATAAAAGACCAAAAACATCACAAAACTACACACAACGCATTAGGAAACAAGAACCTAGGTACATATGGTACACTTCACTTCAGCAGTTTACAAATCCTGGTTGATAATTAAATGAGCTCAGTTTAGGAGACTAGATTGAGACCCAACAGGGTCATTCATCAAGTGATTGAAATCGGGGAGACTAAGGCCTGCCATGTAAGGGAGCAAGGGGACAGCCGAGGTAGTTCCTGTGGCGGTTCCGCTAGTAGCATTCCTGGCAGTAGGGCCAAGATTACCGCTAGCATTAGGCCCTGGACTAGACATAGTGAAGGTGACAGGGGGAGAACCAGAAGTAAAAGGAGAACCCAATGAATCATAAGAGGATTCAGAGTACGGACTCGGAGGAGGACTAACTCGACGACGGCGGGAAGGATTAGGTCGACCAACCGGAAACTGAGGATGAAAGCCAAGAAGTCTTTGGGATATACGCCTTGGGGGTGCAATGATGACAACACAAACATGGCACAAAGGGAAGAAGAACGACAAACAAGGGCAGGGAGGTTCAGAATCAAGTGATTACAATGTCGAAGCAAGGGCAGAGAGGTGCAATTTCAATTGATTTTACAATGTTTTAATGTCTTTTCCTGGCAATGTTAACCAGGCTCTTCTTCACTTAGGGTGAGTGTGTGGTGTGCATTAATTTTAATTTTTAAACCCAGACATTTTGAGAGAAAAAGAAAAAGTGTATTGTGTAACTGAAAATAAACCTACAGATAATAGTATATACTACTGAAATAACATAAAATTAACAGCTAACAATGCATCAATCTAACCCAAGGAGGCGGGTCTCTTAAAAACTAGTCTAACAAAGGGAAAAAAATCTAGTCAAAACACAATGAAAATAAGCCAATAGATCTAAGGTTGGGAGGGACAGGGATCTAAAGGATAAATCTGCTAAAAAGAGGTGCAAAAAACAGCAAAGAGACAAAGGCAAGGTTGCTATGAAAGAGGAGGAAAAAAGCTAAAGGAAGTAGGGAAAAGGAGGTGACCCTAAAGGAAACCCAAAAAAAACTAGATGAGGTGATTTGGATGGAAAAATAGTTGATATAAAAGGGATCTGAAGAGGAGGTATCAGATCTGTAAAATAAATGGTTGAAACTCTGAAAATTTAGACACCTGCAACATCTAAAACTCTTCCACAAAAAGTGGAGGGTACTGAAGCCCTAGGGAGCTAGATTCCCACTTAGTGGAGTAAAAAAGAACAATAATAGATCTAAATGAGTGGAGACCGAGGCTGGACAACCCTGACAGAAGCTTCAGACAAACCCAGAAAACGTTCAGAAAATCTGCAGAAAAAAGTTCAGGTCGCAGGTTCTGACCATTTTGCTGTCTAGGTCGCAGTTTTGAGGCTAAAAAGTGCATCCTACAGTCCAGGTCATAGGTTTTGGACAGAAAAGTGCGACCTGTTCTTCTGGATCTCTCGACGGCAGATTTCAAAAAAAGTTGTCGTCTCAGTTGCGGTTGATGTCTGTTACCTGCGCAATAGGGCCAGAAACACACGGAAGTTAGAAATTTTAATATTTAAGAGTTTTATGGGTGAAAAACAACATAAAAATAGGAAAAAAAAAATCTGAAGAGAAACCCTAGGGTTTGAAGCAGCTGGATATGCAAGAATATGAAAAACAACAGTGGTTGTAATTGAAAACCCGTGTGGAGTCGCCAGTTGTTATTATGAATCTTGATTCGAAGTGTACGAAAAAAGACCACTTTAGCTGCACATAACAAACAGCCCTAACAGCAAAACATGGTTGCTAATATCTTCAGATCTGCAATTAGTTAATGAAGACAAATGTTGCAAAAAATTTTATCTATGCATAAAAAGACATTAAGCAGTAAAAATAAGGTTTTTCTCCATGCATCCAATAGACAAGACAAGAACAATATTTTTTGAAGAATGTTATATTAATGGCACCTGGGAGGAAAACAAGAAAGGTGTTTCCAATTCTCCTCAATGGGATGGGTTCTTGGAAGTCCTCGACACTTCAGATCTAGAATTTCTCTCTCTTGTTGGTGTAGAAAACCTAGACAAACATGGAACTCAAAGGGAGCTCACAAAGAAAAATAATAGAAAATATGACAATGATAATGGCTCAAAGTCAGACCAAGAGTATAGATCCAGAGTGATCTAAGAGGCAACAAAAGGTGATGAATGGTAGGAAAAACCCTTCTATTTATAACAAAATATTAGGCCATTCTAGATCTTGGTGCATGATTAAAATAATAGTAACCAAATCTAGATCCACCTTTTATGGAATATTTTATTATATTTGTTGGAGGGGAAAGGAAATTGACTTGGGTCAAATCCCTTTATTTGTAAATAATAAATAAATAAATGATTTATTTATTATTTTAAGGAAGTGGTTGAATGATAATTAAATAAATAATGATTTATTAAATTATTTACAAATGATTTAGTCATATTTAACAAGGAATATTATTTAAATAAGATTTAAATAATTATTCCTAGAAAATAATAAGATAAATAAGGATTTTTCTAATTAATTTCTTTGTTTTGGGTTAAATATGACCAGGAATAATAATTAAATTACTGTTTAATTAATTATTCCATGAGGAAAACTAAAAAAATATAGATTTGTTTAATATTTCCCCTTGGGGTATCCTGTTTAGGCCATAAAGAACCTAATAAATGTGTTTTATTAAGTTATTTTACATAGTGAAATCAATTTTACTTAGGGTAAAATTGGTCTTACATGGTGTACTTGGGTCCATCTAATGATAATAGGTTAGATGACCAAAAAATGGTGTAACACAAGTACATTGGATTTTGGATCTTCAATACATCAATTGTTCAAAAAACTCTGTTTTTACACTTGAAGCTCTTAAACCAGATTTCAGTTAAAGGCCAAATCAAAGGATCCTCCCATTAGGTCATTAGGGCTTCATAGGTTGTAGGGTTTTCATTGATTTTTGAAGCTCTGATTTTCCTGTGCTAGAGGTTGTTTCAAATGTAGAAGAAGAGCAACACATGATTGCCTAAGAAAGAGCAGAAAATCTCCAAAGAGAGATACTTTGTCAATTTCAAGTTTTGCAAAAGGAAAATCTGCTTGCCATTTCTACAAGAATGTCAAGAGGTAAATCACCAAAGGAAATTGATAAAGTAACTGATGAGTTCCTAAAGGAAGAGAGGAAGCACTGGGTCTTGAGGAGAAATCAAGGTTTCTAAGCCTAATTGGATCAACAGTATGCCAAGCAGAGATCCAGTGCAGCAAAACACATGAAGGAGGGTCAAGCTCTCATTTTAGTCATTTACACTCAGTGGTTAAAAGATAGAAAAACATGGTATGAGCTCCAAGGCAAATATAAAGAAGTTTTGAAGATACTGCCACTGTGTAAATGTCTAAGGTTGTCAAAGTGAATTCAGAATTTTCAAAGATCAGAGGGGGAGAGCCACTACAGGGTTTCATAACACCTGCTAAGCGAAAATGTTCAAGGACATAGACCAACCAAAGAAAGTAAGCCTTGTGACTCAAACAAAATCTACAGAGAAAGGAGGTAAAGAGTATCAGTGGACAAATTTTGAATTATAAATTTAGGCACCTACAAATCAGAAGTGGCCTAGGGAGTTGAAAGGCATTGTTTAAAACTCATGGTAGTGGCAAAAGAGTGATTGTCTCAAAGGTGTCAAAAGCAGATGTATCGAGCCTCAGAATTAAAAAGGTCAAAGTTCACCATGTTTAGCAAACCTACATACAAAAAATGAAAGGTGGTTAGTAAAAATTGTGAAGGAAAGCACATAAAACTGTGCAAACACTACTATGTCCAGTCCTCCAAAGAATACATCAAATGAGCATATAAATTCTCAAGGTGCAAAAAGAAAAATCACTCAGAGGTTTTTAAGTCTCCTACACAGTAAAGTGTCAAAGGACTCAGTGAAAAGTTAAAGGACTCAAAACATTAAGAGATGGGTTCACAAATGATTTAATTTGAATCCCAAACATATAAAAGGTTATTTTGAGTTTTCTTTGACTCGTTGTTCCCTTTCAAAAAAATTAGAAGCCTTTAGAAGGAGAAATTGTGACTTTTAGGTCAAAATTGGGCAATTCCAACCGGTGCTGCGCATTCAAGTCGGCTTCGTGCATTTAGTGTTAGGCGTTGCGTGTTCGGGGGAATTTCCCATTCAAATTTGCACTGCGCTGCACGTTCAAAGGCATGCGCTATGCGTTTAGAGGTGCATCGCGCTGCGCGTTCCCCTAGGGAGCCTGACAGGCCCATGTAGAGGCATTTCGACGGTGTGCGCTCACAGTCTAACTGGCCCAACACACGTGCAGACGATGAGCTTTCGGCCTGAAGCTCCTCCTGCACCTACAAATGCCCAAAAATACATCAAAAACACTTCCAAGCTGCTATCAAGTGTCTTCAAGAGAGTTTCTAAATTGGTAAGTGAATGTCATAATTTTCCCTCCAATGCATTTTCATGTTTTGATGTTAATATAAATTGAAGGAAACCCTAAAGGAGTGAAAACCCTAAATATTCATGCTAAGTTTCTGTCAGAGTAGAATTATAACAAGTAACTGATGTTTGTCTTTGAGTTCTAGCTCTCCCTCACAGTCATACACTTACACCTTCATTCATCCCTCTCACTCAATTGCAAAAGTTGCCTTCTTACCACCATTCCATCACTTCTCATATCAGCTTCACAAGCAGAGCTAGGGTTTGTTTCAAAAAAACAGTAATAAAAACATCAGGAGAAGGAGGAAATGGTAGTGGTGAAGAAGGCCAATTGCCTAGGAGACAGAAACACAGAAGTGGGAAGGTTAATAGGTTTGAACCCCAAAACACTATGGAGCTTAATGACTCTCCTATGATTGTCACATGTTTCCAAAATGTAGGGTGTTTTCATTTTTGTGAAAAAGTCCAACAAGTACAAAGTCACCCTAAGCTCACTAGGTTATTTATCCTCAACCTACATGAGAAACAGGTAAATCTTGCAGGGATATAATTTGAGTTGTCATCAGATGCCATTTATATTGCCAATGGAATACCTAATGTTGGTGAAAAATGGTTCAAAAGGGAAAATTTAGACATAAGCTGCTATGAGTCATCTCTTAAACCCAGATACAAAGAAGGCTGCAAAACTATCTTCCCTTTTTCACATTTGCTGGAGAGGTATGCACCCTTGATGAGGGTCATCATGAAATATTTTACATGTGAGGGAAGGTACTATAGACTTTATTCCTACCACATAATATTGCTCAAGCACTTCACTAGGGTTAAGATGCTACATTTTCCCTACTATCTCTACAAGAGTATTAACAAGATGTCCTTCATTGTACAAAGGAGGAAATATTCTCAGCAAATGCAAATTTTTTTTCATCACACTTTAATCAAGATGGTTGTGCTACATCATTTGGAGCAAAAAGGTATCCCATGGGAAGTGTTCATTGACCATGAAGTTTTCACAAACCCACAACCCCATCCTCAGAAAAATCTTCCCTTGTAATCTCATCCTCCTCCCCCATCATCTTCTACTGATCATGCTTCACCATATACCCATATACCCTCACCTCAACAAAACCCTCCTTCCTCACCTTCTCCCAATGCATCAGATCAAGAGGAAAGTGGCACTAAACAATAAAGTGACCATGAAGGAGAAGGTACTGATCAATCAAGCAATAAGGATGAAACAAGCAGTAATGAGGAAAGTGAAGAGGCAGAGGTCAGCAATGAAGTAGGAGACATGGAGGTAGATGAAAATTAATATGAGGCAAATAATGAAGAAAGAAAATGATGATGATGTTGGAAACAGCCCACAAGTTAGTGAGAAAAATAAAATTTCATAAATGAGTGAGGAGGCAGATATCAGTGAAGAGGAAGAAATGGAGGTAGGTATCAGTGAAACAAATATCAGTGAGGCTGATAATGGCAGTGATAGTCATGAGAGCATTCATAATGGCCTTAAAGACAGTGAAGATAATGAGACCCACAGTGGAAATGATGATGGTGCAGAAAGTAGTACAAATGAATAGGAGAGCAGCAATCATGACGATCATGACATCAATGGAGATAATGATGATGATGATAAGAATTATGTTGACACTGATCAAAACAAAAAAGACAACAACGGTAATATTAAACACAGTGAGGCTGATATTGGAGATAATGGGCAACCTAGCAGTCACGATGACGAGAATGGGAAAAGCAACAGTGAGGAAGAAGACAACAAGGAGGTAAGCCAAGAAGTCAGTGAGCCAAATAATGGTGACAGTCATGACAGTGAATACATTAAGGATTCTGACAGTAGTGAGGAGAAAAATGAAAGTGAAAACCACAGTGAAAATCACAGCAATGAGGCAAAAGGAAGTATGGAACAAGGCTATGATGAACAAGATGAAGGTTGTACAAATAATAGTGCAGAAGACATGGAGATAGAAGAAAATGAAACAGAATTTGATGAGGCTCCTGACAGTGGTAATGATGATAGTGAAAAAATAAATGAAGAGGCAAACAATGATGATGATACGAATGAATAAGTGAGCAAAGATGTCAATGAGCCAAACAAATATGACCACAATGATAGAAGCAAGACTAAGAGCACTGAAATGGTCAATATTGCACCTTTTCCTTTGACATACCAAAGAGGAGAAGGGCATGTATTTTCTGCCCCTAAAATGAAAGAGGCCATGCCTTCTACATCAACAAAGAAGCTTGACAAAGGCAAGGATAAGGTCACTATTGGAGATGAGAAAGGCAAGCATCAAACTAAACAAGGGTGCCAATCCATTGACCTTGACATTGAAAATAAAGATGAAGGGAGGGTCACTAGCATACTGCTCTAGAGAAAATATGCAGAGATCAGAGACCTACAAGGAAGCCTTGTCATGGAAAATTATATTATTAAGTATTATAAGGATGAAAACAAGCAGCTCAAGAAGACACAAAGATACCTTGGCCTACAGAAAAAGATGGCCAAGCACTATGCTTTGAGGAACAAATTTTCAAGGGTCAAGCTCAAAGGAGCCCTTGCCGAAATTCAAGCACTCAAGGGGGGAAATATCAAGCTAAACTTGATATCCTTGCTGATTCTTCCATACAAGAATCCCAGACCCCATGAGGAAGGTACTTACAAATTTCGGGAACTTTTTGAAATTTTTTGGTTTTTGATGATTTTAAGGGCTGAAAGCACAGCACCCTTGGCGCTCTTCTTTTCCTAATGGCATCCCATGGAGGTAAAATCTACATTTTTGGATTCATCCGCACAAGGCCATCATGCACACCAAATTTCATAGCAGTTGGAGTAGTTTTGGTCCCTCAAAAGGCCCAAAAACATGTCAATTTTCACATTTCTGCCATGTTTTCAGGGCTGGCATTGCACTTTCAGCAGCCTTGGGAGATTTTATTTTTGAATACGTTAATGGAGCCTAATCAGAAAATAAATGGAATTTTTGGAAATTAGACTGAACAGGCTTTCCAACGAGCCATCACAAAGCCCATTCTGACATTGGGAATGCATTCAAAACTTGGCGGCATAATGACTCATCTTTCCTGTGCAGGTGTTTCTCTTTTGGCCTAGAAATACATCCTTAAATATTAGTGCTATGCCTTGGCAAACAAAAAGTCAACAAATTACGCTATGAAATATTTTGGAAGTTTTTGGGAGCCTAAATGTCAATTTTTTTGCCAAAAATGGTCAAGAAGATATTTTGCATTAGATATTTTGTGCCTTGGGCCTTGCAAGGTATCAAATGACAAAAGTGACATTTATGATTAAATAATGGGATTCTAAAGACCTAATTAGGGTTTTTGTCCTCCTTGCTTGTTAACTACAAAATTGAGGCCTCATTGTAGTTGGTTTTTGGTTAGACATTTATTAAGAGTAATACATAGACTTGGAGATTGAAGACAAATTGGCTTTGATTTTTGTGAATGGCTTGGATTGTTTGACATTGGAGAAGGCTTGCTTGTAGGATCCTTGAGCATTTTTAAATGGTGATGTGTTCCTATTTAGTTCATTTTTTTCTTGTATTATCATTTTTTTCATCCTTATATTGCAATAGGACAAATTTTTTAGACTAAGAAATGTTGTTTAGAGGCACCTTAGTTCTGTTTATCCTTCACTGCTTCTATGTTTTCCTCTGTTAGGTCAGTTTAGAGAATTCTTAGTTGCTCTCTAGACCCAATTATGCTTGTTTATCTTATAAGTGATTTAATACAGTAGATATCAAATATGTTTTATGGTTAAACCTGCTTGTTTGATGTTACTTAAACATTGTTCTTAAGATCTTTCTTTGAAGTATCATTGATTAGGTTTAGTCAAAGAGGTTTATGTTTTGATCATGCCCTTTGTCCATTCTTGAAAGTTTTCCTTGGAGGTCTTTATAGCTCTAATCAATGACGTTTAGGAGTTCCCTCTTCTTTGATCTATGTTATATGCCTATCTCAAATGTTTTCGAATCTTGAAGGTGAAATCACTAGAATTTATACAAGTTTCTTTCCTTCTATAGTTCACTGGATTTTTTATCTTAAATTCTTATTTTCTTGAGTTTAATCAAAGAGTTATTGGTTTGCCCTGTCTTATGATTAATTCTTTATGCTGATTAGTGTTAAAGACCCTTCTTGCTTAAAAGTATTTGTTTAAGGATTCTTAACTGCCCTTTTGCACCTACTAAGTTCACAAACTTAATGTTCATTTCATCTTAGAAAAACCTCAAAGATCCATTTGACCATGTTAAATTTTCCCTGTGATGCACCTTGATTCATTGTTGAAATATCCATGACCTTTTGTAGACTCCATAGCTGAATGACTTGAAAATTTCCCACTCCATCTATTATACTTGATCACTTACCCAACCCAAACAAACAAATCAACCCTAAAATTAACAACTAGCCTAAAATCAAACCCTAAAAGCAAAAAAGTTCACATCCTTTGCACAAAATATAGATAGCCCTCTGTAATATATCTCACAAGAAAATGTATAAAAATGGAAAATATGCCAAAGAAATAACACCATTGAAGATAAAACTATAGATCTTTATTAATATCAAAACCCTTGAGGTAGGGAAACACCATACGTTCACTCCTTAAGGAAGGAGATCACTCCACAAGCCATATGCTTACCAATACAATAATCCTTGACCTCTCTCAATGGAGTGTCTCTAGCCTCTATATAGGTTTCATACATGCAATACCATGGGTAGTTACCATGGGTCTCTCAATACCATACATCTAATACAATGGGTTTATCACTTTATTCCCTAGCTACATGTGGTCCCTTGCATAATGTGGGTTAACCACTTTATTTATTAACTATGGCACATTTATTTATCATTCTTACATTATTACATCATATTATTACCTTGGGCACCTCCCTCTGTACCCTATATAATTCCCCCTAGCTATACTACATTACACCCCACTTAAACATGTTTTGTCCCCGAAACATGAGAAGAACACAAATAATAAGATCTACTCAAAAGAGTATTCCACTGGTACCATTCACATGCATCTATCCATCCCGAAGAAAGGTGAACACTCGATCTATTTCATGCCTTGCTCGCTTGATATGGAAGCCGGTTCTGGTGGTTCCTCTATGTTGATGTGTTGTGGGTGGATCGTCGCACCTCTCTATGTGTTGTCCATGGGTTGTTTTACTTGTTGTTAATCCTTCGCCACCTTGCTAGTTGTTGTCTCGTTGGGTGATGCGGGTGGCAATATGTTGAAGCTTTAACTGATGGAATATCTTTCATTAATTCCTCCACTATTGGTGATGGAGTGGTGTCTGGTGCTTTTGCTAGTACCTTCTTTGATGTCTGTGTTTGGTTGCCTACCATCAAAGGCTCATCATCTGATGTGTCTGTGTCGTTAGAGAATTGTGCTTCTTCCTCCCTAGTCTTTGCATTGTTCTTCATGCAAATATCCTGCAATGTAATTTTATTCTTTTTATACCAGAGCTTCATGAATTTCTTTTGCACATTAAAATTGATAGTACCAATGGATTCCATCCAAGGGTTTCCCAAAGCAACATCCACATCAACCATATCTGAAGCATAAATATAAGAATGAAACACATAATTATCCATATAAATCTTCAAATATTTATAAATTTCAACATCTTCATTATCAACCTATGTGTTTTCAATATGTTTTTTCTAGAACTTGCAATTTTTTAACCAAATTCACATTGATACAATTATGCTTGCAACTAGGAATGATAGACACAATGACGTTCTCTTATGAATACTTCCATGAACCTGTAATATGGAAAAATTAGTAGAAAATAATTCTTTGTGGCTCTTACTATCCTTCTTTCTGGCTTGAGACCACTTGTCCAAAATGACTTTTTCAAGTTTTTTCTTAGGAAGTTTCCTCACTAAGCTGTCAAGTGAGGTCCACCATTTATTTGCCTCATCTTTCATATGAAACCCTATGGAGCATATCTAAAAATTTCAGTATTGAGCGTTGTGATATGGTAAAAAATCTTCAATAGTAGGGCCATCATCTTTTCCTGTAAACTTCATCTTGCGAGAACCTCTAAAACAAGCTAGTAAGGGTTTTGAAGAAAATCACTTACTTTGGAAAAAATTTAAAATGGACATTACTTGGAAAATATAACTCAAAATTCTTAATATAGCCCATTTTTGGAAATGGAATGGTCATTCTACATCTATCCATGTGCATGAAATCCCAATCTAGGTAATATAGAAACACAGATATGCACTACAGCTATCTTGTCGTCACAAAATGTCTAAAAAAATGGTTGATTTTAAATCAGTGATAACTCACTCATCCGGACTTCGATTTGACCGATTTTTTTTTTCAAAATTGAGTTTTTTTTCAAGGGGAGCCTATATCCATAATTTTTTTTTCTGAAATTCTGCACCAAAATCTATAAAAAATGTCAGGACAGCCGCCATATACAAATTTCCGTCAGAAACATTTCTGCAACACAACAGAATTTAAATCAGCAATATCGCCCTCATCCAGACTCCGATTCGACTGATTTTTTTTTTAAAAATGGGTATTTTTGTGCAAGGAATCCAGATCTTCTATTTATTTCTGAAATTTTTTCACCAAAATTTTCTGATCTTCTTTTCAAACTCGCCGCCCAAAAATTTCCTACAAAAAAATGAAAAAACAAATCTCCCAAACTCTGCCCAAGAAAGTGCTCTGATACCACTTGTAATAGATTTGACAAAAAAATGTATAAAAATGGAAAATATGCCCAATAAATAACACCATTGAAGATAAAACTTCATATCTTCATTAATATCAAAACCCTTGAGGTAGGGCAACACCATACATTCACTCCTTAAGGAAGAAGCTCACTCCACAAGCCTTATGCTTGCCAATACAATAATCCTTGACCTCCCTCAATGGAGAGTCTCTAGCCTCTGTATAGGTTTCATACATGAAATACCATGGGTAGTTATTATGGGTCTCTCAATACCATACATCCAATACAATGGGCTTATCACTTTATTCCCTAGCTACATGTGATCCCTTGCATAATGTGGGTTAACCACTTTATTTATTAACTATGGCCCATTTGTTTATCATTATTACATTATTACATCATATTATTACCTTGGGTACCTCCCTCTGTACCCTATATTATCCCCCCTAGGTATAATAGACCCTCTCTGAGTCGAGGAAGGCTAGGTCCTAGGACTCCAAAGACTGGTCTGATGTTACCCCTATTCATTTGTTCTCACCAATCTAAAAAATTATGGGGACCTAACATAATGGCAATCACAGTGGGACTTTTGAGTCAGTTACATCCTAAGTATCCCTTAGGAACTCTCAAATACCTGTCAAACATAGAAAACTTAAGTGTTAGCCAAGAGTAGAATTTAATTGTTTCACCATCCTAGAAAAATGATGACTCAACTGGAGGACACTCATTAAAACCTTAGGGCTACATAAAGGAACTCAGAAAACCCCAAAACATCTCTAGATTGGTTTTTGTAAATTGGTGGTGGTGGACCACAAATACTTATCTTCAAAATAGTAAAACAAAATCCACCTGGCGGCTCCAATAGGCCTAATAACTTTACTAATTCTCATATAATTCCCTAGGATTGTGTCAAATCAGCCCTGAGAAGTTGAGAGGCCTAGTCACACACTGTGTGAGTTAGGCAAACATTAAGAGAGGTTTTCATTCTATAAATAGTCATAAAATTTCAGCCTCTCTACATTATTGAGTATAAAATCTGGCTTCGCAAAGGTTCAACACTAGATCTCACCCAGACCCAAACCCTCCTACCATAGTTGATGACCCAGAAACGATTTTGTGGCAAACTTCTAGAACTGAAGATTCAACTACTATTAGAACCATTCATAGAGAAAGTTTTGTCCCTAAACATCTTGCAACCTTGCAAGATCCCCAATTTGAATTACACCATACAAGAAACCTTTTCCAAACTAAGTCACAAAGTGTGATTAACCAGACTGACCTTGAGCCCATAGATTTGCAGCAGAGTCCTAGCAGAGAAGCCTATCCTTCCACTCCTCCTGATTTTTAGCTTCTCCATAACTTTGGCTCTTTTCGTTCCAAGTCTTCTCCAAATCAGTTTGCTAGTCCTAGTACATCTACCACCCCCATTCACACATCCACTATGCAAACCACTCCACCTCCTCTCACAAACCCCCCTCTCACAAACCCTCCTTGGGTTGCCTTATTTCCAATAATGGCAGTATGGTTTGCCCCATTAGTTTTACCCCAACCTTTAGTGCCCATGCCTCAAGACTACCAATCCAAAATACCTCACTTTACCAGAGCTGAATCCACCACTGCCCAACATCATGTAGATAGGATGAATGATGCCTTTGACTATCATGAGATAGAAGAAGAGACCATAAAAATGAGGATGTTTGCCCAAATCTTAGGAGGAAAAGCCAAGAAATGGTTCAAAAGCTTAACTCCTAACATCATACATGATCTTCCTTCCCTTTATCATACATTCGTATACAAGTGGGAATTTAAGAAAAACCCTCTCCAAATCCTCTCAGAATATAACAACCTTAAGAGAAATGTCAGGGAAAGCATCCAAGACTATTGCACTAGGTTCAATAGTATGTACAATGCCCTCCCACCTCACATGAAACCCCAACAAGGCCTAGCACTAGTGAAATTTCCAGAAGGCTTTGATCCAGACATGACCTACCAATTGAGAGAGAGAGAGATCCCCTAACTTTAGAAGACATGCAAAGGGGAGCTGTGAGTGCAAAGGCCAACCTAATTGAAAAGAGGGCTAGGATGAGGTCAAAAAAGAAATTCACATATAAAGTTGAAACTATGGCCTTAACCTCCTCATATGATGCCAAAATTGACAATTTAGTGAGGGTAATGGAAGGATGATGAAGAGGATCAACTTGAACGAAAGAGCACCTCCTAGGGAAAACCAAGAAAATATCCAAACAGAAATAGAAATAAAAACTTTAGAAGAGACCCTCCCCAAATTAGACAAAGAGACAATGACCAGCAATTCAAGCCTCCTTTCCAAGACAACTATGTAGATGAAGAGGAAAGAGAGATTGAACAGCTGAAAGAAAACCATGTAAACTTGATAGGCTCTGATAATGAGGGTGATGTTTTTCTCACTGAATAAGAACAAGGTTTCTTCTCCTCAAATCAAACTGAAAAAAACTATGAGGATTATTAAGACTACAAATTAGGATTTTAGAATGCCATAATGGAAGTCCATAGGCAATATGACCTTAGGAGCAAAAATAACCAAGATGTCTCCAAGAAAAACAAATTGGACACTGCTGTTAGGAACACCCCTGAAAACACTCCTAAGAAAATAACAGAAAACACCACCATAATGACTAAGAAACCTGATCAAAGCAAGGACAAAACTAGCCAACAAAATGGTGACCAAATATTCCCTAGTACCTCTACCAGTGGCCCTGGAAAATATGCTCTAAATGAAAATCCTAATAAAACTCAGCAAACCAAAATTTTTGAAAAGAAAATGTGTGACAAAACAGACGTAAATATGTCAAAAACACTAACACCTTTCAGATTTGGAGAGATTTCCAAAATAAAAATAACCATACCTCTCACTTAACTGGTAACCCAAGATGTATATAGGTCCCAAATTCTAAAAGTTTTGAACATAGGAAATGACACCGACACTCTAAAATTAACCGATGACAAGCCTGAGTTGTTGTTTTGACCTGAGGTAGAGGGAAAATATTAACAAGGAGCTGTCCCTCCTTTCTATGTTAGCCTAAACATTCATGAAAAAATCTTGCACAATGTTATGCTTGACTCCGGTGCCTCACACAATCTCATGCCCAAGGTGGTAATGGAGAGATTAGGCCTCGAAATAACCAAACCTTACAAAGACTTGTATTCTTTTGATTCAAGCAGAGTCAAATGTTTGGGTCTCATCAAGGATGTATGTGTTAATCTCGCACAAATACCTGCTAAGGGTCTAGTCATGGACATCGTAGTGGCTGACATTCCCCCGAAGTATGGCATGATTCTATCTAGATCATGGGGAGCTAAACTTCAATGTAGCCTCCAAAGGGACATGGCATATGCTATCATCTCGATATTTAACAAAACAAGGAGATTGTACTGGGAATATCACATGAAATATATGGTAAGCAGCCTAAATAGGCCAAACGACACCCATGTTTATTCCATTCATTCAAAACTTGACTTATTTATCTTGTATAATGAGGATGACATCAGTGAACAAGTAAATGAAAATGAGAAGGAGCCCGTCCCACTAGAACAATCAAATCTATCCCCAAATGAAGAACATGACAGCCAAAACTCTAACAGCCTTGAACAACAACATAGTGGTGAATATGAATTGGAAACACTTTGGAACATGAGCTTTGATGGCTCTTGTGGCAAAGCCGGTTCAGGAGCTGGTGTCTAGATTCAGAACACAAATAAAGGCCATTCCTACAAACTATATTTTCAATGCACTAACAACATTGCAGAGTATGAGGCTCTCCTCCTTGGTTTTCATTTTCTTAAAAACATAGGAGCTAAGAATATCTCAGTCCAAGGAGATTCAGAGCTAATCATTAGGCAAATCAAAGGGGAATATTCCGCCAAGAATCCTAGACTAAGAGGGTATAGGAATGCTGCCCTAGACCTCCTGAAAACCTTTGAGAAATATGAAATCACTTTCATCCCTAGAGCTCAAAACAGCCTTGCCATTGAACTTGCCTTTTCTGCCAGAAATTTCCAAATACCCCATGCAAATGAACAATACACTATCAAAGTCAAAAAACGGCCTACAATACCTGACAACATAGAATATTGGCAAGTGTTTGAGGGCGATAAACAAATTGATGACTTTCTGCAATCTAAGAATGAATTTGCAATACCAAAAACAAGCTTAGGGCATGAAGAGGATTATTTTGCTGAAGAAAAAGCCCACAAAACAGAGTTGTCCTCTACTGCTGATATAAATCTGCTTGAACATCCTTATGAGGCATAATTTTTTGAAAATCTAGATCAAAAGTACCTTGAGGTTTTACAATGTAAAGATGATACATTACCAAGGGGCCTTGCACCATTAGAATATTTTTTTTATTTAATGATGTGGCTAGAAAGCGAAAGATGGAATCCACCGAGACCAATGTAGAAGAATGTAACATAGGTAGCATAAAAGAACCTAGAATGATCAAGTTGTCCAAAACTCTCCCTCCTCACATAAAATAGAAATACATAGAGTTGTTCAAAGTGTTTAAAGATATTTTTTCATGGGGGTATGAGGACTTGAAGTCCTATGACACAAGTATTATCCAACATAAAATTCCTCTCAAGGAAAATCAGAAACCATTCAAGAAAAAATTGAGAAGAATAAACCCCGTCATAGTACCTCTAGTTGAAAAGGAAATAAAGAAGATATATGATGTTGGTATCATAGTCCCACTTAGGTACTTAGAGTGGGTTTCTAACCTTCTGTCAGTAATAAAGAAAACAGGGGAGATGAGGCTGTGCATAGACTTTAGAAACTTGAAAAAAGACTCCCTAAAGGACAACTACCCTTTACCCAAAATGGATCATATACTGCAAAGGGTGGTAGGTTTTAAGAGAATATCATTTATTGATGGCTTTTCAGATACAATCAGGTACTAGTACCACCAAGTGATCAGCACAAAATCGCTTTCACAACACCTTGGGGCACATTCATGTATGTAAAAATTCCATTTGGGTTGATGAATGTGGGGGCTACTTTTAAAAGAGCCATGGACATAGCTTTCTCTGAAGACATAGGTTACTTCATAGTGATATACCTTGATGACGTCACTGTCTATTCTAAAACTAATGAAGAACACCTAGTTCATTTACAAAATGTCTTTGAGAAGTGTAGGAAGTATGGCCTATCTCTGAATCCTAAGAAAACATTGTTTGGTCTGCAAGAAGGAAGAAAGGCTGCATCATTTCTGAATAATGGATAAAGATAGACCCCAAAAGGATTGAAGGTATACTACAACTCAACCATCCTAGAAATATTAAAGAGCTGCAATATTTCATTGGAAAGATAAACTTCCTAAGAAGGTTCATTCCTAACCTCGTTGAACTCCTAAGAAATATCACAAACATGATGAAAAGAGAAGTAGGAGTCAAGTGGACCACGGAAGCCAAACAATCCTTTGAACTAGTGAAACAAGCCCTTACCCAAACAGCAGTTCTTATCAACCTTGACTTTACCAAGGATTTCTTCATTTTCTCCTTTGCATCCGAACACACGGTTGTTGTTGTATTGCTTCAAAAGAACATTATGGGACAAGAACAACCCATAGCCTTCTTCAGAAAAGCATTGAGAGATGCTCCTCTAAAATATAACATCATGGAGAAACAAGCCTTCGCCTTGATCAAAGCATTGAAGGACTTCATAGTTTACATTTTGCACTCCCATGTTATTGCTTTTGTTCCACATACAGTTGTTAAAGACATTCTGAATCAAGACAAAGGAGTAAATGGATTGCTATTATCTTAGAAAATGATTTAGAAATCAGACCCACTAAACTGATTAAAGGACAAGGACTCGCAAAACTCATGGCTGAATCAAATTTTCAAGCATTAGACATGAATATGGTTGATGCATTAGAGGAACATGAAGAGGTCATAGCTCCACACATTGAAGACGTGTTTTTGAATTCATCCTGGTATGATAATATTGTATATGTGCTTTTTTATCTTAATGCTCCTCCTACTTTATCCAAAACAAAAGCTATATTCTTGAAACAAAAAGCTTTAAATTTCTGAATTTTAGATGGAGCTTTGTATTGGAAAAATTATATTGACATATTGCTTAAATATTTGCTTGAAGATGATGCAGATAGAATTATGCATGAGTTCCATGAAGGAGAGTGTGGACGACACCTCTACTGGAAAACCACAGCCAATAAAATCCTTAGAGCTGGTGAATATTGGCCCACTCTTTTCCCAGTACACATAAGCTAGTTGCAACTTGCCATAAATGCCAAATCTTTGATGGCAAGAAAAAGCTACTACCTTTGCCCTTGTATCCTATTAGTGTTGAAACTCCTTTTCAACAGTGGGGTTTAGATTTCATTGGCGAAATACACCCTACCTCATCTTCCCAACACAAGTAGATTCTCACTACTACTGATTACTTCACCAAATGGATAGAAGCCATCCCTTCAAGGAATGCTACCGACTTAGTCATCATAAAATTCCTTGAAACCAACAACTTGTCCAGATTTGGATGTCCCAAAAATATCATCACCGATAATGCTGTTGCATTTAAGTACACAATAATGTTATAATTTTTCTATAAGTACCACATCACATTAGGGCACTCTACAGCTTATTACCCTCAAGGTAATGGGTTGGACGAGTCCTCTAACAAAAGTTTGGTGAACATCATCAAGAAGCTGTTGGAAGAGAACAAAAAATCATGGCATGGAAAACGGGTGCATGCACTATGGGCTGATAGACTAACAACTAAGAAATATATCAATATGTCTCCCTATCAGCTGGTTTATGGCATGGATATTGTTTTCCCAACATCCTTGGGAGTTTCGGTTATGAATCTTCTTCAAGAGGTTCAATCAAAATAAAATGACATGCAAAGGAGGCTAAAAAAAACCATTCATTTGCAGCAGTCAAGGGAAGAAGTTTACAAAAGAACACAAGCAGTGCAAGAAAACATAAAGAAGATCTTTGACAGAAGAACCAAAGCCAATGATTTCCACATTGGAGACACAATGTTGAAATGCGATTCCAAGAGGGAGGACAAAGGCAAGCATGGAAAATTTGAAAACTTTTGGAAAAGTCCTTATATCATTCATTTAGTTAGAGGTAACAATGCTTTCTTTTTAGAAGAGCTGGATGGAGTAGAGGTATTCAGAGGTCCTGTCAATGTCAGGATGCTCAAACACTACTTTTGTCAAATTTCTTAGTTTGAAGATTTCATTCATTGTACATAACATTAATTGATAAAAATCAGAAAACAAAAACAAAAAAACAAAAAAAAAAAAGTAAAGGAGGGCACGAAAAGAATAGGTATAGCCCCATACCCAAAAAAGAGTGTTGCTAAAAGTGTGCAAGCCTAAATGCCACTACTAGTTCAAAGGAAAGCATCTTTTTCAGTCATCTAGACTAATCATGAATAAACATATTTTAAATTTCTGCTGATAGGTTAGTGAAAGAATACTTGTCAAACCATTTAAGCTTGACTTGTCAGTAGATTAGATTAGGAAAAGGCTGTTGGTTCTAAATACTCAAATCTGAACCAAACAGAAGATAGGGATGCCTAAGAAATGATAAATCACAACCCTCATATTTTCTAGTTTTGATTGTACAAAAATAATGTCTGTTTGCAGCTTGAATGAATGCCACAGCCCATGGCAAATCAGATTGCTCAATCCTGGTTTAGTCATGTTTTCAATTTCATGTCAGTAGATTAGAGAAGAAAAGTTTGTCAAACAGCTTAATCTTGAAAAATAAGTATACTACGTAGAGAATAAGAGATTTCATTAGCCTAATCTGAACTCTTGGGAGTGATAAGAGTACAAGTAGATATTTTTTGTTTTATGCTTTCAAAGAAAAAAGAATGTCAAGGGTTTGCAAGTCCAAGTGCACCCAAAGGAAGAAATTTTTTAGATAAAGTAGGATGGGTAGGTAGAAATGAGGTTGAAACAATCATGTTTTCATATTTTTTGAAATCATACCTTCAAGAGAACATCGGCAAATGAAGGAAAGAAATCTGCAAAGTGCAAGTAAGGCACTGGACTTCAAAACCCAGAGATTTGGGCTCATAGGTCCTGGACACCTCCAGAAAAGGAGTTTCCCTCCCCAGGTGGAGCCATTGTTAGTCATCAGTAATTTTTACTATCTATAGATGACTAAATATTAGTTCTAGATTTCTAAAAACAAGATTCTTGAATATTGTGAGTTTTAGAAATCTCACTGCCTTCATTATCCTTATACCAAAATTTTCACTATTCTACTATTTCTCCATTCCATGGTTAACCTATGTTATGAATATAATTCATAACGAATATAACAAATATAATTATTAAATAGTCAATTAAGGATTATGTAAGTAGTCATTAAGTTAGTTAAAGGGCATGTCTAAGAGACATGCCCAGTCATGAAAGGTCACCTACGTAGGTATATAAGTAGGGCCTCATTGTAACATTTTATCATCTATCTATCTATCTCATATATTTTATAATATAATATTTGTATCCTCATGGATATCTTTGTATTCCAAGTGTTCTGGAGTATTTTAACTTGAGAAAGAACTTTGTTCGCTTCATTTGATATCAAAGCAGTCGATCTTCTGGCCGCTTATGCTGCACAGAGCTATGCTCCTTGATCCAAGTCTTTGACCGTAAAAATCATCAACCTTGTTGTTGTTGTGACTGAAGCGTTTAGCTATCAATCTTGGAGTTTCTCCATTTTCGTCACTAGGCCTTTGGCCATAATAAATAAAAAAAGGGAAAAAACAAATTAGACAATTTTTGAAAAGAATTATAAAAAAAAGCGGAGAATAATTTATATAAACAAATTGAAGAAATATTAAAAAAGGAAGAATTTATATTAAAAATAATAAAGGAGAGAAGGAAAGTCAAAGTATATTAAAAAGAGAGAGAGAGAGAGATATATATATAAATAAGTACATATACGTATATACCAAGACAAATTAAAATTAAAAAGGAAAAAGAAATAAGGAAGAGTAGGTAAGGTTATTTTGATTATTCTTTCAGTAGTTTACAAGCTCATGGTTTTGGAAGCCCATGGTAATTTCCCATGGTATTTGCAAGGTAAAATAAGAAGTAAAGGAATAAAAAATATCTTGTGAATGGTAAGTTTACTACACATAAGTGGACATATATTTTATAGGTGAATATATGTGAATAGCCATGTCTCACTAGGGTTGTAACCTTTCAACAAAAAAAAGAGTTAAAAAAAATCAATTGTTAAAAGAATACACACACACACACATATATATATATATATATATATATATATATATATATATATATATATATGTATGTATGTATGTATGTATGTATGTATGTAATTAATTAAAATTATTTAATTAATTAAATTATTTAAAAAAATAAAAAATTGAAGGAATAATAACCTCATTAAAAGAAGAAGATAAAGTTAGGAAGGATTACCTTAAAAACCCTAAAAACTCGATTCAACGGAAAAAATGAAATCAATCATTGATGAAAAGGAAATTAAATCCAATTCGGAAAGGAAAGAAGGAAGATTTTCTGAAAATTATAGTATTTTAACAAATACAAGATGAAGAAATTATTATCCATAAAACTTTGAGGATAAATTTCTGAAGGAAGGGCCAATTCATAACAAATAAATAAATAAAAGTTTATATATTAAATTGTGATGAAAGCAAATGAAGAAAATGGTGTGTGATTGAATTGAAGAAAAGTGTCAACTATAAGCTTTGAGGACAAAGCTTTTGAAGGAAGGGGAAATGTTATGAATATAATTAATAACGAATATAACAAATATAATTATTAAATAGTCAATTAAGGATTATGTAAGTAGTCATTAAGTTAGTGAAAGGTCATGTCTAAGAGACATGCCCAGTCATGGAAAGCCACCTGAGTAGGTATATAAGTAGGGCCTCATTGTAACATTTTATCTCATATCTTTTATAATATAATATTTGTATCCTCATGGATATATTTGTATTCCAAGTGTTCTAGAGTATTTTAACTTGAGAAGGAACTTTGTTCGCTTCAACCTACCACTCCTAAAAGACCCCTCATGGGCTTGTATCACTCATCTATATACTATTTTCCCACCTATAACCTCAGTACTCTGTTTTTCTTTTGCCCATCACCCCACTTCCCATCTAGGGTTACCAAACAAATTTTCCTTTCCATGTCCACCAGGTTCCTCAAACATTGGTGGTCTCAAAACTATCTATGTAGGCTCTTTAGATAAATCAAGTACATTGGATTTTGGATCTTCAATACATCAATTTTTCAAAAAAATATGTTTTTACACTTGAAGATCTTAAACCAGGTTTCAGTCAAAGGCCAAATCAAAGGATCCTCCCACTAGGTCACTAGGGTTTCATAAGTTGTAGGGTTTTCATTGATGCTTGAAGCACTAATTTTCCTGTGCTAGAGGCTATTTCAAATGTAAAATAAGAGCAACACATGATTGCCTAAGAAAGAGTAGAAAATATCCAAAGAGGGCTACTTTGTCAATTTCAAGTTTTGCAAAAGGTAAATGTGCTTGGCATTTCTATAGGAATGTAAAGAGGTAAATTAGCAAAGGAAATTGATAAAGTAACTGATGAGTTCCTAAACGAAGATAGGAAGAACTAGGTCTTGAGGAGAAATCAAGATTTCTGAGCCTGATTGGATCAACAGTATGCCAAGAAGAGATCCAATGCACCAAAACACATGAAGGAGGCTCAAGCTCTCCTTTCAGTTATTTACACTCAGTGGTTAAAAGATAGAAAAACATGGTATGAGCTCCAAGGTAAATATAAATAAGTTTTGAAGATACTACCACTCTATAAATGTCTAAGGTTGTCAAAGTGAATTCAGCATTTTCAAAGATTAGAGGGGGGGAGCCGCTTTAGGGTTTCATAACACCTGCTAAGTGAAAATTTTCAAGGTCATAGACCAACCAAAGAAAGTAAGCCTTGTGACTCAAACAAAATCTGCAGAGAAAGGAGGTAAAGAGTATCAGTGGACAAATTTTGAATTACAAATGTAGGCACATTCAAATCAGAAGTGGCCTAGGGAGGTGAAAGGCATTGTTTAAAACTCATGGTAGTGGAAAAAGAGTGATTGTCTCAAAGGTTTCAAAAGAAAATGTATCAAGCCTCATAATTAAAAAGGTCAAAGTTCACAATGTTTAGCAAACCTGCATACACACACTGAAAGGTGGTTAGTAAAAAATTGTGAAGGAAAGCACATAAAACTGTGAAAACACTACTATGTCTAATCCTCGAAAGAAGACATCAAATGAGCATATAAATTCTCAAGGGACAAAAAGAAAAATGACTCAGAGGTTTTTAAGTCTCCTACAGAGCTAAATGTCAAAGGACTTAGTGAAAAGTTAAAGGACTCAAAACATTAGGAGATGGGTTCACAAATGATTTAATTTGAATCCCAAACATATAAAAGGTTATTTTGAGTTTTCTTTGACTCATTGTTCCCTTGCAAAAAAATTAGAAGCTCTCAGAAGGAGAAACTGTGAGTTTTAGGTCAAAACTGGGTAATTCCACTTGGCGTTGCGTGTTCAGGTCGACAATGCGTGTTGAGGGTTAGGCGCTGCACATACGGGGAAATTTCCCATGAAAACTTTCACTGCGCTATGCATTCAGAGGCACGCACTGCGTGTTTAGGGGCGCGCTGCATGTTTGCCTCGGAAGCCCGATAGCCCTGTGCAGAGGCATTCCAGTGCAACACATTCACAGTCCGACAGGCCCAACACACATGCAGATGCTGCACTTTCGGCCTTAAGCTCCTCCTGCACCTGCAAACGCCAAGAAAAACATCAAAAACACTTCCAAGATGCTATCAAGTGTCTTCAATAGCGTTTCTAAATTGGTAGGTGAATGTCATACTTTTCCCTCCAGTGCATTTTCATGTTTTGATGTTAAGATAAATTGAAGGAAACCCTAGAGGAGTGAAAACCCTAAATCTTCATGCTAAGTTGTTGTGAGAGTAGAATTATAACAAGTAACTGATGTTTCTCCTTGAGTTCTAGCTCTCCCTCATAGTGATACACTTACACCTTCATTCATCCCTCTCACTCACTTGCAAAATATGCCTTCTTACCACCATTCCATCACTTCTCATATCAACTTCACATGCAAAGCTAGGGTTTGTTTCAAAACACCAGTAATCAAAATGTCAAGAGAAGGAGGAAATGGTAGTGGTGAAGAAGGCCAAGTGCCTAGGAAACAGAAACACAGAGGTGGGAAGGTTAATAGGTTTGAACCCCATGAAACTATGGAGCTTAATGCCTCTCCTATGATTGTCACATGTTTCCAAAATGTAGGGTGTTTTCATTTTTGTGAAAAAGTCTAACAAGTACAAAGTCACCCTGAGCTCACTAGGTTATTTATCCTCAACCTACATGAGAAACAGGTAAATCTTGCATGGATAAACTTTGAGCTATCATGAGATGCCATTTCTATTGCCAATGGAATACCTAATGTTGGTGAAAAATGGTTCAAAAGAGCAAATTCAGACATAAGATGCTATGAGCCATTTCTTAAACCCAGATACAAAGAAGGTTGCAAAACTATCTTCCATTTTTCACATTTTCTGGAGAGGTATGCACCCTTGATGAGGGTAATCATGAAATATTTTACATGTGAGGGAAGGTACTCTAGACTTTATTCCTACCACATAATATTGCTCATGCACTTCACTAGGGTTAAGATGTTGCATTTTCCCTACTATCTCTACAGGAGTATTGACAAGATTCCCTTCATTGTACAAAGGAGGAAATATTCCAAGCAAATGAAAAGTTTGTTTCATCACTCTTTAATCAAGATTGTTGTGCTACATCAGTTGGAGAAAAAAGGTATCCCATGGGAGGTGTTCATTTCCCATGACGTGCTCACAGCCCACAGCCCCATCCTCAGCAAAATTTTCCCTCATCATCTCATCCTCCTCCCCTTACTCCCCCATCATCTTCTACTGATCATGCTTCACCATCTACCCAAATACCCTCACCTCAAGAAAACCCTGCTTCCTCACCTTCTCCCAATGCATCAGATCAAGAGGAAAGTGGCACTGAACAAGTAAGTGACCATGAAGGATAAGGTATGGATCAATCAAGCAATAAGGATGAAACAAGTAGTAATGAGGAAAGTGAAGAGGCAGAGGTCAGCAATGAAGGAGGAGACATGGAGGTAGATGACAATGAAGATGAGGAAAATGATGAAGAAAGCAGCCAAGAAAATAATGATGATGTTGGAAACAACCCACAAGTCAGTGAGAAATGTGAAATTGCAGAAATCAACGAGGAGGCAGATATCAATGAAGAGGAATAAATGGAGGCAAGTATCAGTGATAAAAATATCAGTGAGGCTAATAATGGAAGTGGCGGTCATGAAAACGTTCATAATGTCCATAAATACAATGAAGACAATGAGACCCACAGTGGAAATGATGATGGTGTAGAAAGCAGTGGAAATGATGATGGTGTAGAAAGCAGTGCAAATGAGGAGGAGAGCAGAAATCATGATGATCATGACATCAGTGGAGATAATGATGATGATAAGGATGATGTTGACACTGATCAAAACAACAAAGACAACAGTGGTAATATTAAACACAGTGAGGCTGATATTGGAGATAATGGGCAACCTAGCAGTCAAGATGATGAGAATGAGAAAAGCAGTAGTGAGGAAGAAGACAGCAAGGAGGTAACCCAAGAAGTCAGTGAGCCAAATAATGGTGACAGTCATGATAGTGAAAATAGTAAGGATTCTAATAATAGTGAGGAGCAAAATGAAAGTGAAAACCACAGTGAAAATCACAGCAATGAGGCAGAAGGTAGTATGGAACAAGGCCATAATGAACAAGATGAAGGCAGTACAAAGAATAGTGCAGAAGACATGGAGACAGAAGAAAATGAAATAGATTTTGATGAGGCTCTTGACAGTAGTAATAATGATAGTGTAGAAATAAGTGAAGAGGCAAACAATGATGATGATACAAATGAAGAAGTGAGCCAAGATGTCAATGAGCCAAACAAATATTACCACAATGATAGAAGCAAGCTTAAGAGCACTGAAATGGTCAATATTGCACCTTTTCCTTTGACATACCAAAGAGGAGAAAGGCATGTGTTTGTTGCCTCTAAAAGGCAAGGGGCCATGCCTTCTACATCAACAAAGAATCTTGACAAAGGCAAGGAGAAGTTCACTGTTGGAGATAAGAAAGTCAAGCATCAAACTAAACAAGAGTTCCAATTCATTGATCTTGACGGTGAAAATGAAGATGAAGAGAGCGTCACTAGCATACTGCTACAGAGAAAAGATGCAAAGATCGGAGACCTACAAGGAAGCCTTGGCATGGAAAAGTATATTATTAAGTATTATAAGGATGAAAACAAGCAGCTCAAGAAGACACAAAGAGACCTTGGTCTATAGAAAAAGATGGCCAAGCAATATTCTTTGAGGAACAAATTTGTAAGGGCCAAGCTCAAAGGAGCCCTTGCCGAAATTCAAGCACTCAAGGGGGCCAAAGATAAAGCTAACCTTGAAATCCTTGGTGATGCTTCCATACAAGCATCCCAGACCCCATGGGGAAGGTACGTTCAAATTTTGGGAACTTTTTAAAATTTTTGGTTTTTGTTGATTTTAAGGGCCGAAAGCGCAACACCCTTGGCGCTACGCTTTTCCTACAAGCATTCAATGCAGATATAATTTAAATTTTTGGATCATCAACCTAAGGACATCATGCACACAAAATTTCAAACCATGTTGAGCACTTTTGGTCCCTCAAAAGGCCCAAAAACATGCCAATTTTCACCTTTCTACCATGTTTTCAGGGTTGGCGCTGCGCTTTTATTAGCCTTTGGAGATTTACTTTTTGAACAAGTTAATGGAGCCCAATCATAAAACTAAGGGCATTTTTGGAAATTAGACTCAATAGGATTTCCAACGAGCCATCACGAAGCCCATTCCGACATTAGGAAGGCATTAAAAACTTGGCGGCAAGATGACTCAGTTTTCCTACGCAAGCGCTGCACTTTTGGCCTAAAAATACATCCTTAAATCTTAGTGCTGCACCTTGGCAAACAAAAAGTCAACAAAGTACGCTAGGAAATATTTAGAAGCTTTTGGGAGCCTAAATGTCAATTTTTTTGCCAAAAATGATCGAGAAGATATTTTGCATTAGATATTTTGTGCCTTGGGCCTTGCAAGGTCTCAAAGGACAAAAGTTCCATTTATGATTAACTAATGGACTTCTAAAGACATAATTAGGGTTTTTGTCCTCCTTGCTTGTTAAATATAACATTGAGGCCTCATTGTAGTTGGTTTTTGGTTATACATTTATTGAGAGTAATACATAGACTTGGAGATTGAAGACAAATTGGCTCTGATTTTTGTGAATGGATTGGATTGTTTGACATTGGATAAGGCTTTCTTGCACGATCCCTGAGCATTGTTAAATGGTGATGTGTTCCTATTTAGTTCATGTTTTTCTTGTATCATCATTTTGTTCATCCTTCTATTGCAGTAGGAGAAAAGTTTTAGACTAAGAAATTTTGTTTAGAGGCACCTTAGTTCTGTTTATCCTTCACTACTTCTGTGTTTTCTTCTGGAAGGTCAATTTAGAGAATTCGTAGTTTCTCTCTAGACCCACTTATGCTTGTTTATCTTATGAGTGATTCAATACAGTAGATATCAAATAATTTTTATGGTTAGCCCTTCTTGTTTTATGTTACTTAAACATTGTTCTTAAGATCTTTCTTTGAAGCATCACCGATTAGGTTTAGTCAAAGAGGTTTATGTTTTGATCATGCCCTTTGTCCATTCTTGAAAGATTTCCTTGGAGGTCTTTATAGCTCTGATCAATGATGTTTAGTAGTTCCCTCTTCTTTGATCTATGCTATATGTCTATATTAAATGTTTTCTAATCTTGAAGGTGAAATCAGTAGAAGCTATACAAGTTTCTTGCCTTCTATAGTTCACTGGATTGTTTATCTTAAATTCTTATTTGCTTGAGTTTAATCAAAGAGTTATTGGTTTTCCCTGTCTTATGATTACTTTTTTATGTTGAGTAGTGTTAAAGACCCTTCTTGTTTAAAAGTATTTTTTCAAGGGTTCTTAACTTCCCTTTTGCACCTACTATGTTCACAAATTTAATGCTCATTTCATCTCACACAAACCTCGAAGATCCATTTGACCATGTTAGATTTGCCCTGTGATGCACCCTGGTCCATTGTTCAAATATCCATGGCCTTTTGTAGACTCCATAGCTCAATGGCTTGAAAATCTCCCACTCCATCTATTCTACTTGATCACTTACCCAACCCAAAAAAACAAATCAACCCTAAACTTAACAACTAGACTAAAGTCAAACCATAAAAGCAAACAAGTTCACATCCTTTGCACAAAATAGAGAGAGTCCTCTCTCAGTCCAGGAAGGCTAGGTCCTAGGTGTCCAAAGACTGGTCTGATGTTACCCTTGTTCATTTTTTTTCACCAATCTAACAAATTACGGGGACCTAACAGGGCAGGTCAAAGCCCCTCATGAGTTGTAATGGGTAAAAAGGGTAGAAGAAGGGGCTATAAACCACGGTTTGTGGACCATAGAGGAGTGCAGGCTAAAGATATAAATAGGAGTCTAGATCGAGTCAAATAGGGTAGGCTTAGATAAGAATGAATTATTGATGTTATATCTAGCTGTGTTGTGATACGTTTGTGCATATTTGTATGGGTAAAAGGTTCCTGCTGTCTATGTGCGAGGAGACCTTAAGTCCTACTGTATGCGGACCCCGTTGTTTGTGTGCGCAGGTGAATTAAAGGGTTTTGTATGAAGGATTTGAACTTTTATGAATGAAGAATTGTTTTTGCTAATATCTGAGTCTGGAATTCATCTATTGTTTATGTTATGATTGTTTCTTCATATTATTTTTTATTACTGTGTTCCACAACTATATCTCACTTTATATGAATAAGTATTTAATGGGTCTAGTGCAATTGGGCTTTTATATGATGTGTAAAGGGTTATTACATAGATTAAGAACTCTGTTTAGCTTGTACACAAGGTATTCTGCATAAGTAACTTGAATATTCCTGTTAAAGGTTTCCTGGTTAGGGCTTCTGTTGTGTAAGTCTGTTTATGGCTATTTTAGATCTAAAGACACCCACATCACTCAATTCTTTCTCAGGGTGTGGAAACCTGGTTTCAACACCCCCCTATACTGTTTCGGGTAAGACTTTGACCTGCCCAAGTAGGTCACTGCCGAAAGGGCTAGTAGTAAGAGGGTTTTTTCGACTAACCTCAACTCTAAACCTGGGTCAGGACCCCTCAAGCCAACAATGATATTTTTTTCCAGATGGTGGTGACATATTCTTTTTATTCTTCAACTCATTTTTTTGTGTTGTTTTCACCTCCTAAATAATTCAAATAGCTTCTAGAATTTCCTTAATCTTCTCTTACTAGTAGTTTTTTGATATGGAACCTCTAAGTTACGAAAATTATCCAGGATATTTTGTTCAGTTGATGTTAGAAGAATTGCATGAAAGAGTGTGTAAAAACCATGTACGCAAACACATAAACAAGAAGCAACATAAAGGATATCATAAATACAATGCTTGATAAAGGAGTTCTTCCATTATGGACTATGTCTTTGGGCCATCCTTCAATAGTGGAGAGGTCGCTTCATTCATCTCATCAAAGGAAATGAAAGTATATGGAAAGATAAATAATTATACATCCATTCCTGGGAGCGGTGTGAAATTTTTCTATTCAAATTGCAAAAATCACAGTACCCTAGGTTCTATCTTGTCCTTCGAATACTTTTTATTGTAAACGTGACTTACTTTCAATAGGTTTTTGCCAACCCCTTGAATTTTTTTTCCTATATGAAAAAACTAACTACAACGTCACAATCCTTGCAAAATTCTGGTTAAAATGAGTATTAAATTGGCCCCATTCTCACACCTGCAAATCTGGCACCATGTAGAATATTTTATATTCCTCAAAGATTTATTTGCTCAAGGTTCCGTTAAAATCATGGTTCCAATGTGTAAGGGTTCCATCTATTCAAGGCTCTATTTGCATCATGGTTTCATGTTGTCATGATTCCTGCAGGACGAGGTTCCGCTCATTTCAGGTTCCTTGACTTGTCAGCTCCCCCTCCCATGGCTCCCCTAGTCAAACGGAATGGGTTGAATTTTAATATAATTTTGTGAGCGAAAGCACCAAGGCCCACTTGCATGAGCATGGATAGCAACTGGTATGTTGGGAGTTAGTGACCCGAGGGTCATAGGTTAAACCGTATAGACCCCACCCTCCCATGTATATTTTTAATAAAAGAAATGTAGTTTGAAATTTGGGTCAACCAAAAGTAATATTCAAATCATGTCAACCAAATTTTGGTCGATAAACTGAATCCTCCTACCAACAATTGTAATTTTTGTTTTCAATACCCAAATATTTCACAACCATATTTAAAATTCCACTACCATTTTTTGATTTGCTAACCATTATATTGAAAGCACCACAAATAAAGTTTAATAGTCATCGCTATGTACTATTTTCGGTTACAACTGTTCAGCGATAAACTTTATTCTTAACCCTGCAAGTCACGACCATTCGTGATGTAAAAAATCACCAGTTATACAATGACTCTTCCCCATTATCACCATTACCATGTGAACCCATTGATTGTGATGGATTTGGTTCCAATTAAATAAACCCTCCATTCAAAGTTTGTTTGACCGTTGATGCCAATAGTGTGACCTTGTGCCCATGGTAACATTTTTAAAATATACCAAGGTTATCTGCCAGGTTTTGGTTCCATCTGTCTGGTTGGTTTCGTTGTAACCACCATTTATTGGAACCATAAATCCATTGTAATAATTTATGTTCTTTTTTTATAGTTTTATATCTGTATAGTTTTATACCATTTTTCTTAAAATATTCGGCCCACTACCAACAAAATTTGATCACCGAAAAATAGTGTAGTTATTTATATTTGTAAACCACCCAACTTGGCATATGACTTCCAATAGAACACAAAACCGTACCAACTGTAAAAACCGGTTACAAAATGCGTATGTTGCCACTAACGGTTAGTCCCATTTACGAGGTGTGTCGCGAATGGTCAATCCACTGCACTCTGCAGATTCCAATGACAACTGTAACAGTGCGCCGCAAGAGTGTTGGCTCGAAGTTGGACCTCGCTAGTTGGAAATCCCAAAAAAATATGTTAACAAGCCCACACAATTCAAGTGTTTTCGTGTGCCACGAGAGTATTGGCTCGAAGTTGGACATCACTAGTTGGAAATCCCAAAAAAATATGTTAACAAGCCCACACAATTCAAGTGTTTTCGTGTGCCACGAGAGTGTTGGGTCAAAGTTGGACATCGCTAGTTGGAAATCCCAAAAAACTATGTTAACAAGCCCACACAATTCAAGTGTTTTTTGTGTTATTTATATTGGGATGGTGGTCTAGTGGTTTATCCACCGAGAGGGTCGACTCTCTCCAACCTATCACTATCTTTGAATGCCAAACAATGTTGCTTATAAAACTAGATATGGTGTGCCATTTTAAAATCATCGGTCATTTTAAAAACCAACCATTTTTTATAACATTGGAACTTAATCTATGCCTTCCTATTACTGTACCTATGCATCCATTAAACTAACAAATATGACCAAACTTTATACTGTGTCTGCCGAAATCTAACCTTTGCTAAAATGAATCAGGTCAGGGCCAATTTGGCCATTCTTCGGGTGTCAAGTGGCACCATCCTATTGGGCCACATGGCAACACCTTATTGGCCATTTCAACTTCATCTAATTTTAGCGATGTCACAGTATATTTTGTGCCTTTTCCAAAAATAATGACAATCCAAATTTATCTAGCAATCTTCCAAATTTGACTCGAAAGCCAAGTTTGACTATAACTTTGACTGCTCATAACTTGCACATATGAAGTTGAATTGAGGCGTCGTCTGCATCATTGGAATGAGAAAGACGATCTCTTATATATAGTTCTAGCTTTCATGAGATCCAAGGAGTTTTACTTTTGTACCATTTGGGATCCACTTGGATCATTCCTCCCCAATGAGGAGCTTTGGGTCGTCCAAAATAATAAACATGATCTGCATAATAGATGTCTCTAACAAACCACCTTTCCTTTCCTTCACCTTTGTACATCAGAACTTGGAAGGATGAATATGGCACTTGTATTAATATGCAAACGTGTAGCTTCCAATACATGTCCAACTTACAAAACACAAAAAAACCATAGTTTCCAAGAGTTTATAACACACTCATGGTCAATTTTACAATAGAAACCACACCCCATACTATCCAACTGAAGGCCGAAATATCACTAGGTTGCATATAAAAGTGATGTTGTAGATCTCATCACTTGTACAAACATTAAAAAAAAACATGTGATTTACCATGGTGGTATGCCAAAATATTTAAAAATACTTCCAACTCTTGTTGTTGCTTATTGGGATGAAAATTTGGATGGAGCTCCCAATAGGTAGCTCTATGTCATACTTTCTTGTAGTAGTGGTTGCAATGGATCTTCTTCCTCCAAAATTTATTGACCTTATTTCTCTCCTAATGTGAAAAGGGGTCCTTATGACGTGACCCCTTTCTAGTCAAAATAACCTTCCTTGAATAGTTTTTGTTTGTGAAATTCTGACGAGGAGAGATTTCCTTAGCTCTTCATTCGAAATCCAATCATTGAAAGGTGTTGATGTGCTCTCAACATCATTTTTGTAGTGCATTTGACCCATGGGCAGATAAAATGCACTGTGCTTGGTAGGGGAGGCTGCTTCCTACAAGCAAATAGCATAACAACATAACATTGTAGTAAACTAAGTAAATAGCATATCATGCTACAATAGAAGAGAAACAAGAAGCAACATATACAAATAAAATAACAATCTCAATCGAGTCAAAAACACTAATAATCCAAACAGAGAAAGCTATTCGCCTTTTATGAGTCGCTGGTGGTATAAGAGATAGGACACTAGAACACTTGCAATGAATCCTTAGATCTATGGAGCTCTAATATTCAAGGCAAGGAGGGCTCTTCGCTTCAAGCTTCTTGCAAGCCTCACTCTCTCTTCGACGGATGTTAGTATAACGGACATTTGGTGAACTTCTTCTCTTTGATTGAGGTGTTGGATTGCCAACAGCTGAATCCTTCCACTCCTTATTGCTTGGAAAACACAATGTTGGTTTTCTCTCAAGAAATTTGGCTAGCATAACAATGTGTTCTCCTTTCCTTCTTCTCATGGTG
This sequence comes from Pinus albicaulis, assembly GCA_034641835.2. Classification (NCBI taxonomy): domain Eukaryota; kingdom Viridiplantae; phylum Streptophyta; class Pinopsida; order Pinales; family Pinaceae; genus Pinus; species Pinus albicaulis. The sequence goes on from CM076577.1 coordinate 1,362,520,865, forward strand.
GTCTTTTATAGTAAAATTCAAATTTTCCCTCCCTCTCTTGATACCATGTGGATGTTGACACGAGAGTGGGAGGTTGATTCCATTGTGTTTTGCACTTAAAGCCTCAAGGTGGCTCCAAGGTCACTGTATTTCGCTGGATTGACTGGGAATATCCTTGTTCAAGTGTGCTGAGTGGTCCCGGATAGTCACTTTCCACATACACAAACCGCTTAGCACCACTGTTTTTTGTGCACTATTTGATAAATTTTCTTTTTGGGCCTTAGAAAAAGTTGAATTCTAAGATATTGTAATGTCTTTATTCCCTGTAAATCATTATTTGTACCTTTTTATTGAAATTTCCTAATGTTTTTTTCTTGTATTATTTTCTAATGATAACGGTTGCCCTCTATTTTGTGAGGTGTAGGAAGAACTCTATAGCCGAAATACATTATAGTTTATTTTCTATGTAATCAGTGAGAAAGAGAGAGAGTAACTTGCATGAAAACCTGAGGTAGGAGACCTCCTGTCGAGAGTACCAGAGGTACCATGTTCTGTTGGAAAATTGCAAGAGATAACATAAAAAAAAATTCAATGAGGCGGGCATGTCCCATGCTCGTGATGCTTTGGCTATTTAAAGCTTATCAAATAGATAGAGATTCTGCCTCTGTCACTTGTGTGGTAGTGACCTACTATTTGGTTGATGATGACGGTTGATGATGCCCTCAGGGGAATTTTCTGGTGATAGTAAGTTGAATGTGGTGCCCACATGAATAATCTTGGTATGGAAATTTTAGAGGAAATGGTCATTGTATGCATGGGTTTTTTATTTGGGACCTCCCGTGTAAGAATTGATGAAAGATATACTTAGAATGGCATGGGTCTTCAACAAATTATGATAAAGTGCCACAGTTGTGAAGTAAGATACTATCTTGACATGAAAAAAAAATTGAAGTCTAATGTCAGGAGGATCGATGACATCAATGGGCAATGATGAATCCCATAGTGCTATCCGAGAGTGCTCCCATTGAGGTGAGGAGAAATCTGAGGTACTGCCTCCTTCTTGGAAGATGCTTGTTGAAGTTGACAAGAAGGAAGCCTCAACTGACTGAGAGAAGTATTGATTCAAGGGACCAAGGTCTCTGATGCAGCATGCAGGGTACGATAGGTTAACATAGGAATGATGACGATAAATGGTTGTAACTGATGATGGGAGTTTAGTGGACCAAGTTTAGAGTTTGTAAGTGGAAGTGGCAGTAGTCATAAAAATTCTGGTGAAGAAATCCCTAGGGTCGGTAGGACGTTGAGGGTGGGTATGTGGTTGTTATGATTTTCATAATGGGGTTGGGAAAAATGCAAAGCTCTGACCAAGGGTTCTTAGGGAATACTACCAGGTTAAAAAAAAATGGATGGATGAGTGGGGGGTTTTATCCTAAAAAAATATTTGTACACTTGAAAAAATAATATAGAATGGGTTTGGATGTACAAGCACAGAGACAGGTGCCCCAATAAACATGAAAATGATCACTCACTGATGCTGTGAGGAGGGTGTTTTTTGCTGAGGGTGGGGGACCCATTGGTCGGTCTTGGTGCAGGGTTGGTGAAGTGGATGGAAAATTGTTGCAAATGGGCTATGCTGATGGGGGTGTGATAGGTCAAATGCAAGACACGGTGGTGCGTATTCGATTTGCTTATGAGAATGGCAGTCTGGGAAAGGGGTTTTATCGTGATGTGGTAAAAATTGCCTTGATGTGTGATGGATGAATAAACATGAAGTACTTCTTGGACTTGGATGTTATGGTCATGGCGGTTTGCTTTTTATGGATGCTCTACCTAAGTAATAAATTCCATGGAGGGTGCAGCTCTACTGACCAACAAGAATATTTATCATATATAAGGTGGGGTGATGATAAACATGGTTGGGTGTTTGGAACCTATGGTTGATTCTTGTGGAGAAATGATGTCAGGATATTCAAAGCTTCTTTGGAAGCCTATAATGTTGGGGGTAGAATGATACTTTCTCTTGTACCTTCTGTGGCTGGGCTAACCTATGATTTTTCGTGCCTGTCTCACTTGCAACCAATACCACGAGTGAAAACATATTTTCCATTCAAATGTATTGAAAATATCATTTAATGAAAAGCAACAGTGCATACCTGTCGTGATTGAAAAATGATTTTGTCTGAGGCATGGATGTGTGAAGCCTATTGAGGATGTGATGAGGTGTTGATCATTGTGCTGCTTTCAGTTTGCAGTTGGGCGTTATGAGCTCCCGTTATGGTGTGTCGAATAATTCGAAAAGGGAGACATATAGGTCAATATGGCTCATTTTAGTTAATTTGTGTCATTTGAGAGTTGTGAGGTCAGAGCTGAGCCCTTGATGTCGAACCTTTATTGTCATTGTAGTCAACCTGTGTACTCGGGATTCTCGCCGTTAGTGCTAGGTAGGCCCCTGAACATCCTGTAACTTAATTTTTCAATTTGGTCTAGGTGGGGGTTTGTACAAAATAGGTTTGTATGGACCCTGGCTCTTTTTTGGCCTTGGTTGCGTAGGCGATCAAGGTACAGGAGCGCAGACTCCGCGGGAAAATGAGGTTTTTTGCAGGGGTCTATCTTTGAGACAAGCGCACAATCACTACACATGTATAGGAAACATGTGTGGTGATAAGCCTAAGTAAATTTTTGTTTAAATTTTTTGATTTTTTGATTTGGTGTCACTGATTTGATTGTGTTTGGTGATAGGATGTTGTGGTGAGAGAGTGATTAACCTGATCTTTGCATGGTTGTGGCACAGGATACCAATGCATGGAGGTTGTTAGCATAGTCAGGTCTTCTCAAATTTCTAGAGAATGACCTCCTGAGATTGCATGATCGCCATCTGTGCTTCTTGGTCTATTGCTGGAACAAGAGGTGCAAGGTGATGGTCCTGCACGGGAAAGCATCCCTATCCGTCCAGAGAGGGATATCTATTTTGTGACCAACTTGCTGCCTCAGGGTGAGGCACTTCCACACCCACTCACGCTTGGGAGGGTGGCTTTCTGGCGTTGTTCAGCGTAGCATTCTAGCGGAGCGCCACTTTCACAGGGATGCATCCTCATTGCATCAGTCACCGATATAGTTGAGCGATGTGCCTTAGCTATGATCGTACAGTTGACAGGGTTGTCATCTCCACAGAGGGCATCAGGACCCCAGATTGGCATTTTGCACCGAATTTGGGCCTACCATTTTTATGATTGGGCATGCCACGTTTACGATGGCATGGTCATGCAGTTGGGGAAGGTCGCGGAAGGATCTTCCAAATTATTCACCTATACTAGCCTCCTTTGTATCATCATGTTTTAGAGGGTGGTATTGTTGTGACCCGTCGTGCATGTTCCTATTGGGCCTCGCTAGGACCCTTAGATGAGGCGATGGGGGCCGATTGTTACACCATTTTTTGGTCATCTAAACTATTGTTATTAGATGGACCCAAGTACACCATGTAAGACCAATTTTACCCTAAGTAAAATTGCATTCACTATGAAAAATAACCTAGTAAACCGCCTTTATTAAGTTTTTATGGTCTAAACAGGAAACCCCATGAGGAAATATGAAATAAATCTACATTTGTTTGATTCTCTTCAAGGAATAATTAGTTAAAAAATATTTTAATTAATATTCTTGGTTATATTTAACCCAAAACAGGGAAATTAACTAGATAAATCATTATTTGTCTTATTATTTCCTAAGAATAAGTATTTAAACCTTATTTAAATAATATTCTTTGTTGAATATGACTAAATCACCCTTAAATAATTAAATAAATCATTATTTATTCGATTATTACTCAACCACATCCTTAAAATGATAAATAAATCATTTATTTATTTATTATTTAGAAATAAAGGGATTTGACCCAAGTCAAATTCCTTTTCCCTCCAACAAATATAATAAAATATTCCATAAAAGTTGGATCTTGATTTGGTTAATAATATTTCAATTATGCACCAATATCTAGACAAACTCAATATTTTGTTATAAATACAAGGGTTTTCCCATTCATTTACCACCTTTTGTTGCCTAAAGATCACTCTGGACTTTTGGTATGACTTTGATCCACCATCATAGTCATATTTTGCTACCATTTTTGTCTCGGTTTTCTACACCATCAAGAGCGAGGAATTTTAGATCTGAAGTGCTGAGGACTTACAAGAACCCATCCCATTGAGGAGAACTGGTAACACCCTTCTGTGTTTTCCTCCCAGTTGCCATTAATACAAAATTCATTCAACATATTCTTGTCTTGTCTATTGGATGCATGGAGTAAATCTTGTTTTTTCTACTGCTTAATGTCTTCTAATGCATAGATCTAGATTTTTGCAGCATTTATCTTGATCACCTAACTGCAGATCTTAGGATATTGGCAGCCATATTTGATATTAGGGTTTTTTGTTATGGATAGCTAAAGTGGTATTTTTTCGTATGCTTGGAATTAAGATTCATACTAACAACTGGTGACTCCACGTGGTTTTATGATTACGATCGCTGTCATTTTTCTGATCCTTGCATATCCAGCTGCTTCAAACCCCAAGATTTCTCTTCAACCCTTTTTTTTTGCTTTTCTTGATGTTGTTTTCAACCTATAAAACCCTAAAACGATAAAAATTCTAACTTCCGTGTGTTTTCGGACCTATTGTGCAGGTGACAGACATCAGCCGCAGCTGAGACGAAAATTTATTCTTAAATCTACCGCCGAGAGTGCCGGAAGTGCAGGTTACACTATTTGGCCCAGAAACTGCAACCTAGAGCTTCAGGAAGCAGGAATCAGCCCAAAAACTGGGACCTTCGTTGAAAACAGGTCAGAAACTGCGACCTGGATTTTTTGAAGGGATTTTTATGAAATTTTTTTGGGTTTGTTTGAGCCTCTGTTCAAGGTTGTCTGACCTCCACTTCGCCCGTTTTGGACCTGTACTTGTTATTTTTTTCTCAACTAAGTGGGAACCTGGCCCCCTAGGGCTTCAGTACCCTCCACTTTTTGTGGAAGAGTTTTTGCTGTTGCAGGTTGTCTAAAATTTCAGAGTCTTCAGCCTTTTTTTAGATCTGATACCTCACCTTCAGTTCTGCTTCAGATCAACTTGTTATCCATCCAAATCACCTCATTTAGTTTTTTTTTGGTTTTCCTTTAGGGTTCACTCTGTTTCCTTCCAGGAGATAGCCTTTTGCCACCTTTTTACAACAATTTTTCCTCTGATTTGTTGTTGTTTTATGCACCACTTTCTAGCAGATTTTGTCCTTTAGATCCCTGTCCCTCCTGACCTTAGATATATTAGCCTTTTTAGTGTGTTTTGATTAGTTTTTTACTCACCTATATACTAGTTTTTGAGAGATCCACCTCCTTGGGTTTAGATTATTGCATTATTAGCTGTTTATTCTCTGTTGTTGCAGACTTATATATTGTCATTTGCAGGTTTATTTACAACTATACAACACACTTTTTACTTTTTTCTCTTCAAACGTCTGGGTTTAAAAATTAAAATTTACACACTTCACACACACACCCTAAGCGAAAAAGGGCTTGCTTAACACCGCCAAGAAAAGACTCTAAAAATATTTACAATTGAAGCTTTTGATGCGTGAATTTGAAATCATTACATTTAGTCATGTACCTAGAGCACAAAATCACTATGTAGATAGCATTGCAAACCATTTTCTAGATTTCCATTTAGCACACGCATTTAACACAAGCAAATAACATAAAAATATCAAAACGATGCATATCCATAATATGTGTCGTATAAAATGTTTTAGCGTCCATCCACTCTAATACATATGACATGCCCATAGCATGTTACAAAACTCAAAACTGGGGGCACCACCTACCCCTATACACTAATCACTATCTAAAGGATCCCGAGCCAATGGCTCTGCTCCCACGGCTCGTAGATCACGCATACCCTGTCTGGCCATCACCATGCGCCGCATGACCCCTCACCACTCAAAGGGTAGACCAATACATGGCTCTATGTACTAGTCATGTAAGTCTTACCAGCCGTGCTCTGAAACATAGGTCAGAAGCCTCTCACATCTATGATGGATGTCCTCTAAGAGGGCTATTGCATTCTCATTTTGTTGTGCCCTCGGTCCGCTAGGTCCTACGGTCCCCGATACTCCAGGTCATCCCATATATCCAGCTGATTTTACCAGTGTTGTATCTGCATACCAAAAGTGAAATAATTAGTACCACATATAATATTCTAGATCTTTACATGCACATAAAAAATTAGCAATTTGTCACTTACCATCGGGCCCCCATATTCGACTAGGCGGCAGTGGCAAATCCGGGTTCCCACAATAACTCATCCCACTATAGGGATAGTCGTTTATATATAGTGGCATATGATCCCAATGAACAAAGAACTCAGGTTGGAACACCCGTCCAACTGCCCCACCTCCTCCTCTGTATAGTAGTCACCTCCACCGGCGCATCCTAAGCTCTCTCGGGCCCCCATATTGGAGCTGTATACGAGGTCAAAGTGTCAGGATCTTCTCAAAGAAGAACGAGCACAAAACTGTACCATATGCACAGTCATGGTTCACTTGTCATTTGCATAGCGATAACTGACATTTCAATGACGACATCATCATCTGGGCCCACCCATAGTAGGTCCCACTCAAAACACTCTCTAGAAGCATCATCTGCCCCCTAGTGATGTGATGTAGTTCCTGGTTTCCTAGGATCCGCAGCACCACTACGGCCACAACGCGGGTCTCTAACCTCTCCAAATCCCCGATGGGTATCTGAATCCCCTTGACTTGGAGACCTGGTCGGAAATGGCTTTCTACAAACTCTATGACATTCCACCCCCACGGTATTATTGGCTGAGTATTCCCTACCATCCCAAGTGGTCGGAGACCAGTCAGGAAATATATATCCTGGACCGTCAACTCGATCCAGTGCCCCTGCACTATAAAGACCTCATGGTTCGGATCCCAATAGCTAACAGTCTAGGCCAATAAGGGCTCTCCATAAACTTTAGAACCCCAAACCTGGCCAATGCACTGTGGACACCTTCATCCTCCCGGATCTCCGACTGTAATGCGCCCAGGTCTCTCTCTCTCTCCAGTTGATTCATAATTCTACCATATCTACAAAAAACCATCATATTTTTCAGTATACAGATAGGAAAGACTATATGTCATCATAAAAATGCAGTGCTCAGCAAAAAAAAAAAACAGCACAGAAAAACCCCTCCCTGACAGGTCACACTTTTCAGGCCCAAACCTGGGACTGGTCACAGTTTTTTGCTCAAAACCTGCTACCTAAGTCACACTTTTTGCCCCAAAAAGTGTGACCTAGCTGTGAAGAGGAGCAAGGTTCTATTCCTGAGCCCTGGGGACCTAATCTGAACTTTCAATCCACTAAAAAGAAAGAGTAGGGTTAGGCCTCTTGGCAACTAACGGATCTCGATTCCAATGGTCAGTTTGTCCACTACGATCGCAGCAAGATTTAGGGCCTTCTCTCCTCTCTATATTCACCACAACTCCACATGCAAATGAGTGAATTTGGAGGGAAATTTCCTTATTAAAAGAGAAACCCCTGATTTTTCTTTCACCTACTGTGGCTAAACCGTAGCTCCGTTTACCAAACCGAATGTACCATTGGAAAGCTCTCACCGAGCCCTCAAATGGGTATCTGTTAGTTGTTAGTGATTTGGTATTTCACCAGGACACATTTTTTCCAAGAACCGTCACTTCACCCCTCATCAAAATCGAATTTCTTCACTTGCAACACTCGTACTAGGGGCACCACTTTGCTTCCATACTTGTCCACGCTCGTGTCGACTATCGTCGTGAGTTACCATCTTGTACTCATGTTTTTATGGTCCCCATTGGACCTTTTGTGTGTGGCAGCACCATCGAGTCACCCTTGTTTAGAGCATCCGAGTTGAGTCATCATTGCATTCATGGAGTCTATCCCGAGTCTCTTTGCATCCCGCTATAGTCCTCCATCCTTCATTTCTTGGTCCCTCTCTCATGTCGCACATTATGACCTTCAGTCCTACTGTCCCCTATCCCTCATGATATTTTTTCAGTCGCTGCTAGGCCATCCATGCCCTTTATGGTGTAACAAGGGAAGTCGACATTCCACTACTCATTACCCCCCATTTCATCATGATCATTGGTGTCAGTCTGTCAGTCGCTCTACTATTTTCTCTCATGTCTTAGTTGAGGATCCCTTATTGCCTCACCTATGGCAGACCTCCTTCTATCGACATCAACTCATTCATTCTAGAAGATAGGTCTAGAGGGCGGTGTACCTTGGTTCCAGCTTCCACTCTTGTTCGGTGCCTTGGATCAGGCCAAAGGACTCCTTATTTCCCTTTGACTTGATTGTTTCTCAGTTCCAGCTCCTTTTAGCATGATCGAGATCCATATACATGATGGTTCAGTGATGCAGAAACTGATATTGTGGATTCTCGGGTGTGTGTAAGATGTCTCAGCCCTCATGAGGGGGTGGCCCTATAGGTAGCCCCCCACATACCCAGATGAACTCTTCATTACAGCCTTTGATGCAACTCCATACATTTGATGATGCGGCCTCAGCCGCTTGCAGCGCCTTTTTATTTGAAAATATCAGTTAGATTTTCAGAGCCCTTTCCTATTTTCAGGGGCATCTGGGTTGTATTTATATTTCATGTACTCAAATATTATTGTACAAGTCCTGGCTGTTATCCGAAGCACAATATGTATGTGGGATTCATTATCTTGTTGTTTATCTGGCTCATGTTTATGCCAGCATATACTATATTGTTCAGTCCATTGTTTACTGGATGCCTTATTCTTTGTACTTTGTCTTGGCAGGCATAGGTATGCCTCCCCTGCCGCCTATAGCACAACTTCTCACTCATAAAAGAGACGTGTCACACCTATAAGTCTCACCTCCTCAGGGTGTAGTCCTTTCAGCGCTTTGGTCTACCTTGTAATTCTCTCTCTTTGACTTCCCCTTCAGTGTCTAGTGATTGAGTTCTTACAACGTACTTCGGTCATACGATTAGCTCCTAACACTCCCACGCTGGGGGGGAATCTGTTACACCATTTTTTGGCCATCTAAACTATTGTTATTAGATGGACCCAAGTACACCATGTAAGACTAATTTTACCCTAAGTAAAATTGCAGTCACTATGAAAAATAACTTAGTAAACCACCTTTATTAAGTTTTTTATGGTCTAAACAGGAAACCCCATGAGGAAATATTAAATAAATATAAAAAAAAAATTATTTTCGTCAAGGAATATTTAGTTAAACAACACTTTAATTAATATTCCTCGCTAATTCAAAACAGGGAAATTAACTAGTTAAATCATTATTTATCTTATTATTTCCTAAGAATAATTATTTAAACCTTATTTAAATAATATTCTTTGTTGAATAACACTAAATCACCCTTAAATAATTAAATAAATCATTATTTATTTGATTATTACTCAACCACATCCTTAAAATGATATATAAATAATTTATTTATTTATTATTTACAGATAAAGAGATTTGACCCAAGTCAAATTCCTTTTCCCTCCAACAAATATAATAAAATATTCCATAAAAGTTGGATGAGATTTGGCTAATAATATTTTAATTATGCACCAATATCTAGACTAACTCAATATTTTGTTATAAATAGAAGGGTTTTCCTATTCATTTACCACCTTTTGTTGCCTAAATATCACTCTGGATCTATACTTTTGGTCTGACTTTGATCCACCATCATAGTCATATTTTGCTACCATTTTTTTTTGGGTTTTCTACACCATCAAGAGAGAGGAATTTTAGATCTGAAGTGCTGAGGACTTACAAGAACCCATCCCATTGAGGATAGCTGGTAAAACCCCTCTGTGTTTTCCTCCTAGGTGCCATTAATACAAAATTCATTCAACATATTCTTGTCTTGTCTATTGGATGCATGGATTAAATCTTGTTTTTTCTACTGCTTAATGTCTTCTAATGCATAGATCTAGATTTTTGTAGCATTTATCTTGATCACAGAATTTCATATCTAAGGATATTGGCAGCCATCTTTGCTGTTAGGGCTGTTTATTATGCACAACTAAAGTGTTATTTTTTCGTACGCTTGGAATTAAGATTCATACTAACACCGGTGATGCCCCGAGGGTCGCTACTGGGATGGGACCATAGAGGCATGGTTCGAGGAGAACCCCCAAATTTTCCTAGAGTTCACATACCCTGTGATGGAATTTCGGGGAGATCTAGATATGGGTCTTCCTGTTGGTCACATGTGGGGCCCTACAGGTATGATTTTTTATGTTTTTTTTTGCATTTTTTGAGTATTTTTAGGATGTGTATATTTATATTTCTATTGTGATGACACTGACACTATATTTGTTTCTCTTGCAAATGTGGTATTAGTTGGACATCCTACTGCTCACTTGGTGGGACACCAACCCCTTAGGAGGGTTCCAGGCAGAGCGGCTCAACCCGAGGGTGGGGGCCAGGGTGCCAGTGCTAGACAACCTCAGGGTGGAGGGTTGGGGTATGGTGATGGCCACTCGGGGGAGGGTCGCAACTCAACTGTTGCTGAGTATGGCATTGTTTTTGCTCGTGCTGAGGCGGCAGAGGTGTGAGTCGTAGAGATCGCGGAGCAGCTAGCTGCTTCTGAGGCTCGATCCACCAACTTAGCTTATGCTTGGGGTCGAGTGGAGAGATTGAACTAGGGTATGTCAACCTGAGGTTTTGTAGATGACTTTGATGATACTTGGCTCGAGGCACTGATGGCTCAGGAGAGGGGATATCATCTGACACTACATCATGTGGCACTTTCTGTTTTGGTTGTTGCCCCAGTTCTAGCACCGGGTGCAGTTGTGGATCCAGATGACCCACCTGGAGGGGCTCAACCATAGAGATGCTTTGTATTCATGGGAAGCACCTATTATGAGGATGCTTCCCTTATTTTTGAGGACATGTATATATATATTTTGGCTAACCTGTGGGTCAGAGACATGACTTGTGTATTCTGACTCACAGATATTTTTGGTATATATAAGAGATATGTATTTTTTGCGGCTCTTGATGTTGTTTCTATGGTTATATGATTTGAGGGATGATGTGTATCATTGATTGGATCTATATTTTATGTTTTTTTTGTTTTATGTACGATGGTTTATATGTGATGTGTTCCAATCTAGAATGTGATTAGCTATGCGATCAACTGTTGGATTTGGATTTCTTGGTATATGTGTGAATGTAATATGATCAAATTGACAACTAAATCTTCTTACATGAAAATATTTTCTAAATAGTTTGGAATCTCGTACTTCAAATTCATGGTTTAACTCATAAACTACTAGCTAGGAATAAAGGTAGATATCCAGATGGTGAATGCCTTAGTTGAAGGTGTCGCTCATTAGACCGATGACTACATCATATTTTGCTTGATTATTGGTGGCTGATCTAATGCATACTCCTTTGGTGAAGAATGGTGATAGGTCAGGATAGTAAATGGCCCAGGTGATTGCTGCTAGATTTTGAGACCATCACGATACTCCATCAGCGAATCCAAAATAATGGTTGGGGAAACAATCCATCTATGACACCAAATCACCTTTTAGAACAATTCTATGATGTTTGTAATTATCAAAAAATAGATTTTATTACATTCATCTTATCTCTAGGGTTAAGGCCTAGTGCCCCTTATGGGTAAATTTTTTTGAGGTAGAGCCCATTGACATGGTTAGCTAGGCATGTTTCGTCAGGCTCTAACATGATATATTCCCCCTTGAGGAGGCAATGTTTTATGACATAGGGACCTTTTCGGACCTTTCCATAGTGTTTCAAACATATAGGGTCCTAGGGCCTCTTTTTCAACATCGTAGCAAAGGACTAACTCTCCCTCGGTAAATTAAAGAGGGGTGATGTTGACATAAAATGATTCTTTTACCCATTTTTTATGGGCCTCGTTATGTTGGAGTGATTTTCCTTGAGTTTTATCGATGAGTTCTAACTATACCAATCGTTGCTCTAGAGGTTCGGTATCATCGATGAGTTCGTTGGCAGTGTATAAGTTGGGAATTTCGTGTTCAAGGGGAATGACGGCTTTGACCCAATACACCAACTAGAAGGGTCTGAATCCCATTGAATTTTTCATTATGGTGTGGTATTCCCAGGGGGTGGAGAAAACCATGTGGTGCCATTTTTTCTTATGGTTATTCACCATACGTTGTAACATTGTTTTGAAAACTTTGTTTCTAGCTTCTACCTGTCCATTGGACTGAGTATAATATGGTGATGCAAATTTGTTTATGAATACTAGGTGGGAAGATAGATCCTAGAATACTTCGTTTTCTAAGTGCTTTCCGTGATCGGAGACTAAATATTCCAGAACACCAAATCGAGCGATGACATGGTTGAACAGAAACCGTGCCACGGTTTCTGCCGTGTTGTCATATGTTGGCATGGCTTCTGCTCATTTGGTGAAATAGTTGACGATGACGATGATGTACTTGTGGTTGCCAGATGATGCGGGTTCGAAAGTTATGAATTCAATCCCCCATTTGCAAAAGGGACCGACTACAATGACCAGGTGCAAAGGAGCGGGAGGTTATCTTACATTATGAGTGAAGTGTTGGCATCGCTTGCATATTTTGACTGTTGTGCTGTAATCGTGAAATAAGTTGGGAAAAAAATATCCTGCCCATAGGAATTTTTGGGCATTAGCCATTCCGGACATGTCATTGCCACAAAATCCACTATGAAAATCCTTGAGGGCTTGCTTAGCTAAGTCATTTTTGAGGAATCGGTGTAGGACTGTATTGATGCCCAGTCGATAAATGACATCCCCGTGAGGAGGTATCGGGGGGCCTGATGGCATATGAAACTTCGGTCATCACATGTGAACTTTGGATTGAACTTTTGGGTTCGTAAAAATAGGAGGATATCATCGTACCAAGGATCGTTAGTCATCACTAAAATGATGTGTTCGTCTGGTAGTGAGTCATTGACTGGGAATTCTTTGGTCTGACTTGGAAGGTTAGTGATGAACTCGGCTAAGATCAATGATTTATTTCTTTTGGGGGAGATGAATTGTAAGTCAAATTATTTTAGTATGACTATCCAATAAGCATATTTGTGTTTCATCAAACGGTGAGTCAGCAGGTATCTCATGGGCTTGATAGCTGTGACTATTGTGGTAGTATGAAAGATGATGTAATGTCGAAGCTTCTGGATAGCGTGTATAAGGTCCAAGGAAGTTTTTTCTCCAGGTTCATATCTTAACGTGGGGCCTGATAAATTTTTACTAACGTAATAAATTATGTCCTCTCTGCCATTGAGACCATCTTCAATGAGCACCCTGGCTAAGGCATTTTCTGATTATGACAGATATAGGGTGTAATATTTTTCATAATTTGGTGGGCTGATCAATGGGGCTGAAGATAGTGTGTCTTTCAACACCTCAAATTATTTTTGGGCCAGATAGTCCCATTTGAATGGGATATCCTAACAGAGAAGGCATAAGAATCCCTGCAGGAAAGTGGTCTAATCTAGCACAAAGTGTCTCAGGAAATTAGCTATTCCCTACAAGCTCTCGAGTTGCTTGAGGGTTCGAGGTGGAGGCACCTCTTTGATAGCTTGGAATTTGAGGGGGTCCACTTTGATCCCTTATTGGGATAACTATGAAACCTAAAAGTCAACATGCGCTGACACAGAATACATGCTTGAGAGGGTTCAAGCTTAGGTTGTATTTCCAACATCTTTGGAATACCAACCGTAAATCCTCTAGATAAACTTTTCACTTCTTGGATCAAACAGTGAAGAAATCCAAGTAAGCGAGGATAAGGTGAGATATGTCATGGAATATATAGTTCATGGCTTGCTGAAGGGTGTCTCCAACATTTTTAAGACCGAATGGCATAACTCGGTATGTGAATGTGTCCCACGGGGTGGTGAAGGCGGTCTTGTACCGGTCGGTATGCCAAAATTGAATTTGGTTGTACCCTGAGAAGCCATCCATGAAGGAGAGGGCCTCATGCCCAACGCATGCATCGATGACTTGGTTGTTGAATGGTGCAAGGTAGTTGTCTTTTGGAAAAATTTTGTTTAAATCTCAGAAATCGGTACAAGCTCGAATGGTGACCTATTTTTGCATGACAAGAACAAGGTTGGAAACCTAGGATGTATAAGCTATGGTGTATATAAACCTGGATTTGTAAATCTTGTTGATTTCTCGCTTGATTTATTCTGCCTTAGATGGGTGCAATTGACGTTGTTTCTAGCGTATTGATGGTGTGTCGAGTCAGGTGTTGATATGCTGCTCTACTATAATGGGACTAAGCCCTAGAATTTATGTGTAATCCCATGCGAATATGTCTCTATATTCTTGCAATGATTTTGTGTAAGAGATTAATTCATCTAGGGAATATTTTTCCCCCAGCAAGATTTCTTCAGTTTTTTCAGGTTTTCTAGAGATATTCACTTTGATGGTTGGTAAAATATTGGACATGTTTCCTTCTTTAAACGCGTCGGGCACCAGGATGGGATGTTTAAACCAATAGAATTTCCCAGATGGAAGGAAATATTTTGACTCAACTGTGTATATCTCTTGGTTTTCTGGTTGGTTTGGGCCGAATGTATTTTCGGGAAGAAAGAAGGAGTGGTGATGCATTGCATCCCACGGACAATTTGGTTCCGTCATGGCCTCCAAAATATCCTCGTCTGAATGGAACAAGGTATCTAAGGCGAGGTGAGTTTTCTTGAGGCCATGAGGAGGTGGTTCCATCCTAACGGTATTGGTTGACATACATGAATAGGATTCCATAGTTGAGGTAGTGTAATGAGATAAGGTCGACAGGCTGCAGATGGATTGAATTTGCATCGTCGATGGTACAATCACTTTCGTAATTGTAGCGGTCTTGACACCAATGACAGATGAGAAGACAAAACGAGTCAAGGTTCCTATGCCTGATGAGATGAATCATATGTGGTGTTGCGTGTCGTCGATAGTGGGTGGTGGATGAATTTCCATTGTGAGAGTTTGTATGAGGGTAAGTTTAGGTTCCTCACGTGGCATACTAAGGGTACTTGCACTTTCCTGGATTTAGAAGCTATGTTGGGTGTAGAGGTGCGTGAATGTTTCCATTAAGGGGCATGATTATGTTTTGTGATTATGGCCAATGCATATGGTGCACAATATCACAATTATTATTGAGTAGATGGTATGAGAACCAACGCTACTCTTTTTCCTTGAAGTGGACGCTCACAAAGGATCAGGCGTTGGGCCCCAGGGATAATTTTAAGGATGGAAAATTATCTTGAAGTTTAAAAAATTGGCGAATCTAACTAGTCCCTAATATGCAAACTATAAAATTTTTGTTGATGTATTTGTAAAATTATTCAAATTTATAATGATATTATATATATTGTTTATATAATTTTGGCGATTTTTAACGTAAAATAATTTTATATTGTAAAATTTGGGTGAATCAGTTTTATAAAAAAATGGAAATTGGCGAATCTTTTTTTTGGAAAAACCATGGAAAATTAGCCCACTTGTGAATATTAGCCCCTAAAATTTTCCATGGCGTTGGGGCATGGTCCTGCTTTTTCCATATCTGATTTTTTGGTTTCGAGAGGTCTAGCTCCTTCAAGGATTTTAGACATAATGCTTCTCTTGCCGCTCGTAGCCTTGGGAGGTACTCAAAATTCATTGTATGGTGGAATTGTGAGAAAATCTTACAATAGCAGTGTGTGATATTCTCTTGATTAGAGAGATGGATCTGCGGGATGGGGAAGAGCATACGAAATTTATTCATGAGGTGCTTCAGTTCATTACAAGGATTGAAATTGTGGTTGATTCTATCACATAGCCCGCATGCCATCCTGGGCTGGACCTGAGCCTTGCTAGGTTGGTGCGTTGATTTAGTTCTCCAAATTCTTTGGTATTGGTGGGGGGCAGGTTGTCGAGGGGCAAGTTGCCTTGCATTTGGTTCTCTTGGCTCTAGACTAATGTTATCCAGCGGTGTGTCTCTAACGAGCGAATGATGTCTATTAGCGGACGCACCTAGGAGATATAGGTACAGTGTCGACACTGATGGTTGCCTTGGCAGACCAGACAAGGTTGTCGTTCGTTGGTATTATCTTCCCTCTAGGTTGTGGAAGTGATTGGATACCATATGCGAAGCGCTTCCAGGTCTGAGCATTGGGCAACAAAATGGTTGTGTGCATTTCATAATGTGTAAGTTGGTCTCATCCGTGGAGGGTGGTTGGGGGTGACCAAATTCCCCCTGACTGGTCTCTTTTCTGCTGACATGAAGACAATGGACGTGGATGTCACTTCCTCTTGCGTTGTCGAGATTTCCATGGATTCCGTATCCAATCCCTCTGCTAGGAAGAGGCGCATTATGGCCATGCATAGGCAGTTTAGTGCTGAACAGAATTGGGGTATATAATGGCAATGACGAACTGCGTAGTCGCTAGAACATACCCAACATGAATACTGGACTACTAGGAGGTCGTCTGATCAAGGTGGATATTGCTGGCCACCCGCCTATTCCACTTGGACTCCACCATTGTTTCTTTCAGTTTTTTAGTCTCCTTAATTGTAGCACAAGTTACTATTTTTTGCAGTTTTCCGGGTCCTGAACTTTCGGAGCCGTTTTGAGGCCCTAAACTACGTTTTTTGGGCATCCAACCTCCAAAAAAGATGAGCTTATTCTAGATTTATTATTCATAGTTAACAGTTGTAGTCCTTGGATAGATATTTCTAACGATGTATCATGTGCATCAAATGGAGATATTATGCCAAAGTTACCACCCCGGGAAATTGATGTACCAATTTACCCAGACGAGGCCCATATTTTGGCGTTTCATCTCCTAGGGTTAGTTTTTTTGATGTTTAGGGTTTTCTATTGTTTCTTAATAATATATAGGACTTTGAGCCTCATTGTAACATAGAGTTCAGAGGCCTGTAGCCACCACATCTCTTCTCAGAGATAAGCTACCAACGCCCTAGCTATTTTATTTCCATTATGTCTGTAAACAAATCTTAGTTATTTCATATTAATGAAATTAAGTTTTATTTCCAGTGCATATTTGTATTTATGGTTATATGTGTATTTTATTACCTTCCTGCATAAATTTGGACAAGTGGTATCAGAGCGATATGATCTTTCTCGATCCTTCTTTGCATGTCCCCAACAAGGTCAGAGTATAAGGAGTTAGGGCTCGATCTGGTTCAACCTTTGCAAGATCAGCCTCGTAAACCCTGACGGCTGCCTATGGGGATGAAAAGAAAGATGAGGGAGCAAGATATACCATCAAAATATTGCTCAAGGAGGCCCTTTAAAAATAAAGGAATGTGATGATGGATAACTTTGTGCAGATCCTTCAACAAATTCCCATTGGCAGCGCATCTGCATCTAGCAGCCACTCTAGAGGTGCAAACCCTTTTAAGGTACAAGTAAACTTTTACATTCCCATATTTGATGGAAAAATATATGAAAATGCTTTAGATAGATGGTTGAATCTATTAAAAGGATATTTCTTGGTTCATGACTTTTTCGATCAGGAGAAGATTATCTTTTCACTACTCAAAGACGCCCCGCATGTCAGGGACTAGTGGGAAACCTACACTGAGAAAAAGGACAAG
Source organism: Pinus albicaulis (assembly GCA_034641835.2). Classification (NCBI taxonomy): domain Eukaryota; kingdom Viridiplantae; phylum Streptophyta; class Pinopsida; order Pinales; family Pinaceae; genus Pinus; species Pinus albicaulis. Next base: position 1,362,538,477 of record CM076577.1, read on the forward strand.
GGGGAACCCTCTCTATTCTCAGTCTTACTCACTTGGAATTATTTCCGAGATGCCATCAAGGAACAATATTATCCCGTGGGGAGCTATGAGGACAAGTACATACAATGGACTACGTTGCGGCAACAAACGGATCAAGATGTGCATGAGCTAACGAATATGTTCCATACCCTGTGCACAAAATTGGGTATCAAATATTTGGAGAAACATTTGGTGTTGAAGTATTGCAGTTGTCTTCACAGATACATTTATTACAAAATGGATCTCCTCTACATCTCCTCTCTTGGTACGACATACTTGTATTCTTCCAAGATACAGCAAACATTCAAACAGAAGAAGTGAGACTTTGGATCTGCAAACCAAAATAAAGTGAAATGTTATCACAAAATTGCACCTGACAGGCTGCTAATCATACAATCTCATGTAACTGTTTCAAACCAATATTTTGACTAAAGCTTAGCCTCTTCAGTCTGAGAGGGCTCTCTCAAAGGTTAATGATATTGAATAAATATTTATTTAGATGGCTAACTCTACTTGGAAAACAACTTGCTTATGATGAATATAGGTTAAAAATAGTATTAGTATGGAAACATCGGGCTTATGGAGTCAACACTTTCAGTGATTCAGTAGTGAGTTCACTTGACATGGAAGTTGAGGCAGGTAAGAGTTAATACACGCACACACATGAAATAGGAAAATACACAGTCAATTCAACTATAAAGGAAATCAGAGCATTACATGAATGAATTAGGAGTATTAAAGATGAAAACCACTGCAAATGATACACATAAAAGATATAGATAAGATAGGTTGGCACTAAAAACTCAATCAAAATCTCAAGTTGGTCAAGAAACAAGTCTCTGTATTACTGAAACAGTCATATTACATAAAGCTACAGTTTTGTCAAGAAATATCCAACCCTTGACAAATTCAACCCTCTTCCATTTAATAGACTTGTTACATCATGAGATGATCTGCCTCCTGGCTAGATTCATCGGATTTTTGCCTAATGACACCTTGCATAACCATAAAACATCTATTTAATGAGAAATTGATAGTCATATTCCTAATAGGACTCAAACTGTTCATTATTACATTTAAAATACTTATATCTAAAAAAAATTACATCTTTGACAAATATTCTTTCACATGTTCGAATAGGGGTGATGGGACTCATCACTACATGACCTCTTAATTGACCTCCTCTAAAAATGGAAACAAACCCTGTTTGTTACTAAAACTGGTCTTCATTTCAACAAATGATTTGGCTGGTAGTTTGTCTTTATTTCATGGTCTTTAAGTGTTGAATAATTGCTTTCATGGTCCTTTAATGCTTGGATAATATCCATCTATCCAAAGATTCCCAAAAACCTTCTTAAAAAGCTCCAACACAATACGCTACGAAAATAAGACAGCTTTGTAGCGTACTTTCGTAGCATTGCAAAAATGCCATTTTCGATCAATGTTTTTGGTTCTTTCCTTCTACATGGTATTTATTCTTCCTTGATATATCTCCCATACAAATTTCACCTCTTGACAGCTCCCAAAACTGGTTCAAAAAGCAAAAAGAAAGCTATAGTAGTTTCATAGCATTTTGTTGTTCTTCAAGCCTATGCATGCTATGAAACTACTGAAAACTGTAAAAAATCCAGAATTTTGTGTAACTTCAAAACTCTGCCTTCTAAGTGAAAAAACTTAGTTTCTAACATTCCATTAGTCTTCAAAACCATAAACCAACTTACACTATGACTCTTGAGGGGTTTCTTCCTCATTGATGATGAGTTGAGCAATTGGCTTCTCAACTACTGTCATTTTAAGACCTTTTTTCTCTAACTCCTCATGAATTAGTTCAATCTGATCTTGGAGGTCTTTGACTTGGTCTTCAACATGCCATGAATGCCTATGCATTTTATGGACCTCATCGAACTAATGAGGAACACAATCCATCTCACATTTCATATTTAAAATCACTTTGCAGATTTTTCCTGTTTTTTTTGAAAAATAGGTCTTAGGAAAAAGCTTATATCTCCGAATCCATGATGTATTTTTCACAACTCGAGGAGTTTTTTTTCAATAATAATTTTCTTAAGAAAACCCTCTCTTGGTTTTTTTCAAACCATCTCCAGCTGTCCAGAACCTGCATTTGAAAAACATGTGTAAAATAGGAAAAATCTGTTTTCTGAAAATAGCGATAAAATAAATCCTTGTATCTCCCAACTGATAGCACCTATGAGAAATGTGAGAGAGGTTATTTTTCATTATCCTGTTTTTGACAATAACCTCTCTTAGTATGTCCAAATTCATGTTTTATCATCCACAATATTCTCTTTAATCTTACTGCTCAAACAGTCCAAAAAAACATCCATTTCCTTGTTAGCTCGAGCAAAATTTCAAACAACTTGAACTGATCCATGCTTCAGCAAAGCTAGGGTCCTCCACGAATAGCTTAAGGTCCATGAGCTTCTATCTTATCCACAGAGCCTCCTTTTTTTTCTTTCTTGTACATGACCATATCCTTTTATAACCAAGCTTCCCTCTTAAAAAGGTGACACTTGGAAAGCCAAATTGGACATCAAGTTGTTTGATGTGCTGAAGCAGCTCTCAAAAAGTGATATTTAGATGTCTCACATGAAAGAATTAATTTTGAGTAAAAAATAGCAGTTTAGGATAAGGTTTTGTGTTTTAAATGACATCTCATGCTTAAATCATGACACACACATGCCAAAAGGGTAATGATGACCTCATACATGACTCTGTTTTTCCTGAAAACATAGGGTTCAGAGCGGAGCTCTTATCTCCATATCCTAGATAGATATTGAAAAAATGAAGGAGGTTTTTGTAGGTCATTATGTATTGAATAAAAAACTCTCTTGGTTTTTTGAAAACCATTTCCAACTATCCAAAATCGGCATTCTAAAAACATGTATAAAATAGGAAAAGTCTGCAGTCTGAAAGTAGGGCTAAAGGAAATCCATGTATCTCCCAATATATAGCACCTTTGAGAGAAGTGAAAGAGGTTATTTTTGTTTGATATGTTCTTGAAAATAACCTCTCTCAGTTTCTTAAAATACTTCTTTTTATTCCCAGAAACCGCCCTTGAAGTTGACTTCTCAAAGTTAGAAAACAGGGAAATGCTTCATATTCGCTACGAAACTAGCAACAACTTCGTAGCCTTTTTTGCCTATTTTACACTGAATTTGCTACGAAAGTAGGGATTCTTGGCTAAAATGACCTTTTTCAGAGTTTTAAGCTTGGGGAATCAAATATGTTAGCAAATGATGACTGATGGAACATGACGTGACCTATATGGCGATGGTGTTCAGATGAAATGAGGGTGGTCTTGAAACTTATGATACATTAAGTATGAAAAAATGAAATTTCCTATGCGAAATTGAAAAAGTTTTAAGGAGACCTTACCCTTTTGAGGAGTGAACTGTATGACCATGTTAAGTAATGACTCACAAAATTATGAGTGATAATAGTGGCTCCACTTTGGATGGTGTGCCCCTGTGGTACACCAAAGAACCTGTAGTTCTAGTGCCATCCATATTCTTGGAAATAAAAAATCTGAAATTTATGAAAACTTCGCTGAGCTCTTATGGCCTTCTCCTCGGGCTCAAGCTTGATGATTACTGCTGAAAAACTAATTTTTTTCCTATTGAAAAGATGCTCACTCAACTTTGAGCTTATTCACACACTCCTACCTACCCTAAGAGCTGCGATCTCCATTTTTAATTCAAGCAACATGAAACTTCCAATGAAGCTAGTCATTGATCCAATCTGACATTTGAACCTCTTGACTACACTTGAACCAAAATTAAACATGATACTGAAATGACCAAGGCAACATAAAATGTATCTGATCCTCATAATGAAAATATAACAGGAAATCTGGACTGTAGAACACTTCAATGTAGTCAGCTATAGGATCATAGAATACATAATCTATTTGATGATTCTGAAGACATTTAGAAGCTTTGGACAACACATATATTCTTTGCTTAACAACACAAGATTTCAGTTTTGTGCTATCAAATTGATTTTAAAACTGATTTTCAAAAGCAGGGTATTCTTCCTCAATCTCAAAAATGAAAGGTAGAAGCACCCTCTCTTTGTGTTCTGGCATTAAAAACTTTTTAAAAGACTGATCTTGATAATGAATACTATAATATTGAATTTGACCTAAAACTTCAATGTCTTTTTCAATGTTCTTAGTAACTTCATCCACAAATTGAATCTTATCTTCTTACTTGCACTCCAATGACTTCAGATTAGAAGAAAAGAATAAATAAAAACTTTCATCCACTTCCTCATTAGTGTGATTATCATTTGATGTAGGATGATGCAAGGATTTACATGAAGAATAAACATTCTCCTTTACGTGAGGATTATAGAAATTATCTTCCAGTATTTTCTCTTTTTGTTTGAAATGATTATCATATTATTGATGATCAAAACGCTGACAAGTCTACTGCAAATTTTCATGAAACTAAGAAGATGTACCATGATTTTCATAAATAAACTCCTTTTGGGTTTCATTTTCATCCAATAGAGAGGCTATCCTTTCTTCTTGGTGATGAAAGGGATTGTCATGAAGGGCCTCTAAAATTTCCTCATCCATAAACTCATCATCCTCATAAAAATTCTCCAAATATTTAATAAAACTCACACAATGTTTACAGTGGTCTTTAACCATCAACAATGAGGGATGACACTCTTCATACATCTCATAAAATGCAACATGGAAATCAGCAAGAGAATATAATGAACCATTTGGCAGGATTTCATACCAAGACAATGTTTTTCCTTCTAAAGTGACCATAAACATATTCATGAGACAATCCTAAGGGAACTGAACGTTAAGTTTGCATACATGCATATGGAATCTAACCAAATGAAGAGCAGAATTGTATCTATTTTCATCTTTAAATATGGGAAGGTCAGTTAACCATTCAACCTTTGACATAAGATTTGGAAAACCAGGGATGTGAGATCGATTCATAGGGTCATACCTGGAATTTATTCTTGAAATGGAACTGATCTTGAAACTTCATAAAACTACTGATCTTTAAGCAGTGGAGTCAGCTTCCAATTTATTATTTGAAGTGTGGAGTCGCCAAGGTAGATGAAACCTCGAACAGCTTCCTGAGCTCTTACTACCTTCAGAAGTTCAGCTTCAAAATTTTGGGAAAGTATAATCTTCAAGCTCTCGGCAGACGCACCAAAACGTTATCACAAAATTGCACCTTATAGGCTACTAATAAGAAAATGTCATGTAACTATTTCAAACAAATATTTTGACTGAAGATTAGCCTCTTTAGTCTGAGAGGGCTCTCTCAAAGGTTATTGATATTGAATGAAGATGTATTTAGACAACTAACTCTACTTGGAAAACAACTTGCTTATTATGAATATAGGCTGAAAATAGTATCAGTATGAAAACATTGGGCTTATGGAGTCAACACTTTCAAAGATTCAGTAGTGATTTCACTTGACATGGAAGCTGAGGCAGGTAATAGTTTTTAGTAGTAGTACACACACACATGAAATAGGAAAATACACCGTCAATCCATCTATAAAGGAAGTCAGAGAATTACATGGATGAATTCTGAGTATTAAAGATGAAAACCACTGCAAATTATACACATAAAAGATATAGATAAGATAGGCTGGAACTAAAAACTCAATCAGAATCTCTGGTTGGTCAAGAAACAAGTCTTTGTATTACTGAAACAGTCAAATTACATAAAGCTGCAGTTTTGCCAAAAAATATCCAACCCTTGACAAATTTGACCCTCTTCCCTTTAATAGACTTGTTACATCATGAGATGATCTTCCTCCTGGCTAAATTCATTGAATTTTTTCCTAATGACACCTTGCATAATCATAAAACATCTATTTAATGAGAAATTGACAACTATCCTAATTGGCAATCCTATTCCTAATAGGACTCAAACTGTTCATTATTACATTTAACAACCTTATCCCTAAAAAATTATACATATTTGACAAATATTATTTCACATGTTCGAATATGGGTGATGGGACTCATCACTACATGACCTCTTAATTGACCTCCTCTAGAACTGGAAACAAACCCTGTTTTTTACGCAAACTAGTCTTCATCTTCCACGAATGATTTGGCTGGTAATTTGTCTTTATTTATTGGCATTTAATTGCTAAATAACTGATGTCATGGTACTTTAATGCTTGAATAATATCCACCTATCCAAATATGCCCAAAAGCCTGCTTAAAAAGCTCCAACACAGTACGCTACGAAAGTAAGACAGTTTCGAAGTGTACTTTTGTAGCGCTGCAAAAATGCCATTTGCCATCAATGTTTTTGTTTCTTTCCTTATACACGGTATTCATTCTACCTTGATACATCTTCCATACAAATTCACCTCTTGAAATCTCCCAAAACTGGTTCAAAAAGGAAAAAGAAAGCTACAGTAGTTTCGTAGCGTTTTGTTGTTCTTCAGGCCCAGACATGCTACAAAACTGCTGAAAACAGTAAAAAATCCAGAATTTTGTGTAGCTTCAAAACCCTGCCTTCAAAGAGAAAAAAATCAGTTTATAACAGTCCATTACTCCTCAAAACCATAAACTAGCTTATACTATGACTCTTGAGGTGTTTCTTCCTCATTGATGATGAGTTGGGCAATTGGCTCCTCAACTACTATGATTTTAAGACCTTTTTTCTCTAACTCCTCATGAATTAGTTCAAGCTACTCCTGGAGGTCTTTTACATGGTCTTAAACATGCCATTAACCCCTCTGCATGTTATGGACCTCATCAAACTAATGAGGAACACAATCCATCTCACCTTTCATATTTAAAACCACTTTGCAGATTTTTCCTGTTTTTTCTGAAAAATAGGTCTTACAACAGAGCTTATATCTCCGAATCAATGATGTATTTTTCAAAACTGGAGGAGTTTTTTGTCAATAATAATGTTCTAAATAAAAATCTCTCTTGGGGTTTTTAAAACCATCTTCAGCTGTCCAGAACCGACATTTTAAAAACATGTGTAAAACAGGAAAACTTTGTTTTCTGAAAATATGGCTCAAAGAAATCCTTGTATCTCCCAACTGATAGCACCTGTCAGAATAGTGAGAGGCTATTTTTCCTTGTCCTATGCTTGGAAATAAAATCTCTCAGTATTTTCTAATTCATCATTGTTCATCCAAAATATTTTCTTTAACCTTACTACTCAAACAATTGAAAAACACAGCCATTTCCTTGTTAGCTCCACCAAAAATTCAAACAACTTGAACTGATGCATGCTTAAGAAAAGCTAGGGTCCTTCAAAAATAGTTTAAGGTCCATGAGATTCTATATTATCCATAGATCCTCCTTTTTGTGCTTTCTTGTACATGACCATCTCCTTTTATATCCAAGCTGCCCTTTTAAAAAGGTGACACTTGGAAAGCCAAATTGGACAGCAAGCTGCTTGATGTGATGAAGTAGCTCTCAAAACGTGACATTGAGATGTTTCACATGAAATAATGAATGTTGAGTGAAAAATAGCAGCTTAGGATAAGGTTTTGTGTTTTAAATGGCAACTCATGCTTAAATCATGACACACACATGCCAAAAGGGTAATGATGACCTCATACATGAATTTGTTTTTTCTGAAAACATAGAGTTCAGATCTAAGCTCTTATCTCCTTATCCTAGATAGATATTGAAAACCTGAAGGATTTTTCTGTAGGTTATTATGTCTTGAAGGAAAACCTCTCTTGGTATTTTGAAAACCATTTCCAGCTGTCCAAAATCTACGTTCTAAAAACATATATAAAACATGAAAATTTTTCATTTTGAAAATAGGGCTAAAAGACATCCATATATCTCCCAATCTATAGCAACTTTGAGAAACGTGAAAGAGGTTATTGTTGTTTGATATGTGCTTGAAAATAACCTCTCTCAATTTCTTAAAATACTTATTTTTTTCCCAGAAACCGCCCTTGAAGTTGACTTCCCAAAGTCATAAAACAAAGAAATGCTTCATATTCGCTACGAAACTAGCAACTGTTTCATAGCGTTTTCTGCCTATTTTACACTGAATTCACTACGAATGTAGGTGTTCTTGGATAAAATGACCTTTTTTGGAGTTGTAAGTTTGGGAAATCAAATATGTTAGCAAATTATGATTGATGGAACATGATGTGACCTATATAGAGATGGTTTTGAGATGAAATGAGGGTGGTCTTGAAACTTATGATAGTTTAAGTATGAAAAAATGAAATTTACTATGCAAACTTCAAAAAGGTTTAAGGAGACCTTACCCTTTTGAGGAGTGAATTATATGACCATGTCAAGTACTGACTCACAAAATTGTGAGTGATAACACGAAAGGTGCCCTCAAAACACAGAAAAAAGGACAAAGACAAGGCATGGTTTCCTAAGAAAACCTTCCAAAGAAACAAGCAAAGAACAACACCGCGAAGCCAAAGAAGGACATGGGAAAGTGGTGTGAGTTCCATAAGAGCTCCACTCACAACACAAGTGAATGTCGGACCAAGCAGTCACTGGTGGACGAGATGAAGGCTTCTAAATCAGATGCATGCTCTGACACTAAATCAGAACCTAAGAAGTGGAACAATAGAGGGAATCAGATTACCAATGTAGATCCAAATGCCACCATTTCGACAACAATGAACCAAAAGGAAGAACCGGAAGATACAGAGGAGGAGAAGCGTCTCTTCCACTCCTAGATGTGGGTAAAGGGTTCCTCACTACAGTTAATTGTTGACAGTGGGAGCCAAAAGAACCTCATTTCAAAAGAGGTCATGAAGCAGTTGGGCTTGCCGACCACAACACACCCACAGCTATACACCATCGGGTGGCTTCACCAAGGACAAGATCTCCCCGTCGGCCAGCAGTGTCACCTTCCCTACAGCATAAAGCCCTTCACCGATGAGGTATTATGAGACATTGATCACCTTGATGTTTGTGAAGTATTATTAGGCCAACCATACTTGTGGAAGTGACATGTTGTGTACGAGTCACAGACTCACACTGTTATTGTTACTTTGGGAAATAAGTTGTACATGATACCAGAGGTACCACCGCCTTCCGTTATCTCTTTTATTACTGTAAAAAAATGTAGTAAGCTCATTTCCAAAACCATGAATTATTGTTTCTTAATGATCCTCCCTCAGGGAAAGAAGAAGATTTTGGCCACGACCTTCAGACAGGGCTACTCTACATGAAAACAACAAATGGACAAGGTCATGGAGGAGTACCAGGACATCTTCACCTCACTCGCAAGGGTGCCTCTTTACTGTTAGGTCAAGAATCCCATCGATATGACCCTAGGTGTGCCGCTACCCAATGGACCGATCTATCGGGACTCTGTTCTAGAGAACGATGAAATCAAGAGGAAAATTTAGGATCTGCTGCAGAAAGGTCAAATCTATCCAAGTTCATCACCTTGTGGGAGCCCGATCGTATTGGTCAGAAGAAGGATGGGACTTGGAGACTTTGTATTGACTATCAAGCACTAAACAAGATCATTTTCTGGAATAGGTACCCAATCCCATGGATTGATGACCTTCTAGACCAAATCAAAGGGATAAAATATTTCAACAAGATCGACTTGAAGTCCAGGTATCACCAGGCACCAATTGAACTGTCTAATGTGTGGAAGACTACCTTCAAAGCCAAGGAGGGTCTTTTCGAATGGCTGGTCATGCCTTTTAGGTTGCCCACAACCTTCATGAGGCTGATGGATGACATATTTCAACCATTCAACAACTCATTTGTAGTAGTGTACTTGGATGAAATCCTGATCTTCAGCTAGAATTGGGAAGAGCACCTGCACCACATCCGACAGGTCCTCCAAACACTGCGGAAACACAAGTTGTGTGAAAATTTGGAGAAGTGCACTTTTGGCATGACCTAGGTTCAATATCTAGGATACATTATTGATGAGCGAAGGGTGCATGTGGATCCAACCAATATCCAACTCATTCGAGATTGGCCAGCCCCAAACACTCTAGCAGAGCTTTGTAGCTTTCTAGGTCTTGCTAATTTCTACCATAGGTTTGTGTTGGGATTCTCTCATATCACTTGGCCCTCAATTCAAGTCACCAAAGGGAGGAGCTAAAGAAAAAATATTTTGTTCAGAATCTCAACAGAAGGCATTGATCGCCTCTATTGTGCCCAAGTTCTCACATTACCAGACTTGCAACAACCATTTGAGATCGAGACAGATGCCTCTGAATATGATATTGGGGCAGTTCTTACTCAACAAGGGCATCCAGTGGAATATCACAGTGAGAAACTGTCTGACACAATCTGAAACTATCTCACTTATGACAAAGAGATGTATTCCATTGTGTAGGCTTTCCAACAATGGAAGATTTACGTTTTGGGGAAGGAAACGAGCATCCACAGAGACCACATACCCCTGCAGTTCATACAGACACAAGGCAAGTTGTAGACGAACGCACATTAGAAGTGGTCCACATATCTACAACAGTTTCATTTGAACATCAATTACAAGAAGGGAAACATGAATAATGTTGCAGACTGCCTCAACCAACCACCGATCATGGCGATAACCACCGTGCTCAACTCTTGTGGGCATGAGACTTCTGATTGGTTGCTTCTCTACAAGAGCGATCCAGAATTAGGCCACACATACAAGATGCTCTTGGAGGGTAACTGAGTTCCAAATTTTCACCTATAGGATTCACTGCTATGTCACTTGGGACACCTTTTTGTTCCTTCAAGCGAGCGTGCCAATATGATTTAGGAAGCACACTATCGTCAGGTCGCTGGGCATTTCGGGGTCGAGAAAATAGTGGCAGTACTGCAGAATTATTTCTATTTGCCAAACCTTTGACATGATGTCGGGAAGTACATCAGATCCTACACTGTCTGCGCCATTTCCAAACCAACCATCAAGAAGCAAGGCCTCTATACTCCACTTCCTACCCCTAGTCGACCTTGGGAATCCATCTCCATGGATTAAATTTTGGGCCTTCATTCTATTAAGCATGGCAATGATTATGTTTTCGTGGTCATCGACGAATTCTTGAAGATGGCCATTACGGCGGCTTGCAAGAAGAATATCATAGTAGAAGCCACTGCTAAACTCTTCTTTAAACGAGTGTTGGTGCACTTTGGGATCCCACAGTCTATCATCTCAGATTGGGATAGCAGATTCCTCAGTACATTTTGGTCCATCCTCTAGTCAATGTTGGACACCAAGCTCACCAAGTCCACAGCTTTCCATCCCTAAACTGATGGCTAGATAGAGGTCGTCAACAGGATGATCATACACATTCTGCACATGTACAACTCAAAGAATCCACGCACATGGGATGAGAGCCTCTCCTATGTATAACATAGCTATAACCCAGCCCTCCACAGCTCAACTGACCACAACCCCTTTGAGGTCGGCTAGGGATTCCAGCCACTATGTCCCATTGACGTGTCCATGCCATTTGCAGCTACTCAGGGTTATTCGGCTCATGTCCAGTTTAAAATTGCCAAGGAAAACAAGTTCATTGAGTGCATTCATCACATTGGCCAACAATTTCATGACATATTGGATAGATCCAATGCTAAGTATAGTAAGTTTCATGATCAACATTGAGTACGACACAACTTCCAGGTGGGAGAAAAATTGTGGCTACATTTGCATAAGGAGCGCCTTGTTGGAACCCATAATAAAATTCACCCGCTACGATATAGGCCATACACCATAACAAAGGTTTTAGGGGACAATTCCTTCAAGATTAGTATTCCACCACTCATTTTTCCTCACCCATTGTTCAATGTCGACCACCTTCGGCCCTACATTCCCCCTTTACGGGACACATCCGACATGGAAAAACAACTCACACCAATAGAGTTAAACCCGAACTGCATGGAACAAGCCACAAAGGATCAGATTATGTTCACGTAAATAAAAAACACCCACCAACAAAGGATCCAACTATATCTATTTTTCAAATCAGGCCAACTTCTTCACCAGGGCAAGTGGCTCACCAAGGACCAAGTTCAGCAGGAGTTTCCTCATCTTATGGAGCAACTCAATGAAATGGGGAAAATTGCTTCCTAAGGGGGGAGGAATGATCCATGTATATATTGGTGGCCACGTGCCTATTCCACTTGGACCCCCACCATTGTTTCTTTCAGTTTTTCAGTTTCCTTAATTGTAGCACAATTTACTATTTTTGGCAGCTTTTCGGGTCCTGAACTTCTGGAGCTGTTTTGAGGCCCTAAATGACATTTTTTGGGCATCAAACCTTTGGTGAATTTAATTATGTTCTACACTTGATATTTACTGTCAGCAGTTGTATTCCTCATATATATATTTCTAACGATGTATCATGTACATCAAACGGAGATATTATGCCAAAGTTACAACCCCAGGAAATTGATGTACCAATTTACCTCGACGGGGCCCATATTCTGGTGTTTCATCTCCTAGGGCTAGTTTTTTGGATGTTTAGGGTTTTCCATTGTTTCTCAATAATATATAGGCCTTCGATCCTCATTGTAACACAGTGTTCAGAGATCTGTGAGAAAGGTGGGACCGATCGCATCGCAAATCACAACCTTTAAGTTTTAGTTATAAGCAGCGGGGGTTTAAAATATAAAAATTGCGATGTGCAGGGAAAGAAAGGTGACGTGGAGGAAGGTGGCACCCGCTCGCTTCCCAAACATCACAAAATGTAAGGTTCTAACCATAAGCGGAGGTGGTAAACACTAAAAGGAGCAAAGTGTGAAGTGTGGGGGAGAAGGTAAGTGACTGGCACAGAGGTAGGACCACAGCCGTAAGTGACAGATTGCAAGTTTTATAATGTGCACAATGGGGTTAAGTGTTATTTTTTGTGAAGTGAAAAGTGCGAGGGAGAAGGGGGTGACGTGGAAGGGTGGCCCCACTTTAAACGCAATCGGGGAAATCGGGAAATCGGAAAGGTAAAACAATTACATAGCGGTGAAAGGTAAAGTATAAATCTCAAGCGAAAAGAGGTGGAAAAGGTATGGAGGTTCCTGCTTCATCGCATTGGCGGAAAGATAATTTTCCGTAAGTCTTAAAGATGTAAAGGTTAAGACTTACGGGGAGCAGTGGTGCAAAATGAAGAAATATAGCGCGGGATTTTAGAGAAGGGAAAATGAAGGGTATGAGAGGGTAAATGAAGGTAAAGAGGATAAATGAGATGACTGAGGGAGGGAATGAAGTTTTCTCACCATTATACCTTAGTAGCTACACTTTCTCCTTTCTGCTGAACTAAAATGCAGATTGGTTCCTTTGAAGCTCTTTGATAGTCAAGACTTGCCTTCCTTTCACCTACTCCCCTTTGTGTGTGGTGACAGGCCAACAATGGGAAAACTAGTTTTGTTGTGCTAGCTCCCTCATCGGTATTAAATAAATGTGTTTAGGATCGTCTCAAATTGACCAATTATGTGAGGGTTTATGTGTCAAATTTAGTGTCTTTTATGAGCATTTTCTTAAGTAAAATAGTTGTTAAAAACACATCTACAACAAATAAATTGCAGAGAAATAACACACAAAAAACACATTACATAGTAGCGGATAACAAAGTTCACCCCTCCTGGGCTACAGCTCCATGGACCTACTTCAACTGGCTAGGAACTTTTTGGATTAATGGTCAATTCTCTGTTTACATGCACCAAAATTGCTCCAATGGATTTGAAACCTACTCCATTGGATTCCGAAGACCGAAAAACCTCAAAATAGACTCTTCAAGCTCTACAAATAGTCTTCAGCTGATCTAGGCACGGCCTCCTCTCCTAGTGGCCCTCGGCTTCCTTAATCTTAAAAGTGGAAAAAACACTTGCAGAAGTGCTCCAAACGCCTCTAAAACCTGCACCATCATGCTCAAAGCATCCAAATGATCTAGATATTACTCTTCTTGAGCCAAAATTGGTCAAAAAATGCTCTAGTTATGCCTCATTCAATTCCACCATAGGAAACCCAACTAAAACTCGAAAAACTCTAGTTAGCACCGCCAAATCTAGAGTTGGCGCTGAAATTGGAGGACACGCCAAACTGGCCGTCAATTAAACACTGGTTTAATTAGTGTTAAGGGAATTTAACTCGTAATTTTAGCGCTAATTGCGTGATTAACCAAATCCACATATTTAAAACGGATTAGTGCTTTAATCATTGTTTATGTTCTAATAAACCATGTTTAAATGTTAAACCTCTACACATTGCCTTGGAGCACTCCGCTCGTGGTTCTGGGACGTGGTCCCATGGTAAGGGGCTGGCCCCTTTATGTCTCCGCCCGAATTCAAACCAAAGGTTAAATACATGTTGCAGCCTATTCATCTTATGATCTAATGCGTAGACTAAATGGTAAGTCCTATGTGTTATGTGGGGTAGGTCGCGGGTTCAACCCCAACCTCCGCCCTTCCGCCAATACATAGAAATTTTTCCAAACAATACATTAATTCGACTCACCATTAAAATTTCGACCATGGTATAAAATTAACCACATTTTTTCCTTTGGGAGGGGCAAGTGGCGGCCTCCGAGTTAGCCACATTTCAACATCCCATTGGTTCATCAAAAACCAATAAAATTATGCCATATGCCAAAAAAATCAGGCCACTCAGAAATTGACAAGTTTCATCACCTCATTGGCCTCTGAAAACCCAAATTTTTGGCCTTTGACCCTGTTAGACCCATTTTACAAAAAAACTGTCTATTTGGCACAATGAACAACAGGCTCTAAATTTCACATACGAACTCCATTTTGAGTGAAATGAAGTGCATCGGATTCCTGTTGACGAGCCCTATCCATTCGTTCTAGGTTGGTGTAATTCTGATCGCTTTGAATTTTTGTAAAACTTTTGCCCCTAATACAGATTTCGATTAGGTGAAGCAGATGCCGAGAATTGACAAGGGTATTGGTGAGGGTTAGTTACCATAACCCTATCAGTCTCTACAACAAGCTTTTGATCAAGTCTCGAAATATCAACGATGCCCGTATTGCTAGATATCCCCACGCATAACCAGTGAGACTCAACATCACCGCCAATTGTAGGTAGGGCATCTAGAAACATCCCTTCGCCGATCAAATTTAACTGAAGTGACATGTATGGAACCAGGAGTATCGGTAGGTAATCACCCTATCACATCTCCTAGATCAACCTACAGTTGTATAACAAATCCCCTTAACACAGCAACCTAAGAAGGTAAATAGCCATCCATTGGAACACACACACACACACACACACATATATATATATATATATTAAATGTAGCAATTGTATTGTGGATACAATTTAACTTGTTGATTAATGAGTAGAATGGTTATTGTTAATAAACTTTAAAACAATGATTTTAATAATATTGTTATAATGGGTAATTTTTACAATGTTAGTAAATTCTTCTTCCTAACTATAACATTCCTTTTACCAAGATTATGTGTATAAATTATATGGTAAATAAAAATATTTTGGCAAGGTTATGTGTTACATTTATCTATATTAAATTTCAAAAAAAAAATCCTTTGAATATATATCTAAATTATTATAAATTAAAGGTTTTTATATTAAAAATAATTGTTAATTAGGATTATTAGATTATTAAAGAAAATTTTAAATAAGAAGACATTAAGTATTGAGGGGTTTTAAGCTAAGTGGGCCTGATTGGAGGGAAAACTCCACAGTAAAAGTCCTTGTTACTGGGTGCAAGCCTAGGAGGTGATGATTAACACTATGTGGTTCATTTCACTAGTTTCAATCCCACTTCTTCACCCCTGGGAGCATCACCCGATATAATGAATGCTAAATGACTATGCAAAAATCAAGAGAAATTATAGTCATAGATGAATAACTTACTTAACTACTTAACTCAGTTGAATCCCTAAAAAATGACATCTAAAAATACATTAGTATAAAAGCACAATAAAATTGTTTAAAATTATTAAAATTAGTAAAAAAACACATAAATAAAAATAATTACTTTAACACACATTAAAACACATATAGGAAAGTTTGAAAATGGATAAAAAAAATATTACATTACTTTAAAAAAAAAAAAACCCAAAAAATGTTTATACTACTTTAAAAGAAAAATACATGAGCTTTTTTTTTTAATAATAAATCCATACGAAGCTAGAAAAAACTCTTCAAAAGTGTTATTAATGGGAAAAAATAAATTTAGAAGAGGATTTCTCAACATATTTATTTACATTCCTTCTATAAACAAGGAAATTGTTGGAAATTAATTCCAACTGCAATCTGAAATAACAGGACAGAAATTTAATTTTTTGATGTAAGTTTTTGAAGGACAACAACAACAAAGTCGTGATTTATTTTTGCACTCAACCGTGCATTAAATTTCTGGATTTGAATCCCTGCATCAGCAGCATGGGCGTAGCCGTCTCCTGATCTACCAAATCGTGGTCTGCACCACATTATCTCCCGCCGTAACTTTACTCACCTAACAACATTTAAAAGGAAGCATGAAAGAACAGAATTTGAATTTTAGTTTTTAAATTTTTAGGTCATAATTCTTTTTTATGATACACGTAATAGGTATCAGTATCATGTAGGATGTAGCTGAAGCTGTGTATGCAGGAAAAAGAAAGAGTGAAAGACTGTGTGTAAAAACAGTGAAAACAGAGAAAGCTTAAAGCGTTGTGTTTTGTAGTAGCAAGGCAAACTCTATGTGTTGCCGCAACTGACTCTGTGTATTGCTGCAACTGACGGTGTGTGTGTAGCAGCAAAGGAAGCTGTGTTTGTAGCAGAAGAGTAACACTCTGTGTGTTGCTGCAACTGAAACTGGGTGTTTTCGCAACTGAGACTAGGTGTTGCCGCAACATAAGACTAGGTGTTGCTGCAACAGAAAAATTGTGTGAAAGAAGCAAATGAAAAACATAGTGAGGAATATTTTGATGAATCCATAACTGTAGTTCTGATGAAATATTGTAATTTGTAATAGTTTTCAAGTTTAATGAAATAGAAAGGTTTACTCCATCTCTCTGTCAACATCTCTATCATCTTTAATCTATGTGTTTGAGTTGAGGAATATTATTTCCTCTGTGTGTTGGAAATATTCAGAAATTTCCAACATGGTATTGGAGCTAGTTCAGGCTCTTTGGAGGTGTCAAAGAAGCTGAAGGAAGGATTTTTTTTGTTGCAGCAGTTTCTCCAGCAATGTGAAGGCTCAGCTAAAATCCAAGATATTTCCCAAAACAAAATTTGTGTTACTGTTTGCAGACAGTCAGTTTATTTAAAATCATAGTCAAGATTTAAAGCATAGTTTAGCGTTATAGGAATGACAGGAGCCAACACAAGCATGAGTATTGGTAATGCTCAGCTTCCACAGTTCAATGGGAAAAACTATGATTATTGGGCAATCACCATGAGAGCCCTGTTTGCCTCTCAAGACTTATGGGAACTTGTTGAAGATGGTTTTGAAGAACCAGTAGATGAAAATGAGTTTAATGCCTTAACGCAGGCAGAGAAGGACTTGTTGAAAAGCAATAGGAAGAAGGACTCTAAATCCCTCTTCTATTTGTATCAAGCAGTACATGAGAGTGTGTTTCCAAGGATATCAGCAGCTAAGAAATCCAAAGAAGCATGGAACACTCTCAAGACAACCTATCAAGGTATGGAGAAAGTGAAGAAAACAAAGCTACAATTTCCAAGGAGAGATTTTGAGACTCTCTGCATGAAAGAGTCTGATAACATAGACTCATTCTTCACACATGTGATTGGAATGGTCACACAGATAAGGTCTCATGGAGAGACAGTTGAAGAAAGAAGGATTGTGAAGAAAGTTTTGAGGAGCTTACCCTCAAAGTTTGATGTTATTGTCACCACCATAGAAGAGACAAAGGATCTCTTAAAATTTTCAGTTGATGAGCTTCATGCATCACTGATGACACATGAACAGAGATTGGATAGAAATGAAAACTCATCTCTAGAGCATGCCTTCAAGACCCGGATGCCTTTTGGAAGAGGAAGAGGTAAAGGCAGAGGAAGAGGAAGAGGCAAAAGACAAAACAGAGAAGAAATGAACAGCTCTTCACATTCACATGGAAGGAGCAACATTTAGAATCAAAGCCACGGCCAATGTAGCAGCCGGCAAGGTGGACATCAACATGCTCAAAGACAAAGGTATGACAAATCCAATTTCCAATGTCATTATTGCAAAAAATATGGGCACTATGCCAATGAGTGTAGGAAAAAGCAAAATGACATGAATAATAGGCAGAATGCTAATGTAGCAAGAGAAGAAAAGAACCCAAAGAATTTGCTGTTAATATGTAATGTAGCACAAGATAAACAGGATGATGTATGGTTCTTAGATTCAGGCTGCAGTAATCACCTGACTAGAAACATAGGAATGTTTTCCAGTCTTGATGAAGAAGTTAAATCAGAAGTAACAACAGGAGCTGATACTAAGATATCTATCAAAGGAAAATGCAGAGTTAGTATCCGTGCAAGAAATGGTGAGCAGAAATTTGTGCCAGACGTGTATTATGTTCCTAGCTTGAAGTGTAATCTTTTGAGCGTTGGGCAGCTCATAAACAAAGGTTACAATGTAGTTTTTAAAAATGATGTGTGTACAATAATGGACATACCTCTAAGCAAGAATATTATTGCTCAAATACAAATGACCAGCAATAGAATGTTTCCACTCAAGCTCAATACAGACTCTAAGGGAAAAGGAAAGAATGTAGCAGCTGTAACTCAAGAGGTCTTTCAGAAGGAAGTGAAAGATGAGAATTGGCTATGGCACTTGAGATTTGGACATCTCAATTTCGGAGGTCTAAATTTGATGGACAGAAAAGGAATGGTAAGAGGACTACCATTGATTGAGAAATTGGACAGCCTATGTGAAGGCTGCATCTTGGGTAAACAACACAGAGAAAATTTTCCATCAGAAAAAAGCATAAGGGAAAAGACACCCTTAGAAATTTTCCACTCATTTTTATGTGGACCAATGTAAACACCATCACTTGCAAGAAGACACTATATGTTAACTTTTATTGATGATTTTACAACGAAAACTTGGGTTTATTTTTTGGAAAATAAAAGTGAAGTGTTTGAAAAATTCTGCAATTTTAAAGCACTTGTTGAGAACCAAAGTGGGTAGCGTATCAAGGTCTTAAGGACTGATAGAGGAGGTGAGCACATCTCTAAAGAATTTTTGCATTTGTGTAGAGAAAATGGCATACACAAGCGATTTACCGCAAGGTATACACCGCAGCAAAATGGTGTTGCTGAAAGGAAAAATAGGACAATCATGGATATGGTAAGGAGTATGCTAAAGGAAAAACATTTTCCAAATGATTATTGGGCTGAAGCTGTACATTGTGCAGCATATGTACTAAATAGATGCCCAACAAAAGCAATGATGAATAAAGTTTCAGAAGAAGCATGGAGTGGGATAAAACAAGGAGTCACCCACATGAAAGTTTTTGGTTGTGTGGCTTATGCACACATTCCAGATCAGCTAAGGAAGAAGCTGGACAGCAAGGGGGAGAAATGTATTTTTATTGGATACAGTGAGGAATCGAAAGCTTACAGGTTGTATAACCCATCCACCAAGAAATTTATTGTGAGCAGAGATGTTCAGTTCATTGAAGAAGAAGCTTGGGATGGAAGCATTGAGAAAACAGTCAATGTAAAGAGCTGTTTATCTCATGATGAAAATGAGGATGATATGACTGAAATACATCCATCATTAGCACCACTACCTCCACCAACACAAGGGCAGCAAGGGACACCACAAGCTGGAGTACAAACACCCTTGAGAAGTAATGAGAGTGCTTCTCCAAGCACACCACAATGAGCTGATTTGAGTACTTCTTCAAGCACATGTACACCAAATGAGAAAGGAACAAGATTCAGAAATTTAAATGACATTTATGAGCAAGAGGCAGCAAATGAAGGTATGAAATATTTATTTGCTTTATATTGTCATGTTGATGATCCTATTCATTTTGAAGAAGCTATAAAAGATAGAAAATGGATAGAAGCTATGGATGAAGAAATTAATGCCATAGAGAGAAATAAGACATGGGATTTGGTTGAACTTCCAAAAGGTAAGGAAGTCATTGGAGTGAAATGATTCTACAAGACCAAAAGCTATGCTGAAGGTAAGATTGAAAGGCACAAGGCTAGACTTATCAAAGGATATAAGCAGCAACATGGAAGAGATTATAAGGAAACATTTGCACTGGTTGCAAGAATGGAAACAATGAGAGTAGTGTTGTCTATTGCAGCAAAACACAAATGGAAAGTTCATCAAATGGATGTAAAATCAACATTCCTAAATGGAGTTTCAATAGAAGAGGTTTATATTGAACAACCTCTAGGATATGAGAAAAAGGGCCAAGAACACAAAGTTTGTAGATTGAAGAAAACCCTTTATGGGATGAAACAAGCACCAAGAGCATGGTACAGTAGGACAGATTCCTATTTACTGGAAAATGGTTTTGAAAAGTGTGAAGGAGAACCCACACTATACATCAAAGAGAAATATGGTAAGATGTTGATTGTTGTTTTATATGTTGATGATGTGATCTTCATAGGTAATGATGATTACCTCATTGAAAATTTTAAAAGGGTCATGAAAGATGAAATTGAGATGACTGATATGGGCTTGCTGAAATACTTCTTAGGAATAGAAGTAGAGCAAAATGAAAATAAGATTTTTATTTCTCAAGCTAAGTATGTAAATGAAGTTTTGGAAATATTTAACATGCAGGATTGCAAGGCAACAATAACAGCCACAGTAATAGGATTGAAACTCAACAAAGAGGACAGCAGCAAGGATTTTGATCCTAGCTTGTACAAGAGCATAGTTGGTAGTCTCATGTATTTGACTGAAACTAGGCCTGATATAATGCATGCTGTTAGTTTAATTTCCAGATTCATGGAGGGTCCAAAAGAAGCACATTCGTAGGTAGCAAAGAGAATTCTGAAGTATGTGAAAGGAACTAAAAAGTATGGTATTTTATATACTGCTTCAGAAAATTCAGAAGTAATCGGTTATACTGACATTGATTGGGCTGGAAGTATTGATGACCAGAAAAGTACTTCTGGTTATGTTTTTCATATGGGTTCAGGAGATATTTTATGGGCTTCTAAGAAATAGCCTATTGTAGCATTGTCTACAACAGAGATAGAATATGTGGCAGCTACAGCAGCAGCATGTCAAGCAGTGTGGATGAGAATAATGTTGAGAAGTTTGTGTCATGAATAAGTAAAGGGCAGAGTGATTTATTGTGACAATAGCTCAGCAATAGCATTGTCAAAGAATTTTGTGTTTCACAAAAGAACTAAACACATAGATGTCAAGTTTCACTACATCAGGGAGCTACTGAACAATGGTGAAATTATTTTGAAACATTGCAGAACAGAGGGCAAGTTTGCAGACATTTTGACAAAACCATTGGGGCAGAAAAGTTTCAATTATTTAAGAAAATGTCTAGGTATGGAAGAAAATCCAACAGTTGAAATTAAGGGGGAGTGTTGGAAATTAATTCCAACTGCAATCTGAAACAGCAGGACAAAAATTTTATTTTTTGATGTAAGTTTTTGAAGGACAGGAACAGCAAAGTCGTGATTTATTTTTACACTCAACCGTGCATTAAATTTTTGGGTTTGAATCCCTGCATCAGCAGCATGGGCGTAACCGTCTCCTGATCTACCAAATCGTGGTTTTCACCACGTTACCTCCCACCGTAACTTTACTCACTTAACAACATTTAAAAGGAAGCGTGAAAGCACAGAACTTGAATTTCATTTTTTAAAATTTTAGGTCACAATTTTTTTTATGATATACGTAATAGGTATCAGTTTCATGTAGGATGTAGCTGAAGCTGTGTATGCAGAAAAAACAGAAAGTGAAATACTATGTGTAAAAATAGTGAAAACAGAGAAAGCTTAAAGCGTTGTGTTTTGTAGCAGCAAAGCAAACTCTGTGTGTTGCTGCCACTGACTCTGTGTGTTGCCGCAACTGACGTTGTGTGTGTAGCAGCGAAGGAATGTGTGTTTGTAGCAGCAGAGGAACACTCTGTGTCTTGCCGCAACTGGAACTAGGTGTTGCCGCAACAAAAGACTGGGTGTTGCCGCAACAAAAAAACTGTGTGAAAGTAGCAAATGAAAAACACAGTGATGAATATTTTGATGAATCCATAACTGTAGTTCTAATGAAATATTGTATTTTATAATAGTTTTCAAGTTTAATGAAATAGAAAGTTTTACTCCATCTCTTTGTCCACATCTTTGTTGAATATTATTTCCTCTATGTGTTCGAAATATTCAAAAATTTCCAACAGAAATGAGAGTATATTATATTTAAAATACCAAAAAGAATTTGAAAATGGGAAACACTTTATTTAAATTACTTTGAAAAAAACAAAACGCAAAAATGAAAAAATCCATCAAAAGGTCTCGAGAAAATTCTAAAGCGTTCTTCAGTGGAAAATTTGGGAGCAATTTCCCAAATTATATATCTGCGTTTCTTGAAAATCCATCAAATTTGAATTAAAAATAAAACGAGGAATTCCCCATCACATTAATTTAAAAAGAAAATCATTCAAATTTGAATTAACAATAAAACAAAGAATTTCCCCATCACGTTACTTAAAAAAAGGGGTGCTACTATCCGTAAGAGTAAG
This sequence comes from Pinus albicaulis, assembly GCA_034641835.2. Lineage (NCBI taxonomy): Eukaryota > Viridiplantae > Streptophyta > Pinopsida > Pinales > Pinaceae > Pinus > Pinus albicaulis. The sequence goes on from CM076577.1 coordinate 1,362,561,110, forward strand.
GTTTCAAAATGTTGTGATATGTTACAAATTTGAAAGAAAGCTGTTTATTGATTAACAAAAGCCATTATATATATGAGTTAGATTTTATTTTTAGATTATAATATTTGAAGAATGTTGATTTATAATTTATAGAAAACTCATACATGTAAGAAAATAATTAATTTAAAAATCACATTTAAGATTCCCAATAACAATTCACAAAAAGAAATAAAAACATTACTTCTAACCTAAAGGGGCAGCCTTACAAGCCAAGCCATAAACATGTAGTTCAATGTGTATATCAAATGTATATCCAAATTGAACCCTTCTTTGTAACACACAAGAAGAAAATTACATAAATTATCAAGCTTATTACTTGGAAGCTCGGCAATCAATCCATATTCAAGTCCCAGGAGAGCCTTCCGAGTTTTTTTAGTGGGAATATGGCACAACAAAATGGACTCACTTTTCCATTCAGTTTTTGGAGATGCAAAATATCAAACAGATACTTTGTTCACATCTTATATTAATGATGTATACATATATTTTGGTTCAGAATGACAAGAAGTCAAAGCTGATTGCCTCATATCCAACTACTAAGAACAGGCTGCCCTGGAATCGACCAAAATTGGAAAGAAACCCTAGCCGGGTGATCTCAAATCGACCAAAATGGGAAGGAAACCCTAGTTTTTGTGTAGGATACATAAACCCTAATATATGCTTAACAGAGATGCCCTAGCTCTATTGCTCCCTAACCAACGGCCGCGCATCTTCTTACTTATATTTGTACACAGTTTTCTAACAGCCGCATATGATTCAGGTAAATGACATTCAATGGTGTCCAGAGTGTATTTCGTCTTATGGTAACCGTTGCATCTCTGCTCCAAAACATATTTCATCGTAGACTCTGGGTCGTTGCACTTCTGCAAAATCTCACACTCTACAAGATTACTCTGGTTTACCAAAGTAATGTAAAACGCTACCCGGGCAAGGGAACGCGCGCCAGAATTATCTTTTTTTTTTTGTAAATTCAGTAGGACCTTACTATTTGCTATTTATATTTAAAGGACAAGCTACAAAATATAAAATTCAGTCTTTGGCCTCAACCTGCCTGAAGGAAACCGGGTTTGTTGGCCATCTAAAAGCATGAAAAGCATCCCAAAACTGAAATTGTTTCATATGTCTAAAAGTCTCATGTGCTAACTGTCCTACTACTGCAGTTTGTACATTCATATAACATAAGGAAAGTTCATATTTAACTGAAAATTGCATCAAAAATGAAAATAGTTAAAACTCCTATCCATCAGATGAAGAGACTGGAGCAGGGTCTTTGACATTGGGCCCGGGCATTTCAGCTTGTTGGAGCTGCTGAAGGATCTTCTGAAGGATCATCTCCATGCGGCCCACTTTGTCATCCAATCTGCTTACTCGATCTGTTGCCTGATATTGTGTTATCTTGATGTGCTATTGCTGGTCCTGAATATCCAAAAGCTGAGCCTGAATGCGAGGGTCTGGCTTTGCTAGGTCTATCTTAGCATGAACTGCCTGAATACTCTGAATAGCTTTCGCTATCAGACATTTTACTATCCAGTAGGTGTGGATAGTCTGATTGAAAAAAGTGAGGCGGCCATGGGTATTGCCTGGATCTGTAATGAAAAATAAAATTTCTGCTTCTGCCCTCATTGTCTTCAGGTTCGGTCTGGATTTCCCTTTCCCACCCAAGAATTTCTTGGCGAACTTCGGAGGAATTTCCTATCACATAATTTGCTGCTAAAGTTTCCAGGTGCTCCTGGTTGGTTTTGCGACCTCGTTTCTTGGGGGCAGACTCTAACTGAACTTGTTGTTTTCCTTTGACAGTATTAGCCCTTTGACGTCTTTTCCCCATTGCTGGAAGGGTCCTATGTAATAACACTAACAGACAAAAGTGAACATCAAAGATGTGAGGAGTTTTATTAATATAACTCGTGCGCCACCTTTGAGCAGTGATAACCTGAGTATCATACAAGCACAGGAACCCCACCCCCCTGGCCATACTTTGCACCTGATACAGAGATTCAGAGCATTGGACGGCAGGCCTTATGACTATATACATTAAGTAATTCCAGAAGTTAACGTACCAGATAACCTTATGACCAATTTGCAAGATAGACAGGGGATAATAAGTGCGAGGGCTTGAGGTCAAATTTAGCAGGCGAAGGGTCGGGACCGTATAATTGGCTGAAGAGCAGAGACTCCCTAATATACCCTTAATCCCTCTGGGGTTGGGCGAAGGGGCATAATAAGAATGCGTCCTGAGAGTGGAAGCTGTACTCATTGAATCGAAACAGAGTGGTAAATGAAAATGACATTGATTGCAAATATGAAAATTGACTTGATGAAGAGCCTGCCTCGACCATATCATCAGGGAACAATTCTGAGACTGAACGTGACAGAACTTACAGCTTCGGAGTTTCATCAAACACATTATTAACTTAGTCCCTAGATACCAGTGAATGTAGTAATCCTTTAATAGAATATTGGGATTTATACTACCATGTATGTGAACAGGGTTTAAGGACTGGACAGTCAACACGCAAGGGTCACGGAAACACGAAGAAACAGGTTGCAATTTAGGGGTAACCCCTCGAAAATTCTCTATCGAACCCAGACGAGCTTGAATATGCTGCAAACTAAACAAAACGACTTCAATTGGCATCAGTAGAGCTAAGAGAATGATAGAAACATACCCTGACAGGATCGAGAGATTGCTCGAATGTAAATCACTGAGTCTCCTCCTCTGCCGCCTCCAGGCTATTGCATGCAAGAAACCATGCATTAATGAATGAAGGGGTGGAGGGGACGCACATACCTTAATAGAAACTTGCCTTCTGCGGTCTGTCAAAACAGCATGTCCACCCTGCGCCATTATTCCAATCTGAGTGTTCACACACTTCACCCAACTGGACTGACGATCCGTCATTAATGTTGTTAATTGCATGGAGCAGGAACACATGCCAAGTTGCCACCTCCAGGATTTCAATTTGAAAACTGTACACCCCGATCAGGGGGTTGAAGATCCTTATCCACGATCAATTGGAGAGAGTGAAGTTCTACATTCCAGATCTGATCAGTTGGGCAGCCTTCGATGTAGCGTTCTACATTTTGGCATCCCCAGTTAGCCAAGTAATCCGCTGCTGCATTACCTTTTCTTCTAACATGGCAACGGATCAAGTACTGTATGCGTTTCACCAAATGACTCACTTCTTCTATAAGGGCTGTTGTTCGCCAGCTTTGGGAGATTTTCTCCCAGGGTGTGCCTTGTTGCAGTTTTTGAATCACCCCTGTCACCATTGTTGAATCTCCCTCCACAATGATTCTCTGGTAATTTTCTCTTATTGCAATCAGAAGACCTTGTTTGACTGCCATGAGTTCTGCTTCATTATTGGTTGCATGGCCTAAGTCAAGTGCGTAGAATCTACATACTGCCCCCTGAGAGTTTCTGAAAATCCCTCCTGACCCTACTTGCCCCGGATTACCTTTCGAAGCCCCATCATAGTTGAGTTTAAGAAAGCCTGGTTGGGGAGGAAGCCAGTGCTCCTTGATTTTTTGATTAGGTGGTCTGAATTTCCAGAGGCCTTTACAGAGCATCTGTGGTTTGAGATTCAGATTTTCTAATATCAGAGCTTCAATACCTATTGTTTTCCAATCGTCATCCGACCAACTTTCTGTTAAGATGGTTTCTCAAATGTTGTCTATGGAGCGCTGCCAAATATGATTCATTGATTGTTCTGTTTCTTGGAAGACTCTCTGGTTTCTCTCTTTCCATGTATTCCAGAATAGGAATCCAAATGAGAGGTTCCATGCTCTATTAATTACCTGACAGTGAAATCTTCCTTTTCGCCAATTGACTATGGTTTCCGTTGTGCTTTCATTGTTTTTATCTGTCTACCGAAACATAGAAGCCAAGTTTTCCCATAGTGGTTGCACCTTTGTGCAGGAGTTAAGCAGATGATCTATTGTTTCGGCTTCAGCAGTGCAGAAGGGGCAGCGCGAAGGGCCTATCATACCTCTCTTTTGTAGGTTCTCCCATGTTAGAATTCTGCGGTGACTTACTAACCATAGGAAGTACGTCACCTTTGGCCAGTGTCTCAATTCCCAGATTCGTTTCCATATTGGTCGAGCATTGTCCAGAGCTTGCTAAGTGTGGATATAGCATCCTTCCTTAATAGTGAACAACCCTCTTGTTAGATGTCCCCATCTTAGGATATCTGGACCTGAGATTATTCTAAGTTTGCGGGTGCTGAGCTCTTTAGCCAAATTGTTCCATTGTTCCGTTTCTGGAGCAGATGGACACCAAGTTTTATCTTTCCATTTCCGCCACATTCCATTTTGGTTATTACACCAGTACTGCTGCACGAGCCTGTTATTGGGGGTATTTGTGTATAGGAAAATTTCCCCCAACTCCAATCGAGTAAACAGTTTTTCCTGTTGTTGCGAAGAGTCTTCCCAGAAGAGAGCTGTATTTCCTTCTCTAATTTCCCAAAAACTATTTGCATGGATTAAATTTCTATTCGTTGTTGCCAGATTCCATATTGAGGAGCCTTTTGGTGTCCTGTCTACTTTCATTCGGCCTGAGACTGTTAGTGGCATGTCGTATTTTGTTTGCCATATTTTATTCCAAAGATCCTGCCCTCCCATGAGCCAACGCCACCAGAGTTTTGTGCCCAACACATTATTTAACATGAAAGGGTCATGCAGGCCTAATCCTCCTGTAGCCTTCAATTTGAGTAATTTATCCCAAGAGAGGAGCGCCCACTTCCTGTTGGCTTGGGCTCCCTGCCATAAAAACTTTTTGAAGATGCTTACCAGTTGAACACTTATTCCTTTCGGACAGGCTCTCCCCGACAGCTGATATATGGGTAAGGTTTGAAGTACCGATTTTAACATTATGAGGTGCCCAGGTGCATTCAGGGTTCTGAAGGCCCAATTTTGTATTCTTTTCTCTACTCTGACGATAATATCTTTCCAATCTGCTATTCGAGTGGGTCCAGGATTTAAAAACATAACTAGGTATTTTAGGGGGAAGGATCCCCGTTGAAAGCCTAAGGTCCTGGCAAGATAATTCTACATCATTGCTGTATAGTTGAAGAAATAAACATTGGACTTATCATTGTTGATTTCAGTTCTGGAAGCTTCCATAAAGACCTCCAGAATTTTGCGGATAGTTTTGCATTCTTTTAGTGATGCCATACAGAATAGTAAAATATCATCTACGAATTGTTGGTGGGTCAGCGACAGTTGAGGCCCCCACAATTTCAGTCCTTACAACTTTCCTTCTGCTACATGAGCTTTGATTAGTCTACCTAGGCCTTCTGCAGCGATGATGAAGAGGAATGGAGATAGGGGATCTGCTTGTCTGAGGCCGCGCGAACTGTTAAATGGGACAGAAGGGCTACCATTCAAGAGTATTGAGAAGTGTGGGGAGGATATTAATGAGCGCAACCATTGAAGCCATCTTTCGTCAAACCCAAAGGCCCGCATCACCTCTATCAAGTATTTCCAGCTTATGCGGTCGTATGCTTTGGAGAGATCCAATTTAATTAATAATCCTTTCTTTTTGTGTTTCTTGAGCGTATGGATTGCTTCCTGAGCCACCACTATTCCGTCCAAGATTTGTCTTCCTTTGACAAAACCAGTTTGTTCGGGGGAGATCAGCGTAGGCAGCAAAGGTTTTAGACGATTAACCATAATAGTGGAGAGAATTTTATAAATGACATTACAGAGAGCTATCGGTCGAAAGCCTACTGGAGTATCTGCATTTTGTTGTTTAGGAATAAGGGTTAGAAAGGTAGCATTCAACGCTGGATACACCTTTTTGTTTCTCTGGGATTCTTCCACAACCTCCAAGATATCTGGACCTATGAATGGCCAAGCTGCTTTGAAAAATTCACTTGTAAACCCGTCAGGTCCCGGGGCTTTATTCTTAGGTAGCTGCAAGACCACCTCTTCTACCTCTTGTAGTGTTACGGTTCGCAGTAGAGCAAGGTTTTGTTCTCGAGTGGTCACTCGAGGAATATGTGTAGTAATCTTCTGAATCGTTGCCTAGCGATTAGGGAGAGGTTCGGTTAGCAGATCCTGAAAATGATTAACCAACTCTCGTTCCATATCTTCATGTTTGATTAATCGCTCTCCATTTGCTGCTTTTAGAGAAAAAATTCTGTTATGTTGGCGCCTCTGTGACATGGCTCTATGGAAGAATTTTGTATTACGGTCTCCTTCTTTGAGCCAGTTGACTCTAGATTTCTGTTTCCATAGTATCTCCTCTTGTTTTCGCCGCTCTTCTTGTTGACTGAGAGTACTACCCTCCTCCAATACTAACTCCTCTGTTCAACCATGAAGAATGATTTGCTGCTGAATCTCCTTCATTTTTTCTCTCAATTGAATTTGCGTCAGAATTATCTTGAGAACTGATATGCTCCAATTTAAAACTTTCAAAGTGTAAAGGCAGTTATAGAACATGCAATCAATGCCATGACGGCAAAACAAGTCCTCTGGGATGCAATGTCAATATATTAATTCGAAAGCCAAAAAGAGTACAAGGCTTATTACCTGTTCACTAACAAGCTTACAGTGTCCAAAGGAAGTGATGTGGGTGATGCCGGCCCAGAGAGCATGTTGAAGGCCAGCAGCGAGAGCTTTGTAGTGAGCACCATTACTGGTTAGTGTGAAGCAAGCATTGACATTTGTGCTGACACTCTCCAAAATAGCGCCATCATGGTCATTACAGATAAGGAAGCCAATGCTTCCCTGACCTGGGTTTGGTCTGCATGAGTCGCCAAAGTGGATGGTGCCATGGAATTCATATCAAGGGCAACCACTTATTTCCATTTGTTTTCCTGTGAACCACTTGCCTAATGGAGTCTATTTTTTTATAATGTGACCCGAGCGAAGCTAACCTGAACGTGGTTTGTAGCTGAAAGTCGTTAGAAATAGAGTTCTTGAAAAGTTAATGAGCAATGATTTTACTGATCATCTGATGCCCTTAGGTGCTGTTGCCGGCGGAATAAATGCGTCGGCAAAGAGCATGGGGTCGGGGCCAGCTTTATTCCATGTACATATTGGGAAAAAGCGTATTGCAAACGATTTGCAGCTTTCCCCGTGGACTTTTTAGTTGTTTATCTCGTCAGCAGAATAACAGAATAGCTGGAACATTAGTTTTTTTTTGGAAATCTGGTAAAAAAAAATTCAAAAGATCAGGTTGTTGGAGTGTTTGAATTGTTTTTTGATAGTAAAAATAGATTCAGCACTATTAAAAACACTTAGGCCACTCAAAACACTAAAATTTAACAAAATAATATTTTAATAAATTTTTGCCAAAATTTATCAAAATCTTTGCCAAATTCTAAGTTATTCTGTGGTTTTTTTTTTTTTTTTTTTTAAAGACTTCGGCCTTTTTATCGCGGACCACTGTACCTCTTCTGAACTGATAATCAATTATGCGGGGATTTTTAGTACTCTGAACCGCGTCAAGCCAACTTCCGTCACTTTCTCGCTTATCGTTACGGGTCCCTTCTACGTTGGACCTATGAAATCGACGCAAGGCTCGCGACAACAGTGTAGAAGTTCTCCCTCAACCATTTCAATATTTGGCTTCTGGCTCCTCCCTTTTTCCTTGATTATGCTCCATAATTACGCTAAGGAGGCACACTTTGTTAGCACAGATCGTTAATCTACAGTGATAGTTCTCCGAAGGAATATATACTATCCAGAAATATTTTAATTAAGAGTAAAAATAAAATAGAAATGAAAGAGATTTTAATTTTAGTGTCAAAAAGTTAAAGCAGTTTTTAGGCATTTTTAAAGTAATTGTTTTATGTATAAATTCATTTTAATTTTAGTATAAAAAAAGTCAAACAATTTTTTAGGCATTTTTCCAAATAATTGTCTTTGTTTTAAATAAGTGAATGTTTTTATTTATATCTATATATTCATTCTAAGTTTATTTGGTCATAGTCGAAACTAATCAAAACACAACCAAAAAATTACAACACAAATCATAGATATTTTAAAGCATTGTAAATTCCTCTCTTTTCAGGTAAGATTGATTTGAAACGGATAAGAACAATGTAAACCATTCTCAGTCCTTGACCCATACATATATATAGGAGTAATTTCACATTATTTTATTTCAAATTAATTACATGACCTAATTGCCAATCTAGAAACATAGGACTAATTGCTCACTTTGAGAAATGGTAAGTGCTTCAAAGTTTACTAAAGCTTGTGGGTTTTGATATAATTACAAACCCCAACATGGTATCTACGTCTTTTCCCAAGTGTTAGACGCACATGGCGAAGACCATATATGAAAGATAAGTATTCAATGCATTTACTATTCACATGATATACATATTTATAATACATTATAGCGATCGTCGGATTCCATATTCCAAGGTCTGTTGTACTCCCTAAGACTATTCAACTTCCACACCAACCCTTAGAGGATTAGGTGTCCAACATTTCCCCCCTTTATCCAAAGGGGTATGTATGATTCCAACAAGAGAGTTGTAATACAAAATGTGAAAAATATGCATGGCAGCACTAGGTTGAATGTGATCTATGAAATGTTGGCATCAGGTGATGGTTTGAGGTTGACCACTGACACTGGATCATTTGGTGCAGTTTTCATAACTCTTCCAAATATGGCAAGAAGTTGAGGTCTTCTACTAGAGGAAGTGCTCCTAATGATTTGAAGAGGGATACCTTCAACCTCGAAAAGAGAGGTCTGCAACCTACATAAAAAGGGAGAACCTCAACCTGAAAATGGACGTCTCAACCTGTGGTGGTTTAACGATGACCACCAACTTTGGAATGCTTAATGCAATTCATGGAACTCTTCCAAAACTGGCAAGAAGCTGAAGTCTTCTGCTAGAGGAAGTGTCCCCAATTCTTTGAAGAGGGAGAAGCTCAACCTGAAAAGGGAGGTCTCAACCACTCATAGATGGTTTAAGGTTGACCACCAACCAAAGGCATGTTTAGGGGCATTTTTGTCTCTGGCTACAACTCTAAATCGAGAGTATGTGGAATACCACTAGACATGCAGTTTGGAGGAAACTGGGAAGGGTATGAGATTTACCACGTTATTGTTGCGGGAGAAGAACCAGCTCTATGGGAGGAGGACAGTGCGATAGTGTTATCAACCCAGTGTTGGATGAGGACTCTGTGAGAATTGAAGTATAGTATGAGGAGCGTATGCACTGTAACTCGATGCATTAGTCGGATGTCTAAGGAGGAGTGCATAGGTGGGAGTGTCTGTGGGAGGTGATGTTGTGGACGAATTATCCAGGTGGATATTGGTGGCCACTCACCTATTCCACTTGGACCCCCACCATTGTTTCTTTCAGTTTTTCAGTTTTCTTAATTGTAGCACAATTTACTATTTTTGGTAGTTTTTCAGGTCCCTAATTTCCGGAGCCATTTTGAGGCCCTAAATGGCATTTTTGGGCATCAAACCTTTGACAAACTACCAAAAATAGTAAATTGTGCTACAATAAAGGAAACAAAAAAATTGAAAGAAACAATGGTGGGGTTCCAAGTGGAATAGGCGGTGGCCACCAATATCCACCTGGATCATTCATCCCCCCTTAGGAACTGATGGTCCCCATTGCTTTGAGTTCCTCCATGAGATGAGGAAACTTCTAGTGAATTTGGTCCTTGGTGAGCCACTTGCTGTGGTGAAAGAGTTGGCCTACTTTGACAACTCGATATAGTCAGATCCTCTACTGGCAGGTGTTATTGCTTTGTGTGTCCATAATCTGATCAGTTGTGGCTTGTTCCCTGGAGTCTAGGTTTATTGTTGGTGTGATTTGTTCTACCATGTCGGATGTGTCTAGTAGAGGTGGAAAGTAGGGCCGAAGGAAGTCCACATTGAACATTGGGTGTAGACCAAGGAATGGTATAATATTGAGCTCGAAGGCATAGTCCCCTACAACCTTGGTGATGGTGTATGGCCCATATCGGAGTGGGCGAAGCTTGCGGTGGGGTCTATCGAGGCGCTCCTTTTGCAAATGTAGCCACACTTTGTCGCCCACCTGGAAGTTGTGTTGTGCCTGATGCTGATCATGTTGCTACTTGTACTTAGTATTGGCTCTGTCTAATATGTCATGAACATGTTAGCGAATGTGCTCAATTAATTTTTTCACCTCGGCAGCTTCAAAATGGACATGATTCGAATCAGCCTGACTCATTTTAAATGGCATGGCTACGTCAATGGGACATAGTGGCTGGAATCTCAAGCCCATCAGAAAGGGCTTGTGGTCGGTTGAGCTGTGGAGGGCTCGGTTATAGGTATGTTGTACATAGGGGAGGCTCTCATCCCATGTGCGTGGATGCTTTGAGTTGTACACATGCAGAATGTGTATGATCATCATGTTGATGACCTCTGTCTAGTCATCAATTTGGGCATGGAAAGCTGTGGACTTGGTGAGCTTGGTGTCTAGCATTGACCAGAGGCTGGACCAAAATGTATTGAGGAACCTGTTGTCCCGATCTGAGATGGTATAATGTGGGATCCCAAAGTGTACCCACGCTCATTCAAATAAGAGTTTAGCAGTGGCATTTGCTGTGATATTCTTCTTCCAGGCCGCCATAATGGTCATCTTTGAGAATCTGTCAACGACCACGAAAAAGAGGCCTTGATCCTTGATGGTCAGTTTGGCAATGGCGCAGGCAGTACAGGATCCAATGTACTTCCCAACATCCTATCGAAGGTTTCTCCAATAGAAATAATTTTGCAGTACTGCCACTGTTTACCTGACCCCAAAATTCCCAGTGACCCAATAGTACTGTGCTTCCCAAATCATCTTGGCACGCTTGCTTGAAGGAACAGAAAGGTGTCCCAGGTGACATATTAGTGCATTCTAGAGGTGAACATTTGGAACTCAGTTACTTTCCAAGAGCATCTTGTATGTGTGGTTGAATTCTTGATCGCTCTTGTAGAGAAGTGGCCAATCAGAAGTCTCATGCCCACAAGAGTTGAGCACGGTGGTTATCACCAAGATCAGTGGTCGGCTGAGGCAGTTTTCAACATTATTAGTGTTTCCTTCTTGTACTTGATGTTCAAACCAAACTGTTTCAGATATGTGGACCACTTCTGATGGTGATTTTTTGCAACTTCCCTTGTGTCTGTATGAACTGCAGGGGTACATGGTCTGTGTGGATGATCGTTTCCTTCCCCAAAATGTAATGCTTCAATTTTTGGAAAGCCTGCACAATGGAATACATCTCTTTTTCATAATTAGGATACTTCCGAACTGTGTCGGACAATGTCTCACTGTGATATGCCACTGGATGCCCCTGTTGAGTAAGACTTGCCCCAATTTCATAGTCAAAGGTATCTATCTCAATCTTAAATGGTTGTTACAAGTCTAGTAATGTGAGCACTAAGGCAGAGCAGAGGCGATGTTTCAATTCTACGGACCCCTTCTGTTGAGATTACGAGAAATTTTTTCTTTCTTTCACTCCTCCCTTAGTGACTTGACTCAACGACCAAGTGATATGAGAGAATCCCAACACGAACCTACGATAGAAATTAGCAAGACCCAGAAAGATGCGAAGCTCTATTAGAGTGGTAGGGGCTGGCTAATCCCAAAGGATAGGGATCTTGGTTGGATCCACATGCACTTCCCGCTCATCAATAATGTAATGTACCCAAATACTGAACCTAGGTCATGCCAAAAGTGCACTTCTCCAAATTGGCACACAACTTGCATTGTCGTAGTGTTTGGAGGATCTGTCAGATGTGGTGGAGGTGATTTTCCCAAGTCTTGATGAAGATCAAGTTGTCATCCAAGTACACTACTATGAATGAGTTGGTGAATGGCTGCAAGATGTCGTCCATTAGCCTCATGAAGGTTGCAGGAACATTCTTCAACCTGAAAGGCATGACCAACCATTGAAAAAGGCCCTCCTTCGCTTTGAAGGAAATCTTCCACACATCGGATGGTTCGATTGGTACCTGGTGATACCCAAACTTCAAGTCGATCTTGCTGGAATATTTTACCCCTTTGAGCTAGTCCAGAAGGTCATTAATCTGTGGGATCGCGTACCTATTCTGGACAGTGATCTTGTTTAGGCCCAATAGTCAATACAGAGTCTCCAAGTCCCATCCTTAATCTACGCGAACACGATCGGGCTCCCATAGGGTGATGAACTTGGTTGGATGTGACCTTTCTGAAACAAATCTTGAATCTGCCTCTTGATTTCATCATTCCCCATAACAGAGCACTTATAGATCGATCCATTGGGCACCAACACACCTGGGGTCAGATCGATGGGGTGCTTGACCTGACAGTGTAGAGGCACCCCTACAGGTTAGGTGAAGATGTCCTGGTACTGCTCCATGACCTTGTCCATTTTTTGTTGTCATGCGGAGGAGCCCCATCTAGAGGTCGTGGCCACAGTATTCTTCTTTCCTTGAGGGAAGATCATCAAGAAAAAAAATTTCTCAGTTTTGGAAATGATCTTACTACATTGTTTTACAGTAACCAAAGAGATAGTGGCAGGCGGTGGGAACTCTAGTATCCTGTATAACTTATTTCCCAAAGTAACGATAACAACGCGAGGCCGAGACTCATACATAGCATGTAGCTTCCACAAGTATGGTTGGCCTAATAATACATCACAAACATCAAGAAGATCAATGTCACATAATACCTCATTGGTGAAGGGCTTCATGCTATAGGGAAGGCGACACTACTCGCTGACGCAAATATCTCGTCCTTAGTGAAGGTAATCTATGGTGTATGGTTGTGGGTGTACTGTAGTCGACAAGCCCAACCACTTCAAGACATATGCTGAAATGAGGTTATTTTGGCTCCCAATGTCGACAATGAACTGTAGTGGGGAACCCTATACCCACATTTGGGAGTGGAAGAGATGCTCCTCATCCTCTGGTTCTTCCGGTTCTTCCTTTTGGATCTTCGTGGTGGCAATGGTGGTGTTGGACTCTCCATAAATAATATTATTCCCTTTTCATTCCCCTTCTCGGGTTTTGATTCAGAGTCAGAGCATGCATCTGATTTAGAAGCCTTCATCTCAGCTACGAGTGACTGCTTCGGCCAACACTCCCATGTGTTGTGAGTGGAGCTCTTATGGAAGTCACACCACTTTCTCGTGTCCTTCTTCGGCTTCATAGTGTTGTTCTTTGCTTGTGGCTTTGGCAAGTTGTCTTGGGATGCCATGCCTTGAATTTTTCCTTTGTTCCGCGGTTTGGGGGCACATTTTGCTTGATTTTGATTCGCAAATCCAAAGTATGTCTTCTTCTGTTTGAATTTCTGCTCAATCTTGGCAGCATACCGTTATGTTATACCAAGCAAGGAGATGTCGAGGTACTCCATTTCCTCCTGAATGTATTTGTGCAAAAAATTGTGGTACTTCAACACCAAATGTTTCTCCCAATATTTGATACCCAAGTTTGTGCATAGTGTATGGAACAGATTCATCAGCTCATGCACATCTTGATCCCTTTGTTGCTGCAACATAGTCCATTGTATGTACTTTTCCTCATAGCTCCCCACAGGATAATATTGTTACTTGATGGCGTCTTGGAAAGAATTCTAGGTGAGTATGATCGAGAATAGAGAGGGTTCCCCCTCGTCCTTTTTATCACAGTAGGTTTCCCACCAGTCCTTGACATGGGGGGCAGCTTTGAGGAGTGGAAAAGTAATATTCTCTCGGTCAAAAAAGTCATGAACCAAAAAATATCCTTATAATAGGTTCAAGCATCTATCTACAATGTCTGCATCTATTTGGCTATCAAATATGGGAATGTCAACGTTTACTTGTACCTTAAAAGGGGTTGCGCCTCCAAAGTAGTTGCTGGATGTAGATGTGTTTCCAGTGGGTAGTCGTTGGAGGATCTGGGCAAAGTTATCCATCATTGTGTTCCTTTTTTTTCAAGGGCCTCCTCAAGAAATATTTTGATAGGATCTCCTACTCCCTTGTCTTTCTTTTCATCCCCCATGGATAGCCGTCGGTTTTTGTGAGGCTGATCTTGCAAAGGCTCAACGAGATCAAGCCCTAACTCCCTATACCTCGACCTCGTTGGGGACATGAAAAGAAGGATTGAAAAATGGCAGACTGCTCTGATACCACTGATCTGAATTTATCTAGGAACGCAAAAAAATACACATAACCATAAATAGAAACATTTAGTGGAAATAACACTACATTTAATTAATATCAAAGAACCGAAATTTGTTTACAGATATAATGGAAATAAACTAACTAGGGCGTTGGTAGCTTATCTCTTAGAAGATATGTGGCGGCTACAAGCCTCTGAACTCTGTGTTACAATGAGGCTCGAGGGCCTATATATTATTAAGAAACAATGGAAAACCCTAAACATACAAAAACCTCACCCTAAGAGATGAAACACCAGAATCTGGGCCCTGTCGAGGTAAATCGGTACATCAATTTCCCAAAGTCGTAACTTTGGCATACTATATATGTTTGATGCACATGATACATCTTTATAAATATCTATTCGCGGACTACAACTGCTAACAACGAATATCGTCTGGTGTTGTAGCTCCTAGAGACAGCCTTGAGTTGTATAAAGACCAATGCCTAGGACATCTTAAATGCAAGGAGTATATGACTCAATTGATTGCAGTTAACAATGTTAGGCTCTCATGCTATTATCACTCGGATGAATGGTTTTAATCAATGTGGAACCACGACCCAAAAGTTAAACACAAAAACTAGGAAAACTGCATAAACTGAGTACAAACTGGAATAAGTAAATGCATCAGACAGCTTTAAAACAGAATGCTGTAAAGGGGGCCGACTTATAAAATGAATACATAGATATCAAGTTATATATGAGCGATGACTATGGCAGAAGATGGAATAAGACATCAACTATAACCGGGCTCATCCAAGGATAAGGATCCATATATACTGGGCTCATCCAGAGATAAGAATCCATATATAGTTAACATCGGAAGAAAGGTGGAAGAGATAGAAAATGAAACAAAGTATCCTGCCTAAGCTATATTTAAAGCGCTATAGATGAGTAAATATGAGTATCTGCTATGATAAATTCACATTTAAACATGGGAGCACTCAAATTCCAAAGCATATAGATACAAGAAATGTAGAGAGATACGAAATGAAAATTTGTATTTAAAAACATGGAGAAGAGTTACAAACTGTGAATCATCCAGAGTGGAATCCCCAATTTAGCAAAACTTCTTATTACTGAGTCCCTACAGGATCTGTTAGCCACCTATAAATTATGATATACCAAATGGTGGCTAAATTTGTTTTCAAGCCTTCAAGAGATATATTTCCTTTGAAAATCCATCATCTTTGAAGTCTTATGATGATTCTCTACCCTTTGAAATAATCTTCACTATTGTTTCCCCCCAAAAAGGTGTCCAAAATCTATTGTTTACTAATGAAAACTGCTTCCGAGACTCCACTCTTTCATTTTCACCTCTCCATTTCATTTTCATTATTTCCTCCATATCATTCATTCTCCCCCCTATAAATATTCCATGTCCTCCATCTTAACCTCTAAAAGCATTATAACCCATTTTAAACCTTATATCTCCCGTTTATTTGGTTTAAATCCCTCCATTTTCATCTATCGGAACTCTTTTTTGGCCTTAAAAATCCTTGTTTTTGGCCTAAAAACATTCTTTTGCATTATAATTTATTAGCTCCCAGGGCTTAAAATCCCTTAACCCCCTCTTCCACGCGACCCGCGCTATGACCAAGCGCCAAAGCCTTTTCGTAATCTCCTTTTCAAAACCCTCTTGTCTTTCTCGACGTGATCACAGCCGTCCATTCGTGTGGATCTAACAGCTTGCATATAACCCGACCACCACCCCGCTATCCGCTTCACGACAAAAGAACACATCACTTACTTGGCCCACCAATTCCTCCACCCGCATCTCTGTACCTATCGCACACAACCCGCACCATCCGATCAACACCTCATGATCAGACGACTGACACTCCATATCGCAAAATTTTTATGTCCGAGGATTAGCGTTTCAAAATTTTGCGAAATAGGTGGTTTCAACAATCCACGTGTTGCCCGATGTATGGAATCGCATTCCATTCGCTCAAAACCGCCTCCCCCCATTTTATTTTGCGAAAACCATTCCCGGTTTTCCGCCATACCGCTACCCTCTGTAACATCCCTTTCAGTTTTAATCCTAGCCTTCGATCTCTGAGATCGCATGGTCCACGTTATATCACCATCTCAATTCGTTTGCCTCCCATCTCTCTCTTGAAATGCTCATCGAGAGATCTCCACCATAGATCATCCTAATCTAATGGCCCACGTTCCCTTTTGCACTCAGACCTTCATTGGACATGGTTAGCTGCTCTGCCAGGGTTTTTTCCCGATTTCTGCTGCAATCACCACCTCCTCACTGCTCCTCCACCATGCCCAGAGCCTCTACAAACAGTCTAAACCAAGCCCGCAGGTTTTCATAATAGTTTATCGTGTGTTTGCAGGTTTTTTCATGGCTGATGAAGGATGAACATTTTACAGTCACAAAAGTGACACAAAGGCTCAGATATCAGTCTCAGGGCCAGGGATCAATGTCAAGAGGACCAGAACATAAGGCAAGGTCAAATCAATCAATGGATCAGATCCATGAACCCTCAGTGACCCTCCAGCTCAGCGAAACCCTCCACCTGTACATAGAACACTCAGAAAGATGAGGATCACATATTCAGTGGCAGAAGACAAGGCATAGAATATTAATAAAACCTTTCATGGCATCGGTATAGAATCAGTTCGAACAAGAAACAAAGTTAAAACATAAATAGAGCTAAAACAGGTTGAAGTACAAAGGAACAGAGTAGTTATTGGTGCAGAAGTTGACTGACACAGACATAGCCCATCTCCATGCACACAAGTCTGCCAAGTAGTTATTACACCAAAGAAACTACTACAAACTGTTAGAAGCAGTTATTTAAAAGCGTGGGAGTCCTCATATCCCATTCTTTCACTTAAATCACACCAAGAAGATAACAGTACCACTCCAGATGGTTTTTCCTCTCAAGGACACCATGTGGGTGATTTCTGTCATATCAAAATGGTCTCAACAAGCTACAAAGTCACTGAGTCTGTCTGGGATTTAATGTAATGTTTATGACATTGGAATGGAGCATTCGAATACACTTCTCCTATGTCTGATGTTTATTAAAGCTTTCTTCACCTACTTTTCCTCAGTTTTCCTATAAAGACTCTTTGAAGTCTCATTGTAAAAGGTTGGCATTTGGTGATTTCTAAATAATACATAGATTTTTGCTTTGAAGAAGCATTGGTGTTTTGAAGGAGTGTGGAAGTCTCTATTTTTCTGTTGATGAAGGAGGCTGGACCATTGGATCCCCGAGCCTGGTTTTGGTGAAGTAATCTCTTATTGTTAATGTTGTTTCCCGTTTATCACTTTGTTCCATTATGCTTTGACTTACAGTAGGATAAAAAGTTTAGGCAGAGAAATGTATCTTAGAAGCACCTCTGACCTGTTTATCCTTCACTATTTATATGTTTTCTGCTATTGAACATGATAGGGTAGTCTAGTAGCTCTCTCGAATATTCAACTTGTTTTATTTCAGAAATGGTTAATTCAGCTGTGATAAATATTGTTTAGGCGTTCCCTCTTTCTTTGCCACTGAATGTTGTATTTGAAATCTCCCTTTGATTATTAATGCTTGCATTTTGATAGAGAGGTCTGTTTCAATCATACCCTCTGTTCCCTACTGTAATTATTGTGTTAAAGGTCCCTATAATTGCAGTCCTAGATGTCTAAGGCGTTCCCTCTTCTTTGAATGCAATTGTATGTCTTTATTGATTAAGCTCTCAACAGTGAACTTATAGGAGGAAATAGGGTGTTCTCAGAATCCTATAATTCATTAGGAGGGTTTTAGTCTGCATTTCTCCTTTCTTAGAGTATTTATGTTGATTAAGTCCAAAATAGTGAGCTTACTGGAGGAAATAGGGTGTTCCCCGAATCCTTTAAGTCATTGTGAGAGGGTTTAGTCTGCATTTCTCCTCTTTTTTGAGTGTTTATGTTAATTAAGTCCAAAATAGTGAGCTTATTGGAGGAAATAGGGCATTCCCCAAATCTTTTAAGCCATTATGAAAGGGTTTAGTTTGCTTTTCACTCTTTTTCCTTAATGTTCATCCCATTTCACCTATATTATTCAATAAATCCTTGACCAAGTTAGATTTTCCCTTTGGTTTCCCTTCCTTCTCAATCAAATCTATTTGGACTTTCACATGACTCCATTGCCCAATGGCTTGTAGATTCCCATGCTCTATCTACACTGCATGAAACACATTTTTCCAACCAAACAAGAAAAACAACCCTGCACTTCATAACTAGCCTAAAATCAACTACTAAACTTTCAAGACACATCCTTATAAAAATATTGAGAGATCCCACTCTGAGACTAGGAGGGCTAGATCCTAGAGCTCTAAAGCTTGGTTTGCATGTTCCCTTGTCATTTTGCATGCCAATCTGCCAAATCACAGGACCCCAACATAATGGCGATCTTGGTGGGCCCTATTGATTATATGATAGTTTAGCTAACTCTTGTGCACTCTTTAAGTCCTACAAATCTCTAAGAAAATCAGTTAGTGGGCCATAGAGTAGACTCTTTTTGTTTGAACACCTTATCTAAGTGTAATATCAGACATAGGACACTCTCATAACCATAAAAATGTACAAAACCCAAAAATATTTCAGCTTGGCTTCATAATAGGCATGGTGGTGGAACCATAAAACATTTTGCCTTCACAAAAAGCTAAAACTTCCACCTGGAGACTCCATTAGCCCCAGTAGGCCTATTACCCATCTAGGTCTCCAGATCTCTTTAGGACTATGTTAACCAGCCTTGAAGAAGTTGAGAAGCCTAGTCCCATATGAGATAAGACATTCTGAGAGGCAAAACTTTCAAAACAGTCCCTACATACTTCAGCCTCTCTCAATTTTTGAAACGCAGTCTAGTTTGGATCAGCACTATATCCCATCCAGACCCTGATCCTCCCACAATAGTTGACAATTCAGAGAGAACTCTGTGGCAGAGTTCTAAAGCTGGAAAATTAACTGCTGATAGGAACATGCTAAGAACAAAATCTCTCCCTGAAAACCTAGCTATCTTGGAGGATTTACACTTCGACCTACATCATACTAAGAACGTTTTTAGAACCATATCTCAAAGTGACTTAAACCAAACTGATCTTGAAACTGCAGGTTTGCAACAGAGCTGTAGTAGAGAAGCTTCAGCTTCTACTCCTCCTGATTCACAGCTTCTTCACCACTTTAGCCTCTTTCATAACCAACCTGCTCAAAACCAGGTTGTTGGCCCAAGTGTTTCTTCCACTCCAATTCATACCACCACTGTCCAAAACACTCCATTTCAGCCCATTTTCCCTCTTGTCAATCCATCCACTGTAAATCCACCTTTCTTTCCATCCATGGCAGCATGGTATGCCTCATCAGTGTTACCACAACCTATGGTTCCCTTACCAAATGACTATCAGTCTAAAATTCCCCATTTCACTGGAAAAGAATCTACCACAGGTCAACAACATGTAGATAGGATGGAAGATGCATTTGATTATACGGAAATAGAAGATGAGACTACAAAGATGAGAATATTTTCTCAAAGTTTAGGAGGAGAAGTAAAGAAGTGGTTTAAAGGCTTAGCTCCTAATAGCATAAATGACCTTCCCTCATTACATCAAACATTCATTAACAAATGGGAAATCAAAAGCAATCCTCTCCAAATATTAACAGAGTATAACAACCTTAAAAGAAATCAGGGAGAGAGTGTTCGTGATTACTCCACCAGGTTTAACAGTATCTACAATGCTCTTCCACCTCACATGAAACCTCCCCAAGGCATGGCCTTAGTAAAATATCCTGAAGGTTTCAATGATGATATGGCTTATCAACTAAGGGAGAGAAATTATTTAACTCTAGAAGACATGCAGAAGGGAGCCGTGAGTGTAGAAGCAAAATTAATTGAGAAAAGAGCTAGGCTAAGATCAGAGAATAGGGTAACTTATAAAGATGACACTGCACCCTCAACCTCATCCTCCGATACCGAAATTGACAACCTAGTGAAGGTAATGGAGAGAATGCTTGAAAAGATAAACTTGAACGATAGAGTGTCACCAAGAGAACACCAAAACAACCTCCAAAATAGAAATAGAAATCAGAACTTTAGAAGAGAAAACAATCAGGATCGGCAAAGAGATAATGACCAACAAATTAGGCCTCCCTTCCAACAAAACTTTGTAGATCAAGAGGAAGAAGGAAATATTGAAAGTTTGGGAGAAAATCATGTAAACTTGATTGGATCAGACAATGGGGATGATGTTTTCCTCACTGAAGAAGAACAAGGTTTCTTCTCCTCAAAACTAAAGGAAGATACATATGAGGAGTCTGAAGATTATAGATTGGGGTTTGATAATGCAATCATGGAGGTACACAAACACTACGATCTAAGAATCAAATGGAACATAGATAATCCAAATGAAAAAAAAACTAGCTCTGCTGTTAGGAAAAATACAGAAAATCAGCCTAAGAAAGCAGCAGAAAAAACCTACATTTTGGCTAAGAAGACAGATTTAAACAAAGAGAAAAGCAGCTAGCCAAATGTTGAACAGAGTTTCCCTAGCACCTCAGCTAGTGGCCTTATTAAAACAACTCAGATTGATAGTCCTAATAAAACTCAGCAAGCCAAATTTGCTGAAAGAAATTCAATTGAAAAAACAAATGTAAATATGACAAAATCAATAGTTCCTTTCAACCTTGAGGGAGATATTGCAAAGATTAAAATTAACATACCTCTGGATGAATTAGTGACCCAAGGAGTGTACAGAAACCAGGTCCTAAAGGCTCTGAATATACATGTTGATACTGCTACTTTGAACTTGATAGATGACAAGCCAGAGCTGTTGTTTGGTCCTAAAGTTGAAGGAAAATATCAAGAAGGGGTTGTGCCCCCCTTCTATGTCAGTCTAAACATACATGAAAAAATCTTACACAATGCCATGCTAGATTTAGGAGCATTACACAACCTTATGCCCAAGGTAGTAATGGAAAGCCTAGGCTTAGAGATTACTAGACCATATAAAGAATTGTATTCCTTTGATTCCAGAAGCGTCAAATGCTTTGGGTTAGTTAAATATTTGTGTGTTAACTTGTCTCAAATTCCTACCATGAATCTTGTAATGGATGTAGTAGTAGCTGACATTCCCCCAAAATATGGCATGCTTTTTGTCTAGATCATGGGGAGCTAAGATTCAGGGCACCCTTCAAATGGACATGTCCTATGCCACCATACCAGTGTTTGGTCAAACCAGAAGATTATATAGGGAAACCCTTATGAAATACATGGTGAGCAGCAAAGACAAGCCTCACAACACTCCTGTTTATTCCACCCATTCAGATCTAGATTCTTTCATTTTATATAATGAAGATGAAGTCACCCAAACAAAGAAGGAAAATGAGCAGGACATTAGTGCACCAGAGCATTCAGAATTGTCTTCCTCTCAACCTCTGGATATCTCAACTCCCAATAGGCTTGAGCAACACAAAACAAATGAGAATGAAATAGAAACGCTTTGGAGAATAAGCTTTGATGGCTCTTGTAGCAAAGATAATGCAGGGTCTGGTGTATGGATACACAACACAAGCAAAGGACATGCCTAAAAATTAGAATTTTCATGCACTAACAACATTGCAGAATATGAAGCCCTCCTCCTTGGCCTGCATATACTTAAAGAGTTAAAGGCCAAAAATATATCAATACAGGGAGACTCTGAGTTAATCATCAAACAAATAAAAGGGGAATATTCAACTAAAAACCCCAGGCTTAGAGAATATAGAAACATTGTTTTAGATCTCCTGAAAACTTTCAAAAAATATGAATTGATGTTCATACCAAGAGCCCAAAATCACCTGGCAAATGAACTTGCTTTTGCTGCTAGTAACTTCCAGATACCAAAAATCGATGAGCAGTTCATCATAAAGGTAAAAATCAGACCAGAAGTGCCTAATAACGAAGATCATTGGCAGGTATTTGACAATTATAAACATATAGAGGATTTCCTGCAGTCAAAAAATGAGTTTTACACAGCATCACCAAGTTTCAGCCATGAAAAAGAATGTTTGAATGGAGAACTAATTCCTAAAACAGAGTCCTCCTCTCCTACTGATATAAATCAATTTGATCATATTTTCAAAGAAAAATTATCTGATGATCCAAACCTAAAGGACCTCGAAGTCCTAGAATGTAAAGGTGATACCATACCCAAAGGACTTGCCCCATTAGAACAACTCTTTGATTTCAACGATGTGGCTAAGGAACCGAAAGCAGAACCCATGGAAACTAATGTTGAAGAGCACAACATAGGTAGCCCAACTAAGCCTAAAATTATTAAATTATCTAGCACCCTTCCTACCCACATCAAACAGCAATACATAACACTCTTCAAAGAGTTTATAGATGTTTTTTCATGGGACTATAAAGATTTGAAATCATATGACACTAGCATCATTCAACACAAGATTCCTCTTAAGGAAAATCAGAAATCTTTCAGACAGAAATTAAGGAGGATAAACCCTATTTTATTACCTGCAATAGAAAAAGAAATTAGGAAGATGTATGATGTAGGGATCATTGTTCCTCTCAGATACTCAGACTGGGTCTCAAATCTAGTATCTGGCAGGAAGAAGACAGGGGAGATTAGGTTGTGTATTGACTTCAGGAACCTTAATAGAGCCTCTCTGAAAGATAACTACCCCTTGTCAAAGATGGACGACATTCTTCAAAAAGTAGTTGGGTCAAAAAGAATATCATTGTTGGATGGGTTCTCAGGTTATAATCAAGTGTTAGTCCTCCCAAGTGATCAGCATAAGACAAACTTTACCACACCTTTGGGGACATTTATGTATGTCAAAATGCCATTTGGTTTGATGAATGCAGGGGCCACCTTTCAGAGGGCCATGGACATAGCCTTCTCAGAAGATATAGGCTATTTTATAATCATTTACCTTGATGATATTACTGTCTTCTCCAAAACTGATGAAGAACATTTGGAACATTTAAGGAAGGTTTTTGAGAAATGCAGAAGGTTTGGCTTGTCTTTAAATCCAAAAAAGACACTCTTTGGCCTCTAGGAAGGAAATCTTCTTGGTCATATAATCTTCGAAAAAGGGATCAAAATAGATCTTAAAAGAATTGATGGCATATTGAATATCAGCCACCCTAGAAACCTCAAAGAATTGCAATCTTTCATTAGAAAGATAAATTTTTTGAGGAGGTTCATCCCTAACCTTGCTGAGCTATTAAGAAACATCACTAACATGCTCAGGAAAGAAGTAGGTGTTAAATGGACAATGCAAGCTAAACAATCATTTGAACTGGTAAAGCAAGCCCTTACTCAAGTGCCAGTCCTTATCAGTCCTGATTTCGCCAAAGATTTCTATATCTTTTCCTTTGCATCTGAGCATACAATAGCTACAATTTTGTTGAAAAAGAATAGCTTGGGGCAAGAACAACCTATATCCTTCTTCAGTAAAGCCTTAAGAGATGTCCCACTCAAATATAATATCATGGAGAAGCAAGCCTTGGCACTGGTAAAAGCACTAAAGGACTTTAGGGTGTACATTTTAAATTCACATATCATTGCTTTTGTGCCACACACCGTAGTTAAATATATTCTAAGTCAGGACCTCGATGGTAAAAGGGGAAAATGGATTGCCACTATTCTAGAATATGACTTAGAAATCAGGCCTACTAAACTCATCAAGGGACAAGGATTAGCAAAACTCATGGCTAAGTCTAATTTCAAAGCTATAGATATGAATATGGTTGATGCATTGGAAGAAATAGAAGAGTTCCCAGCACCATTTACTGAAGAAACATTCATGAAATCTCCATGGTATACTGACATTATTTATGTGCTGCTTTATTTAAATGCTCCTCCTTCTTTGTCAAAAACAAAAGCCAGATTTGTCAAACAGAAGGCTTTAAATTATTGTACGATAGATGGAGTTTTATATTGGAAAAATACTATGGGGATACTACTAAAATGTTTACTTGAGGTTGATGCAGGAAAAATAATGCATGAAATGCATGAAATGCATGAAGGAGAATGTGGAGGGCACCTGAATTGGAAGACCACAACAAACAAGATTCTCAGATCTAGTTACTATTGGCCCACCCTTTTTCCAGACACCCACAAACTAGTAATGTCTTGCCACAAGTGCCAAATTTTTGATGGTAGAAGAAAGCTCTTGCCCTTACCCTTGAATCCTATTAGCGTTGAAGCACCCTTTCAACAATGGGGTTTGGACTTCATAGGATAAATCCATCCATCCTCCTCAGTCCATCACAAATGGATCCTCACAGCCACTGATTATTTTACCAAATGGATAGAGACCATGCCCACTAGGAATGCTACTAACTCTATCATTATTAAATTCCTTGAGACCAACATATTGTCCAAATTTGGTTGTCCTAGAAAAATAATCACAAACAATGCTGTTGCCTTTAAGTCCAAGAGGATGGTTGATTTCTGCCATAAATATCAGATCACCTTGGGCCACTCCACTGCCTATTACCCCCAAGGAAATGGACTTGCTAAATCCTCAAACAAGAGCCTGATCAACATCATCAAAAATTTGTTGGACCAGAATCAGAAAGCATGGCATGGAAAGCTTGTTCATGCCTTGTGGGCTGATAGGTTAACCACCAAAAAGTCAATTAACATGTCCCCCTATTAGCTGGTCTATATCACAGATGTTGTTTTCCCAACATCTTTAGGAGTTCCAGTCATGAAATTCCTTCAGGAAGTCCAAGCTGAAAAAAATTATATGCAGAGAAGGATCAATAGACCATCCATTTGCAGCAGACCAGAGAGGAATTTTACCGGAGAACTTAAATAGTCCAAGAAAACATCAAAAGGTTATTTGAAAAGAGGACTAAAGAAAATGATTTCCAAGTTGGAAATGTGGTTCTCAAATGGGATTCAAGGAGGGAAGAGAAAGGAAAACATGGTAAGTTTGAAGAATTGTGGAAAGGGCCATACATTATTCATTCCATAAGAGGGCATAATGCATTTTTCCTGCAAGAACTGAATGGTGAAGAAGTGTTGGGAGGTCCTATCAATGGCAGGATGCTTAAACACTATTTCTGTCAAGAGTCTTAGTTTCAGAGTTTTTATCCATTGTACATACCATTTTCATAAAGAAAATTGGAAAAAAAAATACAAAAACAATAAAAGATAGAAAAGAGGGCAGAAATAAAACAAGAAAGGTATAGCCCCATACCAAAAGAAAGGGAAATATGAAAGTGTGCAAGCTCAAATGCCACTACTTTAAAGAGCACTAATGTCCAATTATACAGCCTAATCATGATAGGGAAGATTTCAATTTACTGCTAATAGGATAATGAAGAAGATCTGCCAAACTATTTAATCTTGGCTTATCAGTAGAGTAGGATAGAAGAAAGAAAGGTTCAAACATGCTGAAAATCTGAACCTAGAATCATAAGAAAATATGGCTCTACTTCTCTCAAAACTTGAGCCAAAGAGAAGAAGAGAACTGGTTCTAAAATGCTCAAAACTTGAACTAGCCAAGAAGGAGAAAACAACTCTAACAAGATCAAAACCAGAGCTGAAATAAAGAAGAAAGGTGACTCTAAAAAAATCAAAGTCTGAGTCACAATAAGAAGGAGGAATGTTTTTGAATTTCAGATCTTTAGCCTTCAAAATTTTGATTTTGAATCTTTGCAAGTTTCAGTTCATGTGCAGCTTGTCTTTATGCCATGGACCCACATCAAATCAGACAGACTAATCCTGGTTTGGCTGTGTTTTCAATTTCTGTTTTAGAATATAGAGAATGGAAATCTGTTAGACTATTTAATCCTGACAGATATTAGATTAGGTAGAGAATTAAGAGTCCAACTATTTAATTTGGACTCTTGGAAGAAATAAGGATAGCATTAGATAGGTTTATTTTTCTGTTTCCAAAATAATATGTAAAGAGATGCCAGTCCAAGTGCACTCAAAGGAAGAAAATGTTAGGACAAGTAGCTCGGGGTAGGTAGAGATGTTTGTTTCAAAGAATTTTCATGTTGCAGGTCACTAAAGGAACTTCCAAATTGCAAAAAGTACCAGCAAGAAAGAAAAGAAAAATTTCCCAATGGATGAGGCACTGGACTGGTGAAAGCCAAAGATTACTGAGGTTCTGGACACCTAAAGGGCAAGCTGTCCTCCCCAAGTGGAGCCACCGTTAGCCACCTATAAATTTTGATATACCAAATGGTGGCTAAATTTTTTTTCAAGCCTTCAAGAGATATATTTCCTTTGAAAATCCATCATATTTGAAGTCTTATGATGATTCTCTGCCCTTTGAAATAATCTTCACTGTTGTTTCCCCCAAAAAAGGTCTCCAAAATCTGCTGTTTACTAATGAAAACTGCTTCCAAGACTCCACTCTTTCATTTTCACCTCTCCATTTCATTTTTTATTATTTCCTCCATATCATTCATTCTTCCCCCTATAACTCTTCCTTTTCCTCCATCTTAACCTCCAAAAGCATTAGAACCCATTTTAAACCTTATATCTCTCGTTTATTTGGTTTAAATCCCTCCATTTTCATCTATCGAAACTCTATTTTGGCCTTAAAAATTCTTGTTTTCGGCCTAAAAAAAGTCTTTTGCATTATAAGTTATTAGCCCCCAAGGCTTAAAATCCCTTAACCCCCTCTTCAACGCGACCCACGTTATGACCAAGCACCAAAGCCTTTTCGCAATCTCCTTTTCAAAACCCTCTTGTCTTTACGACGCGATCACAACCATCCATTCGTGTGGATCTAATGGCTCACGCATAACCCGACCACCACCTCGCTGTTCTCTTCATGAAAAAAGAACAAGTCACTTACCTGGCCCACCAGTTCCTCCGCCGGATCTCTGTATCTATCGCATGCAACTCGCACTGTCCGATCAACACCTCATGATCAGACGACTGACACTCCATATCGCAAAATTTTTATGTTTGAGGATTAGCATTTCAAAATTTTGCGAAATAGGCAGTTTGAAGAATCCATGTGTCTCCCGGTGTATGGAATCGCATTCCATTCGCTCAAAACCGCCTCCCCCCATTTTATTTTGCAAAAACCATTCCCGGTTTTCTGCCATACTGCTGCCCTCTGCAACTTCCATTTTAGTTTTAATCCTAGCCATTGATCTCTGAGATTGCACGGTCCACGTTATATCACCATCTCAATTCGTTTGCCTCACATCTCTCTCCCGAAATTCTCATCGAGAGATCTCCACTATAGATCGTCCTGATCTAACGACCCACATTCCCTTTCGCACTCAGACCTCCATTGGACCTGGTTAGCTGCTCTGCGGGTTTTTTCCCAATTTCTGCTGCAATCACCACCTCCTCACTGCTCCTCCACCACCCCCAGAGCCTTTGCAAGCAGTCTAAACCAAGCCCGCAGGTTTTCATAACAGTTTATCATGTGTTTGCACGTTTTTTCATGGTTGATGAAGGATGAACATTTTACAGTCACAAAAGTGACACAGAGGCTCAGATAGCAATCTCAGGGCCAAGGATCAACGTCAAGGGGACCAGAACAGAAGGCGAGGTCGTATCAATCAATGGATCAGATCCATGAACCCTCAGTGACCATCCAGCTCAGCAAAACCCTCCACCTGTACACATAACACTCAGAAATATGAGGATCACATATTCAGTGGCAGAAGACAAGGCATAAAAGATTAATAAAACCTTTGAGGGCATCATTACAGAAGCAGTTCAAGCAATCAACAAAGTTAAAACATAAACAGAGCTAAAACAGGTTGAAGTACAAAGGAACAGAGCAGTTATTGGTGCAGAATTTGACTGACACAGACATAGCCCATCTCCACGTACACAAGCCTGCCAAGTAGTTATTACACCAAAGAAACTGCTACAAACTATCAGAAGAAATTATTTAAAAGTATGGGAGTCCTCATATCCCATTCTTTCACTTAAATCACACCAAGAAGATAACAGTACCACTCCAGATGGTTTTTCCTCTCAAGGACACCTTGTGGGTGATTTTTGTCATATCAAAATGGTCTCAACAAGCTACGAAGTCACTGAGTTTGTTTGGGATTTAATGTAATGTTTATGACATAGGAATGGAGCATTCGAATACACTTCTCCTATCTGTGATGTTCATTAAAGCTTTCTTCACCTACTTTTCCTCAGTTTTCCTATAAAGACTCTTTGAAGTCTCATTGTAAAAGGTTGGCATTTGGTGATTTCTAAATAATACATAGATTGCTGCTTTGAAGACGCATTGGTGTTCTGAAGGAGTGTGGAAGTCTCTGTTTTTCTGTTGATGAAGGAGGCTGGACCATTGGATCCCTGAGCCTGGTTTTTGTGAAGTAATCTCTTATTGTTAATGTTGTTTCCTGTTTATCACTTTGTCCATTATGCTTTGACTTACAGTAGGATAAAAAGTTTAGGCAGAGAAATGTATCTTAGAAGCACCTCTGACCTGTTTATCCTTCATTGTTTCTATGTTTTCTGCTACTGAACATGACAGGGTAGTCTAGTAGCTCTCTCGAATATTCAGCTTGT
Organism: Pinus albicaulis; assembly: GCA_034641835.2. NCBI lineage: Eukaryota > Viridiplantae > Streptophyta > Pinopsida > Pinales > Pinaceae > Pinus > Pinus albicaulis. Next base: position 1,362,589,749 of record CM076577.1, read on the forward strand.
TTTATTTCAGAAATGGTTAATTTAGTTGTGGTAAATATTGTTTAGGCGTTCCCTCTTTCTTTGCCACTGAATGTTGTATTTGAAATCTCCCTTTGATTATTAATGCTTGCATTTTGATAGAGAGGTCTGTTTCAATCATACCCTCTGTTCCTTACTGTAATTATTGTGTTAAAGGTCCCTATAATTTCATTCCTAGATGTCTAAGGCGTTCCCTCTTCTTTGAATGCAATTGTATGTCTTTGTTGATTAAGCTCTCAACAGTGAACTTATAGGAGGAAATAGGGCGTTCCCAGAATCCTATAATTCATTAGGAGGGTTTTAGTCTGCATTTCTCCTTTCTTAGAGTATTTATGTTGATTAAGTCCAAAACAGTGAGCTTACTGGAGGAAATAGGGTGTTCCCCGAATCCTTTAAGTCATTGTGAGAGGGTTTAGTCTGCATTTCTCCTCTTTTTTGAGTGTTTATGTTAATTAAGTCCAAAACAGTGAGCTTACTGGAGGAAATAGGGCATTCCCCGAATCTTTTAAGCCATTATGAAAGGGTTTAGTTTGCTTTTCACTCTTTGTCCTTAATGTTCATCCCATTTCACCTATATTATTCAACAGATCCTTGACCAAGTTAGATTTTCCCTTTGGTTTCCCTTCCTTCTCAATCAAATCTATTTGGAATTTCACATGACTCCATTTCCCAATGGCTTGTAGATTCCCGTGCTCTATCTACACTGCATGAAACACATTTTTCCAACCAAACAAAAAAAAAAACCATGCACTTCATAACTAGCCTAAAATTAACTACTAAACTTTCAAGACACATCCTTATAAAAATATTGAGAGATCCCACTCTGAGACTAGGAGGGCTAGATCCTAGAGCTCTAAAGCTTGGTTTTCATGTTCCCTTTTCATTTGGCATGCCAATCTGCCAAATCACAGGACCCCAACAGGATCTTCAAACATACACTATCAAAGTTCATACAAAACACATACAGAATACTTGAGCTAGTGAGTCCCTTGGAAAATCTGGAACCTTTTGTTAGTGTTTTATTCCTATTTTTAAAACCTCTGATTCCTATGCGTGAGAAGATGTTTTTGGAAAATATCTTCCTCACTTGCTTGTATGTTCTTGCAGGTCTAAATCAAAAACTAAAATGATGATGAGGTAGAACTACCTCTGATCATCTTACAATGCAGGCCTAAAGCCATTTCTAACTGAAATTTAAACAATTTACTAAACTGAAAGTGAAAACTGCATGAGTGAAATAAGGATTTCACCCGAAATGACAGCGTGAAAAGGACATAAGGTAAAAAGGTCGACAGACCCCGTCATGGATTGTTGTTGCTGTTTGATGAGGCGGATTCACTGCTGCTACTGGCGAAAGAGATACTGTTAGTTGTGGGAAGGACTGGCCTTCTACACTGGAGGGTGCGGCACTGCTGGTAGTGGATGAGTTGGCCTTCTGCGAGGGTCCTACAGAATGACCAATGGTCATGATCCATTGATTTAGATGTGAAATTGACCTTCTACATATTTTTTCTCTACTTCCTGGGAGTGGAGGATCGTCATCGTCGGCCTCAAGCCACTGTAATTGGCTATGAGATGGCATGCATACTTAAAATGTCATGAAAACCTACACAGACAGCAAACCAGTTAAATAAATCCCGTGTTTATGGTTTGACTGCTTCAGATGGCTCAGCGAGGGGTTATGGAGCGATGCGGAGGAAGTGCGAATGCAGCGATGGAAGGTAAAACCATGGCGGAGGCAAAAACTAGGGTTTAAATTAAAATATGGCGTAAAAATAAGATGGGTGGTTTCACGGGAAACCGCAAGTGGTTTTCATGCAAGGTTAAGGTGGTTAGCGGTAATAAGAGAAATGAACGTGATACAGCTAGGTTGGTGACGCGTGTCCTCACAAAACCGCCCATTTCGCGTGGAAACAACACGATCAGGTTATTTGATGAAATGAATGTGAAGAGGAACATAGACCATCTGATTATAGCAATCTAGATCAACAGGGAGGAAGAATGCGATGGATGAACTTGCGCAGTCGGGTGGGACCGGCCCTAACGTCAGCAATTTTGTCATGTAGCGAAAAGCTATTTGGCGGAGTTGAAAAGAGCGGATCAATGGGAGTCGTTGGATCGTGAGGATCAACGGTAGAGATCTGGCGATGAAGGAGAATGGAAAGGGTAGGGTTGAAAATGCGGGAGTAATATGGGCCATTGGATCAGGGACAAGATCAATGGTGGAGATCAACTGCGGGGGCGCTTGGGGGTACGGATGGGTTTGTGGGTCGGGTGCCTCCATAGTGAAAATGGACCGTTGGATGAATATCTTCCGCAGTCAAAGGATTCATCTGTGGGGGCACTGGGGAGTACGAGCCACTATGGTCGGGTGCCCCCACAGTGATCCCGCATTGTATATTTGGGTTGATCGGACGGTGCAGGATGCATCGCAGAATCGCACAAAGGCATGAATGGTGCGGGGGCATAGGCAAAAGGAAAATGTGCGATGAAGCAAGGGCCATTAGATCTTGAGGATCAACGACAGAGATATGTCTAGGAGAAACGATGAGCGGGGTAAAGGCAGAGGCACCCTGGCCATTGGATCAAGATGATCGACGGTCCAGATCAGAGCGGGGAATGTGATAGTGGATGAGTGGTTGGGAAATTTGTGAAGGCACGATGGAGCAAGGACTATTGTGTTTTTCATTAGTATTTTTCACCTGTTGATGATGACTAGTTTTTAAAGCCAAGCTTTCTAGCAGCTGATCTCCAATTTGTCAAATTTGCCAGCTAGAAAACACCCATAAACATTTTTGCCCTCCTACCTTTTAAAATCAGCCCATGATGAGATAAAACCTAATTGTCAAGCCCTATCTAGTCTCAGTCATACAAACTTGTCCATCAGCTCCAAAGAGAATACTCCAAGTCTGTCCAAAAAGTCTCCCCTAAGTTAGGTAGTGGTGCTTTAGGCGATCCTCCCTTGGCAAACTATCCTAAAGCCAAAAGAACCTTTGTCTAATATCAACCAGTCATAGATAACCTTTCTATTCTGTAAATAAAGCTTGATACACCCTTAAGTCATGCCACTAACAAACCTTGATGTCCCAGCAGTGCATATGCCACAGGTCAAACTGATATTAGGTGAATTTACAGTGTTTCAATGTCTTTTTCAAGAGCAGAAGTGTACCAGTGTTCCAGAAGACATTATTAAACTTAACATGAGAAGACAACTGCTTCTCATGTGGTTTTGAGCCTGGAATGCAAGTACTGGACAGAGAGGTATTTCAATGAGCTCCTCCAAACACAGTTAAAAGGTTAGTGACCTATTACTAGCAAGTATTACTCTGCAGACATAGGTCAGGTTTGCTCCTGCTTTCTAAAAGATGCATAAGGGTATTCTATCAAATAGAAATACACATCTCAGAGCATGCCCCTCATGGAATTTTTTCAGTTTGTCACTCTTATTTACTTAACTGTGAATAGGCACTACAAAGAAAGATGACACAGTTTAAGAAAGCAGATGAAATGACATCACAGTGTAAAACCTCCTCCAAGCATGAGCAGAGGGTTGAATAACTGAGAAAACCTCCTCCAAGTATGAGCAGATGGTTAAGTCAATGGTTAAGACCTCCTTCATTTGATAAGCAGAGGGCCAAGAACAGAGGTATGGCCTCATTTAAGGGTACAAGGCTAACAATACTACAAATAGCCTTAAAAGCTTGTTGTACACCTTTTTCTCCAATGGATGAAACCAATTACACAGTAGTGGTGTCTCAAGGATTGATTATATGGTTTCACTGATTGAAAGGCAAAGTTTAAGTGCAGTGGGAAACAATTGGATGATTATGAATGGAGAGCTGGGTTAAACATAGGCCAAGTAGTGATTTTTTGATGTTCAAAGAAGCTTTGCTCTTCTTGTCCATGAAGATCTTTTTCAAAAACTCATCAAAATTGGCAAGAAGGTAACCTAAGCCTGGCTTATGAAGGAGGCTTTGCAAATAGACACATAGAGACAGTATGTGTAAGAAAGGATATAGCAAGTGTTTTTTTCAGAGACAACACTCAAAGCAAATGAAACATGCCACTATCACAGTCAAAGACCTTTTATAAAACATGTGAAAACACCTTGTTTTTTCCATATGTTTTCATTGAGGGTCTCTAAAGGCCTTTTTCCTTAATCAACAGATATAATTCAAGCTTCTGTGATGCAAATAAGTTTTCACCCACGGTCAAAGAGAAATATCATGATAAGGATGCATCAAACTCTTTTGTTATTATTCTAGAGAAGATGTCCTTTTTAAAAGGATAGAAATAGAAAAGGGTGACAAGGGTACTTTTCTTAATAAAGAAGCAGTGGAAAAACTAGTAAAAGGAGCCATGACTACGGTGCCATTCAAAAGCAGTCTCTACATCATTTTGTTATTAACGAAATCAAATATGGGTCGTTGTACATTGTAAAAATGATGAAATTACAAAAGCAGTGCTTCATGTTTTGTTCAAAACTCAAAAGATCCTTTTTCAAACTCCAAACCCTCACAAGTGAGTTCAAAAGATTTTTTGACTTTTTTAACTTTACAAGGGTGGAGTGATCGTTGCAAAGCCCATTGTGCAAAATCAAAATGCAATAAATGCTCCCTTGGCTGCTCACTAAACAGAAACAAGAAATTTCATGCAAAATCCAAGTTTTTAAGGCCCTCAAGCCTACGCGGTGCACTTGGGAGAGAAAATACATAGCATCTACACTGTGGCGCGACGCGCCTGTAGCGCCGGTCACCAACTGTCCGAAGGTCGACCCGACACCCCTCCACTGCGTGGCGTTTTTTCCTGTGAACGTCTCGCGCCTGTTTAAACATCTAAAACACCTTCGAAGAGTCTTGGGAGCTGCTCAATTCATCAAACAAGGGCCATAAGCATTATTCCAAGGTATTCTCCATTGCTTCTTGCTAGTCTTTGAAATCTTAAAGGGGTATTGTTGCCATTTTCTCCAAGGAAGAAACAGTGATAAAGAGGGTAGGGTGTTTGAGAAAAATCGAAGGTTTTTGTTGCTATGATTGCCAAAGATTAGTATAGTGATAGGTGAAGTGATTTTATTAGTCTTAAAGGGCCTTAAGTTTCCTTTAAGAACAGTGATAGCCGACAGCTGCTACAAGGAGCAGACTTGGTTAAAAACTCAGAGGATAAAATAGTAAATGCAAAAGGAGGATTGATAGATCAATTTAAAAACTCTTCTGGTGTTATTAAAAAGACAAAACCATACACAAATTTGCTAGACATAAATACAAAGCAGAGATCCCAAAGTTGGCTGGAAAGTGTCCTAACATTGTTAAAACAAGAGCAGACTTTGTCTAAAACTCAAAGGGGAAAAAACAATGTTTATAAGGTGGAAGCTTGATCACTATAAAGTGTCTTCTCTGTGTTCTGAAATAGCAAACTCTGTGCAGCCACCAGATTCCCAAAAACAGAGTGTGTAAAAGGCTGTTCAAATCAACAGAGGGAGTTTTGTCTACTTTTGTAAAAGAAACAGTGAATAGACAAAAGATCCTTGTTCAAACTAAGATACCACAAACTCACGTTTCAAGACTTTTCCCAAGCACAGTGATAATATTGAGTTTGTTTCATTTGACAAAAAATTGTTGTTTGGCATCAAAGAGGATTAAACAATGACTTATAAGGAGGACAGGGGTGTGGTTGAGAAAACATTTCAAGGGCCATTTTGAGACAACTTGTTTTTGTCAGTGAGCAAAGAATATTCAAAACAAAATGCCTCCCAGGCAAGATAGTAGAAGTGGCCTTCACAAGAGGTTTGAGCATGTTTCAACTGAAGAGGTAAATGCTCATCCATCAGTCCTGTTTAACTTTCATGAGGTTGGATGTCTAGAGTTTTTTCAAAGGGTGCAAGAGGTAAAACGCTATTCCCCTTTGACACATCTTTGTGCTTTGAGATTTCAAGGGAAAAAATTTCAGCTGGCAGGCTTGGATTTCAAGTTCTCTCCTAGGTCCATTTCCAAGGCCACCAAAATCCCTTATGTCGGAGAGAAGTGGTTTAAACAAAGCCACCTAGACTCAGAACAGTAAAAACCTTTTTTGAAGCCTGAGCATAGAGATACATGTCCATCCATCTTTCCCTTCTCATATATGTTGACTAGTTATGCTCCCCTCATGAAGATAATCATGAAATACTTCACTTGCGAGGGAAGATTCTCCCGGGTCTATGCCTACCATGTCCGGCTGCTCATGCATTTCATAAGAGCCAAATTGTTAAATCTCCCTTTCTTCCTCCATAGAAGTATTGAGAAAATGGCCTCCACTGTTAAGAAAAAACCTCCATCTCAGCAGTCAGCTTGCCTCTTCCATCATTCCCTCATCAAGGTTATCATTCTTCATCAGCTTGAGAAGAAGGAAATATCTTGGGATACTTTCATTGCACATCCAGATTTCGCCACTGTTCCTTTATTCCATACATCTCCTTCACCTTCCACTCACCATCCTTCACCTTCTTCAAGCAAGCCCATTCCCAAGAATCTCAAATTTCCCATTGAACAAGAAGAAGAGCATGATGAGGAAGAAGAGCATGAGAAAGGGGAGGAAGAGCAAGAGGAACAGTAGAATGATGAGGAGGAGGAACAACATGATGAAGAAGGGTAGCAAGGGGAAGAAGAGCATGGTGAAGAAGAGCATGATGATAAGCAGCAGCATGAAGATGAACAACAACATGATGATGAACAACAGCAAGATAAGGAAGGGAAGCATGATGAACAGGTGCAACACAGTGAGGAAAGGCAGCTTCATGAAGAATAACAACAGGATGATGAAGAGGTGAAGCACAGTGAGGAAAGGAAACCTCATGAAGAAGAACAACAACATGATGAAAAGGTGCAGCACTGTGAGGAAAGGTAGCCTCATGAAGAAAAACATAGTGATGATATGCATCACAGTGACGAAAGGCAGCCTCATGAAGAAAAACATAGTGATGATATGCAACACAGTGAGGAAAGGCAACCTCATGAAGAAAAACACAGTGATGATATACAACACAATGATGAAGAGCAGTGCCATGAACAAACTCAAAACAGTGGCAAGAATGATGAGGAAAGAAATAAGGGCAAAGATCCAATAGAGCATGTGCTAGCTACCTCTCCTAGGCAAGGGGCCATGCTCTCTTCTCCAAAAGTGGCCAAGCCCCGGACATCAAGGAAAAGGGTGCCTAAAACTACAACTCCAAATGTTACTAGGACCATAGAATTAGATAATGCCCAGCGGCCCATTTTCGAATTTTTAAGAGGAAGCAGCCATGAAAAGGAGAGGGACTTCGACATAATTCAAATCCAAAGTGATGATAGCGACAATGAGGCCCGAATCCTAGAGACTCTCTTGATCAATAGAGAAAGCCAAATTGATGCTTTGAGGGCAGATCTAGAGAGGGCTAGAAACTTCAATCACTTTTTGCAAATTCAAAATAAATAGATGAGTGTCCACATGGCGGTATATGAGACACAGGCCATCAAATACAAAAAGGAGGCCTCCAAGGCACAAGTTAGATTGGAAGAACTAATGGGTGAGTTCAATGAGAGTGAAGATGAAGATCAGCCCAGGAGAAAGAGGCCAAGAACCATGGGGCTCAAAAGAGCCCTTGAGAAACAAAAGGAGGAAGAAGTTGCCCTTCTCCAATCTACTCCTCTCACTACATTGTTCACCCAAGAGATAGAGAACAATTGAGAAGCATGGCTTGAGAGGGTAAATTATCACTTGGAAAAGAATTTGGAGAAGGAAAATAGAGATTTGGACCTTCAACGGAGGATGACCGGGCACTATAAGAAGCTCAATCAATTTGCCTGGCGCAAATTGAAGGCCACACAGGAAAAACTCAAGGAGGTTCAAAGGAGGCGCCCGACACCAAAACTGAAGAAATACACCTCAAAGCTCCAAATTTTGGCCTTATCTTCACAACATTTTTTTGAAAACCCTTGAGGGTCATGCTCGCAAAAATTGGGCGAAAATCAACAAGTTTTGGTTTTTTGTCATTTTTGGGTTTTTGGATAAAACTCATGGGCATCGCCATTTCTGTTTGGGGCATCCTCAAAGGATGAAAATGGTATCATTGGACGACATAATTTCAGGGGCATATACTCAGCGATTTTTAGATCAATTGAAGATGATTTTATCCCTCAAAATGGTGAAAAATACTCAATTTTTCTACACTCTGCCCCATTTATCAGCAAGGTCTATTTTTTGGGTTTTTAAACATAGGTCAGTTTTTGATGGACTTATAGTGGTCGGTTTGGAGAAAAATAATAATTTTCAAAAAATAGACATTCAGAGCTTTCCAACAAGCTGTCACGGGCCTCGTTTCGACAACGAGAAGGCCTCCAAAAGTTGTCGGCAAGTCATAGGACTTTCTGCTGATGTATTTCTTAAGTATTTTTGTGAAAAATGTACCATTCAAAATTGACTTTTCCTCATGTGCATTTAGCTATTTTTGTGCATGGTTAGTTAGGAAAATTCAATTTATTTTCCTTTTTTAGCATTTTTGAGATATTTTGTGCCTTGGGCTTTGCAAAGCCTCAAGGACAAAATCAGATATTTTGGATAGGCCAATGAGATTGCAAGTTGAACTAGGAGGTTTTCCCTCATATTGGCCTATATATTCCAAAGGCTTTCATTGTAAACAAGGCTGAACTTGATGAATAGAAGCAATATATGGTTATACAAGCTTGGAAGAAACACTTGTCTCATGCATTGGATAGTTTCTTGAATGTTTTTGGATGATGAAGGAGGTTTGTTGTTGGATTCCTTGACTTGGTAAAATGGTATAGTGTCCCTCTCTGTTATGCTTCTTAGTTTTCATTCATAATTCCATGTTCTTGCTTGCTATAAGATAGTAGAGAATAGATTTGAGACATGCCCTTGGAGGCACCTCAAATTTCCTGTTTCTTTATAGCTTCTATGTTTTCTTCCTTCTTAGTCATATCAAAGAATCCTTGATTGCTCTTTGATAACTGAAGAATATTGTTTGCTTGTTTCATTTATGGTTTATGCATGCTAAGTATGATTCACGGTATGCCTTGTTTACTCATGGCTAGTCATAGCTCGACCTTTGAAACCTCTCTTTGATTGATTAGATTGTCATTTGTTGAACCAAGGAGGTCTTGTACTGATCTTTCCCTTTGCCTAAAACTATGCAATCTTGCTTCAAAGTGCCCAATAGCTTGAAATACTATGCTTAGGCATTCCTTCATAGTGATTTAAGTTGTTTTTTTGTCTTAAATGTATTTCCCCAAAGTCTGATAGCCATTTCCTAAAGTTAGAGAGTCATATATCTCTATGCATGGCTTGAATGTTTATTTCTATACATTGATCAGTTTATAGTTACATCTCTCATGATTAATGGTTAGCCCTACCATGTTTATGTCAGCTATTAAACTATTTATGTTTGAAATTCTTTGTTCCTCACAAATTTAGTGTCCATCCCACTCCATTTTACCCAAAGATCCATTTTGCCTTGCTCAAATCGGCCCTTCAACAACCTTGTATCACCATCTAAAACTTTCTTGACCTGTTCGACCCCATAGCCCAGTTGATCTGACATCTTTTTACATATCTTAGTCTTTGATTAGTTCATCCCTCACAAACATGAAAACCAAAACCAAAAATATACTTCATAACTAGCCTAAAATCAGAAACACAAGAAGCAAACACACAGATATCTCTTACACAAATAGAGATAGCTCTCTCTGAGTCCAAGAAGGCTAGGTTCTTGGGCTCCAAAGACTGGTTTGATGTTACGCTGTCATTTGGCTTGCCAATCAGCCAAATCATGGGACCCTAACATAATGGCGATCACAGTGGGAATTCGAGTCAAAACATCCTCGGTATCCCTTTGGATCTCTCAAAATCTCAGTCAAACTTAGAAAAATTAGGTATTGTTTGAACAGTAGAAAATAGCTCCTTCACCATCTTAGAAAAATGTTGATTCAGTTATAGGAAACTCTTCCAAACCTCAGGGCTACATATAGGAAACTCAGAAAACCCCAAAATATCTCTAGATTGGTGTTTATCAATATTGGTGGTGGACCATACACATATATTCTCAAAACAACTAAAAATCCACATGGCGACTCCACTAGCCTCCAGTAGGCCTTACTACTTTGCTAAATTTTAGAATACTATCCGATCAGCCACCTCATCACCACACTAACATAATGGCGATCATGGTGGGACTCTGAGTTAGTGACAATCTAAGTACTCCTTAGTAACTCTCGAAGTCTCAATCAAACTTAGAAAACTTAAGTGTTGTTTGAAGAGTAGAAGCTGGCTCTTTCACCATCTTAGAAAAATGATGATTCAGTTATAGGAAACTCTTCCAAACCTCATAGGCTACACAAAAACTCAGAAAACCCCAAACATTCCTAGATTGGCTTTTCCCTAGTTATTGGTGGTGGACCATAGCTACATCTTTACAAAAACAACCAAGTTCCACCTGGAAACTCCACTAACCTCCAGTAGACCTAAAAAACCCCATAAAAAACCAAAAAATTCATAAACCATACATTTTAGTTGACTCATCCTTTCCTAAAACTTAAAACTTATGGTGCAAACTCTGTAATCAGTGACAAACTAAGTATAACTTAGCGATTCAGAAGAATTCACCTAAACATAGGAGATAAACATAAATAATCTTGCAAATAGAACCATTAGCTTGTCCAAACAGCCTAGAAAACTGTTGAAACCAAGTGAATCACTCTTCCTTGCAAGTCTTCATCTGAAAGTTTGCTAGAAAACTTTTTCCGAAAGCATCTTTGATAGTGTTGGTGGTGGACCATAGTTCTCACAGAAATCCACCTGGCGACTCCACTAATCCTCATTTTTTTTTTACCATCCTTCACATTAGTAAACCCATAGAGAGGACATCCATTTGAAACAATCACAAATACCATCCTCTCTAAACTCTATATTCGAAATCTGGCGTCACGAAGAATCAATACCAGATCTCATCTAGACCCAAATCCCCCTATCATAGTAGATGACCCAGAGAATATTCTGTGGCAAGCTTCCGAAACTGGCAATTTAGCTACCGATAGGTCCATCTGTAAAGAAAGATCAGTACCTGAACACCTCACAGCCTTGCAGGATTCCCCATTTGACTTAAAATCAGCAAAAACCCTTTTTAGAAGCAAGTCACAAAGTAAGGTAAACTTTGACGATCTTGAACCCTTAGATCTGCCACAGAGTCCTAGTAGAGAAGCCTTTCCTACTACACCTCTTGACTTTTAGCTTCTCCATCACTTTGGCTCCTACCATGCCAGATCTTCTCAAAATCAGATCACTTGTCCAAGTACATTCGCCACACCCATCCAAACCGCTACTTTTCAAATCACCTCAGCTCATCCTACAAACCCTCATTTTGTACATCATCCATTAGCTCCTGCCATGGCAACCTAGTATGCACCCTTGGTGTTGCCACACCCTTTGGCTCAGTTACAAAATGACTATCAATCCAAAATCCCGCACTTCACTGGAGTTGAGACTACCACAGCTCAACAACATGTAGATAGAATTAGTGATGCCTTTGAATACATGGAAATAGAAGACGAGACCATCAGAATGAGGATGTTCGCCCAAATCCTAGGTGGAAAACCCAAAAAATGGTTTAAAAGCTTAACTCCAAACAACATCCACGATCTTCCAGAACTTTACCAAACCTTCATAAATAAGTGGGAAATCCGAAAGAACCCCATTCAAATCCTATCAGAATATAACAATCTAAAACGGGAAAATGGGGAAAGTGTCCAAGGATACTACACTAGGTTCAATAATGTTTATAACACCCTCTCGCCTCACTTCAAACCTCCACTTGGCTCAGCCTTAGCAAAGTTCCCCGAAGGCTTTGACCCAGAAATGACTTATCAACTAAGAGACAAGGACCCCCCTACCTTAGAGGAAATAAAAAAAGTGGCCATAAGTGAAGAAGCCAACTTAGTAGAAAAGAGAGCTAGGACCATATCAGAAAGGAAAGTCACATACCGGGATCAGTTCTCCACTTTAGCCCCTTCCTTAGACCCAGTGTCTTGTAGATGGCTTGGTTAAAACCATGGAGAAAATGTGGGAAAAATGGTGAAAAGACAAGGCTTAGGAACCAAATTAGCCACCAGCCAAACCCTCAGCAAGAAACTAGAACCAAAACTTTAGGAAAGAACAACCTCAAAACAAGCAGAAGCTGACCAGCAAATTAGGCAATCCTTTCATGAAAACTATGTTGATGAGGATGAGAGGGATACATAACCCATTGATGAAAATCATATGAACCTTATACATCTCAAGAAACCTTTAGACATCCTCAAAACCTTCAAAAAAATGAACTCACTTATATTACTAGGGTTCAAAATATCCTAGAAAATGAGCTCGCCTTTGCTGCAAGCAATGGCCAAATACCATGTCTAAGTGAGAAATACAGTATTCGGGTCAAACATCACCCTACAGTACCAGATAATATTGACCATTGGAAAATATTCAAAGACGATGATCAAATTGATGATTTCTTACAATCTAGGAATGAATTTGAAGTAACCAAAACAGACTTAGAAAATGAAGAAAAGAAACCTGGCAAAAATCAAGATCAAGAGCCAAATTTACCTTCTTGGATAGATGTAAACTTGGTAAATCATTCATATGAAACTGAGATAGGAGAGGACATAGACCAAAGGGAACTTGAAGTCTTACACTGTGAAAATGACACCATACCCAGAGGGCTTGCACCTTTAGAAGAATTGTTTGATTTTAACGATGTGGCCAAAAAAGCCAAAAATGGAATCTACCGAGGTCGACATAGAAGAATATAACATAGGAAGCCCAGAAGAACCAAGAAAGATCAAACTATCCAAAACCCTCCCTCCTCACATAAAGCAGAAGTACATCAAGTTGTTTAAATAATTTAAATATGTGTTTGCATGGGGATACCAAGATTTGAAATCATATGACACAAGCATCATTCAACATAAGATTCCCCTTAAAGAAAACTAGAAGCCTTTCAAACAGAAGTTAAGAAGAATAAACCCAGTCTTACTACCATTGGTTGAAAAGGAAATAAAAAATATGTATGATGCTAGGATAATAGTGTCCCTCAGGTACTTTGAGTGGGTTTCTAATCTAATATCAGTTAGGAAAAATACTGGTGAAATCAGACTCTGTATCGATTTCCGAAACATAAATAGAGCCTGTTTAAAGGACAACTATCCATTGCCCAAAATGGACCACATACTTCAAAAGGTAGTAGGTGCTAAAAGGATCTCATTACTTGATGGTTTTTCTGGTTACAACCAAGTACTGGTTTACCCCACTGATCAACACAAAACAACTTTCACCACACATTGGGGCACTTTCATGTACATTAAAATGCCTTTTGGATTGATGAATGCTAATGCCACATTTCAAAGAGCCATGGACATAGCCTTCTCAGAAGACATAGGTTATTTCATAGTCATATATCTCGACGATATCACAGTATATTACAAATCAAATGAAGAGCACCTGATTCACTTAAGAAAGGTTTTTAACAAATGTAGAAAATATGGTTTATCCCTAAACCCCAAGAAAACACTTTTCGGTCTCGAAGAAGGAAAACTCCTAGGTCACATCATTTTGGAAGAGGGAATAAAAATAGACCCCCAGAGAATTTAAGGTATATTACATATAAGTCACCCCAGAAACATAAAAGAGTTGCAATCCTTTATCGAAAAGATTAATTTCTTAAGAAGATTCATCCCAAATCTTGTCGAACTTCTAAGAGATATCACAAACATGTTGAAAAAAGAGGTCGGGGTTAAGTGGACTACAAAAGCCAAAAAATCTTTCGAATTAGTTTAAAAAGCCCTAACTGAAACACCAATACTGATAAGTCCAGATTTTACCAAATATTTTTACATTTTTTCATTTGCCTCTGAACACACAATAACTGTTGTGTTGTTACAAAAGAATGCAACAGGGCAAGAATAGCCCATTGCCTTTTTTAGCAAATCCCTAAGAGATGCTCCCTTGAAATATAACATCATGGAAAAATAGGCATTCACATTGGTAAAAGCATTGAAATATTTTCGAGTTTACATCTTGCATTCTCATATCATTTCTTTTGTTCCTAATACCTTCGTCAAAGATATATTAAACCAAGATCCCGATGGTAAAAGGGGGAAATGGATTGCTATCATCTTAGAATATTACTTAGAAATCCGACCCACCAAACTAGTTAAAGGAAAAGGACTTGCAAGACTAATGACTGAAACTAACCTCCAAGCATTAGATATAAATTTTGTTGATACCTTAGAAGAACAGGAAGAATGCACATCCCCTCATGTTGAACAAGTGTTTTTAAATTCACCTTGGTATGCAGATATTCTTTATGTATTATTTTATCTGAATTCTCCTCCAACTTTATCAAAAACAAAAGCAAGATTTATTAAACAAAAATATTTAAAGTTTTTCATTATAGATGGAGTTCTGTATTGGAAAAATCCCATTGTTATGCTGTTTAAATGTTTTCTTGAGTCTGATGCAGAGAAAATTATGCACGAAATGCATGAAGGAGAATGTGGAGGTCATCTCTACTGGAAAAACACAGCGAAAAAAATCCTTAGAGCCGGTTATTATTGGCCTACCTTATTTCCTGACACTCACAAACTAGTTATCACATGCCATAAATGCCAAATTTTTGATGGCAAGAAAAAGCTTTTACCTTTTCCCTTACATCCCATCATAGTTGAAGGACCCTTCCAGCAATGGGGTCTAGATTTTATTGGGGAAATTCACCCTTCTTCGTCCGCTCAACATAAATGGATCCTTACAGCCACTGATTACTTTACCAAATGGATAGAAGCCATACCCTCCAGGAACGCCACCGATTCGGTCATCATTAAGTTCCTAGAAACTAACATCCTATCTAGATTCGGCTGTCCTAGAAAGATGATTACGGATAACGCTGCTGCCTTTTCCTCCAAAAGAATGGTTGACTTCTGTTACAAATATCACATTTCATTAGGACATTCCACATCTTATTACCCTCAAGGTAATGGTTTAGCCGAATCCTCTAACAAAAGCCTAGTCAACATCATAAAGAAACTTCTGGAACAAAATAAAAAAGCATGGCATGGAAAACTAGTACACGCCCTATGGGCTGATAGACTAACCACCAAAAAATCAATAGGTATGTCTCCCTACCAACTATTTTATGGCATAGATGCCATTTTCCCAACATATTTAGGGGTTCCAGTAATGAAGCTATTGCAGGAAGTTCAAATAGAAGAAAATGGCATGCAAAGGAGGGTGAATCAGACTATCAATTTACAGCAAACAAGAGAAGAAGTTTACCAAAAGGATTAGTTAGCGAAAGACAAACTAAAACATATTTTTGACAGAAGGACCAAGGAAAATGATTTTCAGATTGGGGACAAAGTGCTAAAATTGGATTCTAGAATAGAAGACAAAGGTAAACATGGCAAATTTGAAAACTTATGGAAGGGGCCTTTCATCATCAGCTCAGTTAGCGAAAACAATGCCTTTTTTCTGCAAGAACTTGATGGGACTGAAACTTTTGGAGGTCTTGTGAATGGCAGGACATTAAAGCATTATTTTTGTCAAGAGCTCCAATTTTAAAACTTTTTCAATCATTGTATATACCACTGTTTGAAAAATAAAGCAAAAAATAGAAAATTCAAAAACAATAGAAAAATAGAAAAAGAGGGCAGTTTGAAAAATAGAAAGAAAGCCCCATGTTCAAAAAATAGTCATTTGGAAAGCGCGCAATTCTAAATGCCGCTACTAGTGCTCAAATGTCTTGTTCGGTTATCTAGCCTAATCATAACTGAACATGTTTTAAATTTATTTGCTGATAAGTTAGTGAGAGGAAAAGATAGTCAACATTGTGTAAGCTTGACTTATCAAAGAGAGTAGATTAGGAAAAGATACTGGTTCCACATGCTCAAAACAGAACCAAAGAGGAAAGCAGGGATGAAAAACAAATTGTGTATCCTAGCCTTCTTTTTCTAGATTTCATTTTATGCAAAATAATATTTATGTGCAACTTGTCTTTCGCGCCACAAGTACATGAAAAATCAGACTGTCTAATCCTGATTTGGTCATTTTTCAATTTAATGTTTTAGATTAGAGAATAAAATCCTGTCAAATAGCTTAACCTTGACAGTCGATCTAGCATAGGTAGAGAAACAAAGGAGTTCATCAGCTTAATCTGAACTCCCAACGGATATAAGTGTAGAACTAGATAGTGTCATTTTTCAAAAATACTATGTCAAAGGGTTGCTAGTCCAAATGCACCCAAAAGAAGAAAAAATGTTAGGAAATATAGTGGGGTAGGTAGAAATATCATTGATGCTAATCATGTTGTCAATTTTCAGAAATAGCATCAAGGAAGAAAGAAATTTGCGCCAATGGATAAAGGCACTGGTCTTCAAAGAACCAAGATCTAAAATTCTGAACACCTCCTGAAAAGGAGCTGCCCTCCCCAAATGGAGCCACTGTTAGTCATCAATATTTTTCACCTGTTGATGATGACTAGTTGTTAAAGCCAAGTTTTCTAGCAGCTGATCTCCAATATGTCAAATTTGTCAGCTAGAAAACACCCATAAAATTTTTTTCCCTCCTAACCTTTTCAATCAGCCCATGATGAGATAAAACCTAATTGTCAAGCCCTATCTAGCCTCAGTCATACAAATTTGTCCATCATCTCCAAAGAGAATACTCCAAATCTATCCAAAAAGTCTCCCCTAAGTTAGGTAGGGGCACTTTAGGTGATCCTCCCTTGGCAAACTATCCTAAAGCCAAAAGAACCTCTATCTAAGATCAACCAGTCACAGATAACCTTCCTACTCTGCAAATAAAGCTTGATGCACCCTTAAGTCGTGCCACTAACAAACCTTGATGTCTCAGTAGTGCATATGCCACAGGTCAAACTGATATTAGGTGGATTTACAGTGTTTCAATGTCTTTTTCAAAATCAGAAGTGTACCAATGTTCCAAAAGACATTATTAAACTTAACATAAGAAGACAGCTGCTTCTCATGTGGTTTTGAGCCTGGGATGCAAGTACTGGACAAAGAGTTATTTCAATAAGCTCCTGCAAACACAGTCAAAAGGTTAGTGACTTATGAATAACAAGTAATACTCTGCAAATACTAGTAAGGTTGCTTCTAATGTCTAAAGATGCATAAAGGTATTTTAATAGCAAGATTACATGTCTCAAAGTAATGCCCCTCATGGCATATTGTCAATTTGTCACTTTTATTTGCTTAACTATGAATAGGCAGTGAAAGGAAAGATGGCACTGCTTGAAAGCATATGAGATGGCATCTTTGTGTAAAACCTCCTCCAATTATGAGTAGAGGGTTGAATGACTGTGTAAAACCTCCTCCAAATATGAGCAGATGGTCAGGTCATTGGTTGAAAACCTCCTTCATTTAACAAGCAGAGGGCCAGTAACAGAGATGTAACCTCATTTAAAAGCAGAAAGTTAAGGTGTTTTTAGATGACTTTAGAAATGATGAGTCACCATCCTTCCAAAGGATGAGCAAAAGATACATCAGTAGATTTCAAATGGTTTTTAAGCAAAAATATGGTCAATACAATGGTGCTAAAAAACTCAATTCTTATGTTTATAAGAGTCTCCTTCAAAGAAGAATCCAGAGGTGGAGTTTTGACTAAAGACAACCTCATCTAAATGGCCAAGGAAGTAAAACAATCTTGGTTTTAAATTGAATTCTGCTAATAAATACAAAGAGAACCACTAACATTTTGTTCATGGACATTCTTCATTTGGTTAAAACAGGGGTTGAAAAGAGCCCAGGCAGTTGTCAAACATAGGCCTCCTTCATGAACAAGTAGAAGGCTCACCATTGTTTGAGGATGAATAGCATTTATTTCAGTGTGGCAGAGATTTCAAAAGGGACTACTGTCAAAAATGGTAAAATGAATGAAAATTCACTATTCTTATAGACCTCCTTCACAGAGGAACAAAGGGACAGCATTCCAATGTTTACAATTCAACTTCAGCTCATCATCCCCTGCTATATCTTCGTAAAAGTTGAAGACTAGATTACTTTGGCAAGCCAAGGTTAGTCATTTGCCTTGATGTTGGAGACTATTTATAGTAGAGCTTTTCACTTGGAGTTTCAAATGGGGTTTCAAATAAAAGAGATTAATTACCCATTCTAAATACCAGCCTTGCAAGTTATTGATATGGACCAAGAATAGTTTTATTGCTGCACTTGTGAAGTTCAAGATGGGCAGGTTCTTAAGATTGAAATTTGTGTAGTTGGCACACATAAGCCTCTGTGGATGTTTTTGTTTTTGATGCCTGAAGAGAAATTTTATAAACCCTTGTTGTTGAGCCTATACAATGGGCATGATCAACCATCGAACACCATAATAGTTGGTTTGTCAACTTGAAAATGGCCTCCCTCACAAAAGGCAGAGGGTCAGTTCTCCTGAGGTTTTCACCATACAAATCACTTCATACAAATGGTTAAAGAGATGCTCAAACAAGTTTTATATTCATATCAAAGGACCTTCATCAGCTGATAAAGATAAAGATCTCATAATATGTCTGAAGGGCTGTTTTGAAGGAGCTGCAAGGTTGTTTTGTTAATAGACTCCTCTATAAACAACAGTCCAAGTTTGAAGTTTTAACACTCCTTCCATTTCATGTGAACAAAGTTTTTACAAATAGTTTCAAAGGTTAAGCAACAGCCTTATGTTAATGAGTATTCTTAGGTGAAAGGTCTTTTATGAAGTTTCAAGGAAATATAGTTTTAAAAGTAGCAAGACAGCTGGTTAAAAGACTGACCAAATTACAAATACCACTTGTATTTTTCACCTAAAGGAAGTGGTTGTTTTAGCAAAGCGCCTCGAACAATTTTTTTTTTGAAATGGTGAAAAGGATAAAGTGTGTTGGCCTCATGATCAGAAGGGAGTAATTGACCATTTCCAAGTCACATCAGGTAAATTCAAGACACCGACTAAGTGCCTCCGTCGTTCACTCCATAAAGCAAGAAATTCCGAGCAAATCCAAGCTTTTCAAGGCTTAAGCCTCGTATGCCGCGCTTCGGAAAGCATGACGATTTAGAAGAGAAAATACACAGCTTACTACCGGGCGCGATGCACCTATGGCACCGGCCAACAATCGCTCAAAGCCGAATTCGACACCTTTCCACTACGCATCGTTCTTTCCAAGAAATGTGCCGCCTACTCCTTGTGCCTTCTAACAAGCTCTAAAGCTGCTCAAGAGATCGACCAAGGCCCTTGGGCTTTTCTTCGAGGTATTTTTCATCACTTCATGGAAATTTGAATTCTGAAGGAGTATTTTGTTATAAGGAGAAATAGTGCTTTTGAAAGCATTTCATCTTCCAAAACCATGAGATAAATAATGGATTTAGAGAACATTTTGTCATACAAAGAGCACAAGAGAAAAATGCTGATTGGAGAGTAGGGTGTTCGAGAAAATCCAAAGTTTTTGTTGCTATGATTGCCCAAGATTAGTATAGTGATAGAGAAGTGCTTTTATGTGTCTTAAAGGCTCCTTAAGTCGCTTTTAAGAATAGTGATAGCCCACAACTTCTACAAGGAGAAGACTCCGGTTAAAAAACCTTTGAGATAAAATAGTAAAATGCAAAGGGAGGGATCGATGATCAATTTAAAAACTCTTCCGGTGTTATTAAAAAGACAAAACCATACAAAAATTTGCTGTGAGCGTAAATACAAAGCAGACATATCCCAAAGTTACCGAAAGTGTCCTAACATTGTTAAAACAAGAGAAGACTTTGTCTAAAACTCAAAGGTGAAAAAACACTATTTATAAGGTGAAGCTGATCATTATAAAGTGTCTTCTCAGGTTATGAACAGAAAACTTTGTGCAACACTCAGATTTCCAAAAACAACATTGTGTAAAAGGTTGTTCGCATTAACTAAGGGAGTTTTTTCACTTTTGTAAAAGAAATAGTGAATAGACAAAAGATCCTCGTTCAAACTAAGATACCAAACTCACCTTTCAGACTTTGCCCAAGCACAAGATAAGTTGCTTTTGTTTCATTTAACAAATACTTGTTGTTTGGCATAGAAGAGGACAAACAGTGATTGATAAGGAGGATAGGGTGTGTGCTTGAGAAGCCATGTCAAGGACCATTTGAGACAAATGTTAGAAAATTATATATTATACACCAATGCAACACATAAAATATGCGGAAAATACAAGCACACAAAACACATAAACCGCAGAGACAATGTATATATGTGGTTCACCCAATTTGGCTAGGTCCACCCCAATGTACCTACTCTTCCTTTATATCATCCAAATAAATTAAGAGACACAAATTCTACAAAAGATATCCATATAATCGTAACATCCTCTATTCTCTCTCACATTCTCTCCCTCTCTATTTCTCGCTCCGAGAATACACATACACACACACTCGCAATACAATACCCCATAAAAGCGAGGCTGCCTCTCTAGGGCAAAAAAGCCTAAACTACACATAACTTCTACTCGTCGTATCATTTACTCAATGAACTACTTCGTATGGACTAGAAATTACTATAATTTTACATGAAATTTACATCCGTTTTTAGCTTCGGCGCTACTCCCGAAACCCCTCGCCAGGGAGGGGCTCCATAAAGCTGTTGCCGCCCCCCTCGGGACCCCCCCACGACAAATGTGACACCCCACGGCGATGCTGCCACCCCGCTAAGCCATGTGGTCCAATGCCGTGATACAAAGTAAACAAGATAATCAAAGTTCCACACCCAACAATCAGCCACTGAGACTGACAGAAACTCCACCGCCGCTTCATTTTCTAGACAATGAATCCTCTTTGACTTGGTTGTTTCTCATCTTCATTGTCATCCTTGAAGACCAATTGAAATTGAGCACGTTCCCTCGCTTCTCACCGGTTACAACTTTGTTAGCACATTCAGGATTCTCGTTAGTGTGTATCTTTTCCAGCCTTCAACTCTCCATCTTCCAATACCGACCGTATGAAATGGTATCGAGATGTATGTGTTTAGTCCCGCAATGAAATGCTGAGTTCTTGCAAGATGAATGGCACTTGGCTATCACCGTATAGAGTGCCCATATCATGCTTCTTACCCAATTCATCCATAAACCTTTGTAACCAAATCATTTTTACTAGCCTCCGTAGTAGCAACATACTCGCTTTATGTTGTGGAAAGTGCAACAACACTTTAAGATTTTTGAAACCCAATCCGACAAATTATTCCACCTACAAGAATACATATCCCGTAGTGCTCCTCCTATTATCTCACACCGCTATCCGCATCAACATATCCCCGTAGAGCAATGTTTGAACCACCAAAGCATAATGCTTGATTTGTGGTACCTTCTCAAATATCTCGAGAATCCATTTTAACGCCATCCAATGTTCTTTTCCGGATTGTTCATGTACTTGCTTACAACTCCCACCGCATGTGCACATCGTGCCTCGTGCGCACTATCGTATACATTAAGCTTCCAACCGCTAATGCATATGGAATCCTAGACATATATTCCATTTCTTCATGGGTCTTGGGGCACATCTCCTTACTAAGTTTGAAATGGCTAGAAAAAGGTGTACTAACTAGTTTTGTATTCTCGCATTTTAAATCTTTTTTCAACACCTTTTCTATGTACTCATTCTCGAGTCGTTGTTAATTTGCGATTTTTCCCCGTCTCTAGTTATCCTTATACTAAGATCACTTTATAAATTTCTCCCAAATCCTTCATTGAAAATGAATTTGCCAATTTTACTTTGGAGCACATTTATTTCTACATGTTAGACCCTACAATAAGCATGCTGCTCTAGATATAATAATAACATAATATAGCCGCCATCATTTTGCCTTTTTAGATAAACAAAATGATCGTAGTGACATCTAAGATAACCTTGTTCAGACATAAACTTGTTGAATTTTAGATACCACCGCTCGAGCCCGTTTAAGCCATACAAGCTCTTCTTTAACTCGCACACCAATTTTTCTTCCCTTTTACCTCATATCCTTCGGGTTGCTTTACGTATATCTCTTCCTCCAAATCTCCATGGAGAAATGTCACTCTTTACATCTAACCGTTCAAGATGTAAATCTTCGCCGCTACAAGACTTAATATAGTTCTGATTTAAGTCATCTTAACAATAGGAGAAAATATTTCATCAAAATCAATACCTTTTCTTTGTGCAAACCCTTCACTACAAGTCTAGCTTTGTACCTTGTTTTCCTCCATCTTCTTTTTTCACTCGTAAACCCATTTATTCTGCAAATGTAGTTTTACCTTCGTGCAACCCGACCAAGTCCCAAGTCTGGTTATGCATTAAGGAGTCCATATCTTCTTCCATGGCTAGCTCCAACTTCTTCCGCTTTCAACCTACATCGTTTCTTCATAACATTTTGGTTCACTCGTAACCGGGCTAGCAATAAATAATATAATGAAGGAGAGTATCGTTTAGGGGGTCTACTTATCTCAGAGATCTTATAACACCACTTTCAGGTGTTTGAGGTGCCCATGGATGTTGTGGTGGTTGTCGTTATCATGGGTTGTTCATTATTATTATTTCCAGCACCTCATTTTTCAGCTTATCTCATCAAGAACTATGTATTCCTTGCTTTCTTTTTCCTCGTTTTTTTTCCCGCAACCGATTCTTATACAAGACCTTTCATTGAATATTACATCTCTACTCCTAATGATTTTGTGATATTCATAATCATATAAGCGATAACCAAAATCATTAACACCATATCCAATAAAGGTACATTTCTTTGATTTTGCCTCTCATGCTTTGTTCTATTTTCTTTTATTAATATGGACAAAGGCCTCACAACCAAAAGGCTTTAAAAAAGAGTAGTTTTACCTTTTACTCCGTCCATGCTTCCTCCGGAATACCACCATCCAAGGAACTTGAAGGCCCTCTGCTTATTAGATAAACAACAAGATCTACAACATCCGCCCAAAATTGTAAAGGAAATCTCGCATGCAATCTCATGCACCTCGTACGCTCCATGATTGTTCGTTCATCCTTCGATACACCATTTTGTGGTGCTCTTTGAACCTGCCTTCTCTACGAATTCCATGCTCGAATAAGACTTATCAAACTCTTTGCTACAATATTCACCTCCATTGTCCGATTTGAGACACTCAACTTCTTTCCCGTCTCAATCTCAACCAAAGCTTTCCATTTCTTGAAAGTATCAAATACATCGTATTTTATTCTCGAATACAATAAATCCAAAGTTTTTCTAGTTGCATCATCAATAAAAGTAACATAATAATGAGAGCCACCGAGAGATGATACCCGAGCAGTCCCCATACATCAGATGCACAAGCTCTAATTTTAAGCTCTTCTTTCTTTCCAACTCGAGAAATTTGACTCCTCTTATGTTTTCCATAAATGCAATTACAAAAATCCAAATCAACATTCTTCAAACCTCGAAATAAATTTCTTGAGAAGAATATTCATCCCCCCTTCTCACTCATGTGTGTGAGCCATGATGCCATAATCCCGCATCCGCTCCTTCGGGAACTTAAAGCATTAACAGAGTTATAAATACCACTGCATAAATACAATGTAAGAACCTTTTTGCCTTTTGCTTTTACTAAATGGCTCCTTTGGTGACATTCCAAGCTTTATCTCAGGAAAGTTGTAACACAACGTTCACCGCCTAACTACCCCGTTGAAATCAGATTTTTCTTTAGATCTAGAACATGCCTTACCTCCTTTAATAGCCATTGGTTTCCATTCGCTGCTTTACAAGAACCTTACCCATTCCAAAAATTTACAGGTTTATCATCACCCAAAATGAACTTGTCCAAAATCTCCTTGAACATAGTCATGAAAATATTTTCTTATCGTGTGTGGCATGGAATGAAGCCCCGAATCACAATCCAAGAATCAAGAATATTTTCAAAAGAAAGAATCAAATCATATTGTAACACATCACTCCACACATTTTCTTCATGATTGTTTTCGTCATGGTGTCTCCTTCTTTCCCTTCCGAGATCTACGTCTTTTCTTTAGGTGTCCTTTCTTTCCTATTTCCAGCACACTATTCCCGATTTGGACTTGGATCTCATTTCATCAATGTGGATATCCCGAGCTCTTCCTCTTTCCATTCTTCTTCGCCTAGACTCTTCACTCAAAGAATACTCCAATGTCTCACCGGCTTTTCCGTCACATTTCTCGTTAAGGATAGCAATCGACAAATATCATCAAACTTTAAAGTACTAGATCCAAAGACATAGTTACTAATGGCTATTACTAAACCATTCCAACTCTCCTGGAAATGAGCACAAGAATACCGTAGCCTAACTTCATCATCAAAGTTTACCCCTGCTTAACTTAATCGATCGTAATCGTATTAAATCACTTAAATGGTCTCGCAACGGATCCACCTTCCGACATCTTCATATTAAATAGTCGTTTTCATAAGAAATACCTTTTGGAGGCCGAGGATTTTTCATATAGTTTCGCCAATGTCCGCATCAAACCCCCTCTCGTTGTTGTTTCAAAATATTGAAGGTGATCGATGCCGCAAGGCACAAATCATTTCCACAGAGTGCCTTTTCTATCGAGAATGTTCCATTCCACATCCGTCATGGCCATCGCTCTTGTTTTTCCGCTCAATGGTAGGTACAAATATTTATGACAGCGTATAATATTCCATTCGCATCTTCCGCGAGCTGGGAAGTTTTGGTCGTTAAATTTCTCGACCCTAAACTTACCATATTCCGCTCATTGCTCCCACTAAACCAGAACCCTTCTTCCTACAATTTTATCACCCAAATATACCTTCGGCTCGATACCAATTTTTAGTAAATTATATATTATGGAGCAATGCAAAACATAAAATATGGAAAATACAAGCACACAAAACACATAAAACTAGAGAGACAATATTATACATGGTTCACCTAGTTTGGGCTATGTCCACCCCGACCAGCCGCCTCTTCCTTTCCATTATCCAAAGAAATGAAGAGACAAACTCATGTAGATTTGTCAGAATATCCTTTTGTTCTCTCACGCCTCCCTCTCTCTATTTCTTTCTCCGAGAGAATACACAAAGAATACACAAACTCGCAATACAATACCCTTACAAAAGTGGGAGGCTGCCTTATGTGAAAAAAACTCTTAAACTAAACATAACTTCTACCGTCATCATTTGCCTAATGAACAACCCGCATTGACTAGAAATTACTATACTTTTACAAGGCAATTTTACATCTTTAGCTTCAAAAGCGCCCTTGAAACTCCCCCCGCTGTGGGGCCCATAAAGTTGTTGCCGCCCCCTTGACCCCCCACGACAGTTGATTAATTTACTGCCACAAGTGGTTTGCCCATTTAAGGTATAGGGGTCCAATTCAGTGATACAAAGTAAACAATATAATCAAGCTTCACACCTAACAACAAATTGTTTTTGTCAGTTAGCAAAGAGGTCTAAAACAAATGCCTCCCAGCAAGACAAGAGATGGCCTTCACAGAGGTTTGAGCCTATTTCAACTCAAGATGTAAATTCTCATCCATCAATTCCGTTTAACTTCCATGAGGTTTGGTGTCTAGAGTTTTGTCAAAGGGTGTAGGAGGTGAAACTTATTCCCCTTTTGACACATCTTTGTGCTTTGAGATTTCAAGGAATCACTTTCACCCGACAGCTTGATTTCAAGTTCTCTCCTAGGTCCATTTCCAAGGCCACCAAAATCCCTTATGTCGAGATATGGCTTAAACAAAGCCACCTAGACTCGTAATAGTACAAACCTTTTTTGAAGCCTCGAGCATAGAGACACATGTCCATCCATTTTTCCCTTCTCATATCTCGTTGACTAGTTATGCCCTCATGAAGATAATCATGAAATACTTCACTATGGAGGGAAGATTCTCCTGAAGTCTATGCTACTATGCTTCTCATGCATTTCACAAGAGCAAAATTGTTAAATCTCCCCTTTCTTCCTCCATAGAATTATTGAGAAAATGGCCTCCCACCTGTCAGAAAACCTCTTTCTCAAGCAGACGGCTCCCGCTCTTCCATCACTCCTCATCAAGGTTATCATTCTTCATTAGCTTGAGAAGAAGGAAATATCTTGGGATACTTTCATTGCACATCCAAGATTAAGACCGTTCCTTCATTCCATAAATTGAATATATGGGTAATTGATATTCCGCAGGAACACAGGATTGATCTCTCATAAATGTACTTTAAAGGATAACATCCAACATGAAGTTCACGTTCGAACCCGATTCATTGGAGAAGGCATTCAAAGTTGGAAAGAAAAATTGAATGTAACACTACATGCATAAGGAAGCCTACCACTCACTTCTATAAAGAGGGAAGTGTTGCTACTCCTAGATTTCAACAAACTAAACAAGCTTGACACCACACCAATTGGAAGAAAAATATCAAAAGGGCTTTGCTACGCTTGTGATAGAAAAATATACTAAAGTTCATAAGTGTATTGAGAAGAAATTATTTTACATAGATTTTGAAGAGGAAGAAGAAAATGAAAAAGAAGAGGATATACACCAGGAACCAACACTATAAGAGGAAGAAATGAGTCCGAACATATCGTAATGCATTGGCGGTGGAATTACCACTCCTCAAACTCTCAAGATAGAAGGACATATCAAGAAGAAAAAGTTAATAGTGTTGATTGATTCCGGTAGTACCCATACCTTATTTACTCGTATGTAAATAAGGAATTGAATTGTTTCCTATACCCGCACTAATGTCATGATGGTCAAAAATGGAGGAACTATAAATTGCCTCCGAAAATGCCATAATATCAAGCTAACCATGGGGGAATATGTATTTAATAGTCCAATTATTTCCATTCCTATGGGAAGTGTTGATGTTGTACTAGAGTACAATGGTTACAATTCAGATTTGTGAGGCTACCTTTCAAGAACTTTCTTGAATTTTTTTTTAGAAGGAAAGGAAGTCGAATTAAGGTATTTCAGAAAGCCAGGAAATATAATAAGCTCTAATGTCATGAAAATATCCTAAATAAAGAACAATGAGGCATAATTTCACAATTATGCTCACTAGAAGTTCCAACATCAAAATCATCTATTTCTGCTGCATCTCCAAAAAGTCTTGACAATCATTCCAAGGTTTTTGAAACTCCCAAAGGATTCCCACTCATTTGTGATCATGATCATGCTATTCATTTGATTCCAAGAAGTGTTCCTACAAAACATCGTGCCTTATAGATATCCTTATGTCCAAAAGAGTGAAATTGGAACATATGATTGTAGAAATGTTAAAGGTGGGTATAATTCAACCTAGTCAAAGTTCTTTCTCTCGCTCTCCCGAGAATCACAAGAAGGATGGATCATGCCACATGTGTCCTAATTATAGGGAGATCAATAAGCTCACCATTAAATATAAATTTCCCATTCCCGTGATTGATGAATTATTGGATGAATTACATGGAGCAATTTATTTTAGCCAAGTTGGATCTTCATTCAAAGCTATCATCAAATTAGAATGAAGATTGGAAGATATTCTCAAAATGACTTCGAACTCATGAGGGTCATTATGAATTTTTGGTCATGCCTTTTGGCCTACCAATGCACCTTCTACATTTCAAGGGTTGATGAATACCACATTTTCAAACCCTTCCTTAGAAAATTTGTGCTAGTATTTTTTGATGATATAATAATCTACAAAGCAGGGTTCCGAAAGGATCATGTCTAACATGTTGACAATGGTGCTCAAAATATTGCAAGAGAAACAATTATATGAAAAAACATCCAAATGTTTCTTTGGAGTACAAGAGGTGGAATATCTAGGTCGTATTGTATGTCATGATGGTGTTAAGGTAGACTCTAACAAAATTAAAGCCAAGGAATGGAAAGTCCCCACAACCATAAAGGCCAGAGGATTTCTGTTACTGTGGTATTATCGCAAGTTTATTAAGAATTATGGAGAATGGTAGCACCTATAACAACATTATTGAAGAAAGATGCATTTTCATGACTCCCGAAGCAACCAAGGCCTTTGAACATTTAAACATGAAATGTTCTTAGCATCGGTCTTAGCTACGCCAAACCTCACAAAAACCTTTATCAGGAATGTGATGCCTCAAAGAAATGGAATTGGTGTTGTTATAATGCAATAAGGAAGACCCATTGCTTTTGGAAAGTTATCCAATCAAAGGAAAGTATTTACAGTAAACTCATTTATGAGAAGGAAATGTTAGCACATCGCATGCACTAAAGAAATGGAGAACTTACCTAATGGGAAGACACTTAAAAATAAAATAATCATGATAGCCTTAAACACTTTTTGGAACAAAGACTATCTTCGTAAGAGTTAAAGAAAATGGGGCACAAAGAAGTTGGGTTGTGACTTTGAAATAATATACAAAAAATGGAAGCAAATGTTGTTGCGTATGCACTCTCAAGAAAGAATGAAGAGGTGGAAGCATTGCTTTGTGCCATTTCTATTATCCAACTAGATTGGATAAACGAAGCAAGAGATGAGTGGAAGAAGAACGAAGAAGTATGGAAACTCATTCAAAATTTGGCAAGAAGATCCTAAAAGATCCTCATACATTTAGTTGGAAAATGATTCCTTATGGTACAAAGACGTTTATATATTTGTAACAATTCCCAACTAAAAAACAAAATATTCTCTTGGAATTGCACACTTTCCTTTAGGTTTGCCATTAAAATAAATTTGAGACAATTAAGACCCCAGGTCTTCTACAACCTTTATCCATTCCAAGTCAACGTTGGGAGGAGATTTCAATGGATTTTATCACACATTTACCTAAGTCCGAAGGAAATAGTATCATGATGGTAGTTGATAGAATTACCAAGTATGCACACTTTTGTGCATTATCTCATCCATTTAAAGCAAGTACACTGCTACTAAATTTATGGACACAATTCAAAAGCTACATGGAAACCCAAGGGTTATTGTGAGCGATAGAGATCCCATTTTAATCGAAATTTTTGACTAGAGTTATTTTCTTGTTTGGGTACTCAATTAGCTCATAGCTCATTCTGAGTCATCCCCAATCCGATGGAAAACCTAGGATGTAAATAAATTTTGGAAGGATATCTCGTTATTTTGTATCTCTATAAACAAACACAATGGGTAAAGTGGTTACCTCCTCGCTAAATGGTGGTATAACACTTCCTTCCATACTCTAAAAAATGACCCCATTTGAATTTTATGATACTATCCACCATCATATTTAAGAGAAAATTAAAAGGTTAAAGCAATGGGAAGATCACATCGAGCATCAATAAGAATTCCTCCAACTTCTTAAAGGACAACCCGAATTTGGCACAAAATCGAATGAAAAAATAGGAAAATCAACATCGCAATGAGAGAAGTTTTGATGTGGGTATTACTAGGTATTTTTACTAGCTACAACCATACAAACAAATTTCCCTCAAGCAAGCTAAGAAGGATAGTAAATTATCACCAAAGTACTATGGTCCTACAAGGTGTTGCAAAAGATTGGTACTATACAAATTGAGCTTCGCTTTCTTTTCAATAATGGTAGTGCATCCAATTTTCCATTTCATGCTTAAATATGGTTATAGGCAAAATATTCTAGTTCAAACAATATTTCTAGAACTCGATGAGGAAGGAAAAATCATATTGAACCCGGTTGGCCACAGTAAACCTAACCCGACAGCTGTCGTAATCGATCAATTTCCGTGAGTATCTCATCAAGTGGAATAACTTACCCATTGAATATTCTACATGGGGGGATGAGAATATTATACATTTGCACCCGTAGCTACTCAATCGTTGATGACAACAATTTTAATGAGAGGGGCATGTTAGGTCCTTATATTACTAGTATAGTCCCTTATTGTTGTTAGTAACCCCTTATCGTTATTATTGTACCCTTGTAACCCCCATATTGTTATTATTGTGCCCTTAAATTATTAATGTTAAGTCATCTAGGATTACATTGTGGCCCCATGACTCCTATATATAGAAAGGATGTTTGTATTTAGATCATCCAAGAATTGTCTATTCATGCAATGTATTGGAGGTTGCCCCCTGAATTGGCTTATTTATAAGGTGTTGAGATCTCTTATCTTCTATATTTTGAGCCGGTTCACAAAAAGGTCTATTTGGAGAATCTAGAACCTTCAAGATGATGATACCAAAATCCAATTAGCTTCATTGAGAATGGAAGGTGCCACACTAATAGGCCAAGACAACATAGATATCAAGAAACATGGCAAGATTATTCTATCATGGCCGCATTTCATTACCGCTATAAAAAACAAGCTTTTTATCCATTAGCTCATATGCATAAATCCATATTGAACGGTAGAAATTTAGGCAATTAAAGGGAAAAATGTAAGAATACACCCAAGGATTTAGGAGAAGAGCTCTCTTATTAGGGGTAGATTTGCAGGCCAAGATACTTTGCTCAAGCACGTAGGAGGCTTACATAGCTACCTAAAACATATTGTTCTCATGTTTAACCCCACAAGTCTAGATGAAGTATGTGAACCGTGAGCCACACATATAGATGTTAGGTGGAGCCCGATTATCTTGTTTATTTCGTATCACAACGTTGACCCGTACCTTAATGGGGCCGCAACGCCGCCCGTAATTAAATGTCGCTTTAGGGGTCTAGGGGGGCAACTATGAATTTATGGAGCCGCCCCCTAGCGGGGTTTCAGGCAGCAACCTGCTTAAAATAGATGTAAAATTTCCTTGTAAAAGCATAGTAATTTATAGTCAATATGGGCCATTCATTAGGCAAATGATCCGATGGTATAAGTTATGTTTAGGCTTTAGGGTTTTTTCCTCAGAATGAAACCCCTCGCTTGTATGAGGAATTTTACACTGTATCAGGTGTATTCTTAGGAGTGAGAAACATATATGGAGACTGTGAGAGAGAATATAAGATATGACAATAGACTGTTTGTAGGTTGTGTCTCTTCATTTTGCTAGATAATAGAAAGGAAGGATCGTCGTTCAGGGTGGAAGTAGCCCAAACTCGTAAACACATATCTATGTCTCCGGTTTTATGTGTTTTGTGTTCCCGTGTTTTCCGCATATTTTATGTGTTGCATTTCTCGTAATATATAATTTCTAACACTAGAAGCTAGAGGGGAAAACATTTCGAAGAGGGTAGAAAGAAACCTTTAAGGGTAAAAACAAAGAGAAGACCTCAAAAGGTAAAAAGAAAAATAATGCATCTATTAAGAAAGAAGGAGAAAAAGTGGTTTGTAAACATTGTTCAAAAGAAGGCCACGATGAAATTCATTGTTGGAAATTACATCCCGAAATGAGGCCAAAGAAACCCAATAACAAAGGGAACAATAAAACCGCACCTACAACTCAACATGATTTAGGAAATGATCCAGGGGATGAATCTAAGATTACAAACCTATGGATTGAAGAGCATGAAGGGAAAATAAAATTGAAACTATACCTAGTACTAGTACATCAAACTCGTCACATACATGCTCCAAATGAAGAAGAAAGAATAGAATTGTTTCAAGTGAGGGTCATATCCAAGCATACCAAGATCGACACATTGTTTTACAAAGCTGGGTCACAAGAAACCTTAATATCCGAATACTTGGTCAAGAAACTTAACCTTGAGACCATACCACATCCAAAACCATATCCATTAGGTTGATTTTATGATGCAAATTTATTGTGTTTCAAAAGAAATGTATATTGCGCTTTGCAATCACTACAAATTTTGTTGACATAACTTGAATTCAGATGTGGTTATGATTGACATAATGTGTATTATGTTGGGGAGTCCTTAATTGTATGATAGGAAAGTGATTTTCCATCACCATAAGAACAAGTATCATTTATTCAAATATGGAAAGGAGTACATTGTTAGAGCACATCGCAAAATACAAAAATTGCTATGGTAAAAGTCGACGTGTAAAAGGTTGGTAAATTCAAGTAAGAATTTTGTTCTTCTTATGATTAAGCCTTAAAGGTGATGTTAATCATGAATCATTTGAGGGATGTGATCCTAAGTTGAAATAAGATCTATATGATGTAGTTAATGCACATCATGAGATGTTTCTAGGAGCCAACATGATTTCCTCCAAAAAGAGAGATTCAACATGCTCTAAATATAATAAGATTGTCCTCTTCCAAACATCGTATGTATCGTATGTCGATAATGGAGAATTATGAATAAAGAGGCAAATCAAAGAGATGTTGGACAAAGGGAATCATAAGGCCAAGCACCTCACCATGTGGTTCACCCATAGTCTTGATACCAAAGAAAGATGGGACTCTGGCTTACGTGTGCAGATTTCTAGCCTTGAACAAGATTACTATGAAAAAATCGTTACCCACTCCTACACAGATGATTTTCTCGATCAACTCGAAAGAATAAATTTTTTCACTAAATTAGATTTACAAAGTGGATATCATCAAGTAAGAATTGCAGTAAAGTGATTGTTACACAACATTTTGTTTCCATCGTCCCTCCAATCCCCATCCCGCATATTGAGGGTCATTTATGTGACTTTTGGATAGTGTCATGCCTTGAAAATAACATCATTGCATCCCTTTTCATGAAGGGAAAAATTTTCTTGTTGACATTTCCTAAGCGCATAAAGAAAAACTCATTTTTTCCTTCATGCGAGTAGCCGCTCTTCCTCGCGCCGATGTGGAAGATTAACACTAGGGCCCATGCACCTCGGCGTCCGGTCTCAAGCAATGCCCATGCCAAAATATTTATGAAATTAAAAAAATAAAGTGAGGTTCCATTCCAACCTCCTCCAAGATGAGTCATTGGGAGTGGTTGAACCTGGAAACAATCACGAGCCTCTCCTTTAGTTAGTAGTTTCACCTCCCTGGAACACTCCTAAAGGATGTGCCTCCCTTCCACCTTTGTAGGATCCCAACCTCTTCCTTTTCCTCTATATAAACAAGCTTCTCTACCTTTATGAAAACTAGCCGAACGAAGAGAATTACATAGTCAGAAGAGCCGAACACATTATAGTTGGAAGCACTGAGTTATTGAGAAGGCAGAACAAGGAGAATCCATCGAGAGGTCCTTATCCCATCCGGGCCTCCGACGAGCCAGACGTGCTTCACCCAAGCCCCACTCGGAGGAGACCGCAATGCTAGAGCATGGTTGTATCTTTTATTTCTACCTATTAATATAAGTGACTATTGTCTAATTCCCATCTTATGTTTTATCTTTATCAAATGTGATATGCTAGTCTTCCTAATCGATGAAGTAGTTTTTGGATGAAATTAGTGGTATGTGTTATATGGTTATCATTTTCTCGATCTCTATGCAGTGTCCAAACGTGACATGTGGAAGGGTTGTGGCTTACCTTCGATCAAGAGCTTAGAGGTTCTCATCATCACTACCAGTGTTGACGGCACTTTGGGCCATAGGTAAAGCCATCTTATTCGCATCCTCTTTCATTCAAATGTCTAGGAACCTACACTTTAGCATGATTCCTTGTTACTAGACCCACCCTAGGGCTAGAGGGATCATCTCTGTCTCCCAGAGAGGATTTAACTGATGGTTAGTGCAATTTGGCGACTCAAAGAAGATCAATGATTTTGTATTTGATCTCTGGCGGTCATTTGTCGGGTTTCCGTCTTGTTTTTTACCTTTTTTGTTGTTTAATTGTGCTTCAAACCCTTGTTCGAAATTTCGCAGTGTCAAGATTGACCTCACTCTATTGAGTTTTCCATTTTTCCTTGTTAATCGGTTTATTAAATTTTTCCTCGAATACTTGCACCGATTATGATGTTACTTTTGTATCACTCACGCCATCGCCTATTTGGATCGCCTCTGGCCAGCCGTGCCGACCCTTGTGATTTTTTGGAGGTGAGATTTTCATGAGTTTTTTGGTCACTTGTCTTTTGCTTCGGGGTTCTTATTAAGAGTAATTTAAGTGTTTTTCAATGTCTTTTATTGTTGGAGGCTTATTTCTCTCGCCTTTTTTTCCATTTATCATCGTTGTAGCTTGAGGTCTTAGGTTCTCGAGCACCTCGGTGCATTGACCCTTATGTTTGAGATCGGAAGCTTCTTGATAAGCTATCGAATTCGTTCCATGTTTAATTTCTCTTGGTCTCTTTGATCCTATTGAGTACGTTCATTAGTCAATGATCATTACCTTTATCGTTTTGATTTTTCTTCTCACTCAAAGCACCGATTACATTTCTTGTATGGGTCATTTTCGATATTTCTCTTTGATTTGAAAAGTTTGTATCATCAAGCTTACAGTATTGTTGTGTTTGTTTTATGTTGGAGAGTCATTCGTTTCAACTTTTTCATTCATCTCTCAAGCTAGTGTTTAGTTTTGTTTTTTCATATCATTTATGCATTGTTTTCTCTATTGCATTGAAAAAACAAAATATTGCATTCTCTTTGATTTGGAAATGAAACTTTCCTTCAATTAATTTGTATCAGATAGGCTAGGAAAGAGTTTTGTTTTCCAAGGCATCGTATTAGATGCATTAGTGGATGTTTTCAAGGATTTCATTATTTTCTACTACTAAAAATTTTCTTTATTTCCTTCATAGATACTTTCTCATTGAATGAAAATGGTATCCTTCGTACAGAGCCATTTAGGAATATTTCGTATCCGACATATGTTAAGGCCTCGAAATTGAAACCTAATCCAAGATCAACGTTAAACTTTATTTCAATTAAACTAAGGCAACATTGGAACCTAATGAAATATTCTAGTATTCAAGTTAGAGACGTGTTCCAGTCGTCTTAAAACCTAGTTGCCGTCGTTCGCCATCCTGCTCTAGAAAATGCTAGTATAGACTGCTCCCTGCATCGTCAAGTATAAAGGAGACCCTCTAGGTTGCAACTTTATCCATAGGAAGCCGAGTATGCCGCCTCGTAACCGTGATAATCGAAGACAAAATTTGGGGAGACTACCTACATGCACATCAAGTCCTTGGTCATTTCTATTTCATTTGATCACCAAGGTGTATATGTATAACACGGAAAATTTGCATACCCTTGCTTTAGAATACTCTGCGCCATATTTTTATCTTTACCGACTCTTTAAATTTGAAAATATCATCGAGCACTTGTCCTTTCGTGCTCGTTCAAAATTGAAAGTGACCAGAGCTTCATCTTTTTCTCTCGTTTTCGATTCTTAAAATGTGAACAATGAAGCTATTTCGTGTTAGTCGTAAAATAAACTACCCACGATCACACACCCTTTTATACGCTTCATTACTTGGCTTTTTTTTTGTTTTCCTTGGTTTTTTGAGTCTTTGGCTGGATCTTTTTCCTTCTTCGTGAAGTAGTCACGTGGTGGAACCACTAGCTTCGCTGTCCACTCCCTTCTAGAGACAGTCCTTTATCGGAAACTTCATTTGAAACTCCCTAATACTCTAGGGCTCACGAGCTCAACAACCTAGCTCTCCATCGATCTTACCCTTGCTACCCTGGCTCTCCACCGATGAGCCGCTTGAGTTCAATTGGCCTCCTCAGTGCTTGGTCTCGGTTTTGGGACGAGGAATAATTCCTCCCTTACATCGGGATCGCCATTTTTAGCCGATGTTATACCCTATTCCCGTAGTATTTTCGAATATATTACTTGAGGAGTCAAACATGGACACATCAGTCCTATCATGAAGGATGGAATTCCTGCTTTCTACATAAGAGTATCAACTTTTTCATGAAAACACCACTCATGTGTCCATTCAATCTTCACCACGCTGGGATACCTGAAATTCTGGGATATAGGTCTTTGGGTTATATTATCACGTTGTTGCATCCATGGCAAAGATCTACATTCACGAGAGTCCACCCTTCCATAATTAGGATCGTCACCGACGACACCTACTTCGTCTTCATCTGGGCCATTGTCCTAGTTCAACCTATCGTCTCGTATGGCTACGTCTACACCCGCTCACTCACCACCAAGAGCCTCAACTCGAGATACCTAGTGGCCTCACTTTTGAAGAGCATCTATTGGCTATTCATCAACAAAACTCTTAGGTTTCTTAGCACTCATGCTCCCGTTAATCTGCCACACCAACAAGGGCAACCCCAAGGGCCTTCTCGTCAACCTTTGTATCAACCAGACCTTCTCTTATGGTCATGGGGAAAATATATTTGTCATAGTGGACAACCTTTTGTACAACAATCGGATCATATACTCAAACTGTCCGAACGTTGGGAAACAAGGGACAACCCTCTCTGTCCTCCTCCGGACAAATGTCCATCGGGTGAACCGCTGTGCCAACCTCTTCAAGCAGTGAAAATCGTGGCTCTCAAGATCCAAGCCAACCCGCCAACCAGCTCAACAGCCCGCTCAATCTTCTCAACAAAATTTTATCCGCTTCACAACAGTATCCTACCTTTCATTAGCTCCGTTTAGTCTCGTTTAGCAACCATTTTACCCCCGTTTTATTCGGTCCACCTCAATATGGCCCCACTTGTCAATAGTTAGTTCAAACCCAAGGCATTTATTATCCTCGTGGTCAATATTTCCAATTAACATATAGTGCGCTCAAGGTTTTACTTATCACCCTCAATCTTAATTTCCATATAATCAACCGCAAGGCCATACTTACATTCCACTAAAAATCCTCAACAAGGACCTCGATGGTATACTCGTAACCGCATCTCGCATCAACAAAAATTATTTGTCTTATCCCCCATATCATCCGAATCCTTCCGGGATTTAACCCATGGGGAAATTTTTCTCAAACATGATGGAATGCAAGTTCCTAGTTCTTATCAAGGACCCGCTATGATTTTTAACCCTCAATTTATTTCTTACTACATTGGAGTTACACGGATGTGTCAAAGTTAACGAATGATCCTATTCTTCATAACCCATATTGGCCTTCGCTTCGATCAAGACTCGGGTGATTTTCTCGTTAAATTTGGACAACTAGGTCCAAACTCCATGTTATGATGCTCAGATTGAGAGGTTAATATTTTTGTTGATTCCTCTTTCGGGAGAGGTAAAATCCATATATAATATGTTCTAACTGATGAGAAGAACATTTATTTTGAATTTATTATTCATAATAAATTATATGTGCAAATTGGCCTTAAGGTTTCACAATTCCACACATGTGTCACACACCCCATCGATGATATAACACAGAAAGTTGAGAGCATTTCACAACAACTCAACACACATATTCTTCTCTCATCTAATTGAGTACGCAGCTCCTTGGAGGACATTTCCGCTCTACATGTGAAGAAGAAGGATGAATTTCTGTATTTGGCTGAAATTGAAGGACGTAATTGTCGTAGCCTAGTTTGCCAGAAGTTTGACTGCTGACTTTGTCAACGCATGGTCCGAAAGGGCTGAAAATTGCTGGGAAGTTCGATTTTGAAGGTCGCACCGTTTTTAAGTACGTAAATGAGGTCAAAGGGTTGACCAAACCGTCGTCAAGGCGGACTTCCCTAGCTTTCTGTCGCCCGCGTTGACTTTTCCGGGATGTCATTGACTTTTTTTGGAGTTGACTCTGCTGACTCGCTTGTTGATTGGAGGATCGCAGACACACATTCTCGGGTTGGTCGACTCAAGGAGACTTACGTTATTGAAGCATCCCTGCTGACCGTAACGCACCACCACATTTTTTCTCATTTGGTTTGTCTTCTATAAGATCCACTTATATGTTATATCAAAGATTTTACTTAACTATTTGTGTGATTGGTTGTAAGAAAGTAAAGTTTCTTCAAGCATAGAACATCTACAAAAATTTACATGGAATTCGAGCCCGAGGTGAAGACAAGCCCCTATCTTTAGCAATCACCACCTAAGAAATGGGTTCCACAGTTTTGAATTCAAGGAGAATGACAAGTCGACTGATAAGGATGACTTCCATGCCTGGAAGATGATATTAGATCTCAATTGAAGACCATGATCTCTTGGATCATGGCCGTAAGATTCAAGAACCTCCATACAATGCTACCGCTCATTGCTAGAAACAAGTATAAAAGGGAGAGATCAAAGCAAAGTCAGATGATCAGTGAATCCATACATAAGAGTCTCTGGTTGCCTATATATCTAAACTAGGTACATCCAAGGAGATGTATGATAAATTGATCCTTATGTTCAAAGTAAAAAATGTGAACCAAGTGCTATTCCTCAAGAATAAGTTGAAGAATATGAATAGGTTGGCCGAGATGAGTCTCTTCAAACTTACTTTCAAATTGACCGAAACAAGGAACAATCACTGGCTATCGAAGACAATAGCCGATCGTGAGATGGTTCCCTACCGCACTCGAGGACTCCCATATGAATGGCAAGTATTCACAACTACCATTCTCAATAATAATACCATTCTAATTTTGATGAGCTTCAACAGATATGCAGAAGAAAGGTCAAGGATGAAGGAATTCGATAATGACGTAAATGTCGCCTATGGTGCTCATTCTCAAAGAAGAACTCTGGTGGTTCTAAGGAAAAAGGAAATAAACAAGGACTCAAGAAAATAAGGGTAAGTGTTTCACTGCCATAGGCCCTGTCACTATGCTAGAGAATGCCCTTCAAGAAGGATTCTCCCCGATGTAAAGGATGATAACAACAACAACCGAAGGAATGGGAATTGAAGAAACTACAAATCCAAAGGAAAGAGGAAGGCTCACTTGGTGGGAAACAATCAACCTTCTAAAAGGTCTAGAAACACCAAAGATGAGGAGTCTAATGTTGTTGATAAAAGAAATGAGCATATTCTATATCCGTTTCTCTCTCAAGCATCTCTCGCCCGACACTATGGATGTCCTCGGATAATCGATAGGGTGGTGCCTCAAGACACATCACCGGATTCAAGGAAGCACTCTCTGACATGGTTGAAAGGGATACTAATCTAGAAATTATCCTTGGGGATAATGCCACATATCCCGTGAGTGGCAGATCCAGGACCCCCTCCACTTGTCTCAAGGACAAGTCCTACGCTTGCAAGATGTACTCTATGTACCTAAATTGAAGAAGAACCTGTGTCTATATATCCGCCATGGAAGACAAAGGGTTCAATGTAACATTCTCTCGATGGAAAGGTGCTCTTATGTGGAAGGAGAGATGCAAGGAAGCTATCTCGATTGGTTTTAGAGTTGGTACACTCTACTGTGTTGGAGGAAGTCCGCTCGGGAGCAATGACTTGTGATACTATCCGACAAACTTCAATTTATGGCAAATCAAGATTTTGGACACTTTCATTGCGCAGGCCCTTTCCTGGAAGCAAGGAAGGTGGGATAGGGATGCTTGACTTCGAAATAATCATGAAGGTGTATGTAAGGGTCAGGCTTCTAAGGAAAACACAAGGGACTTTTCTCAAGTGTCACAAAGACATCTCGATATTTTGCAATTGGTCCACATTAGTGACCATCCCAGATAAGCTTCGTGACATCCCCGGGGGGATGTTCTTAATACATGACATCTACCGATGACTTCTCTCGCAAAACCCGGGATATATTTCTTAAAGAAGAAGGATGAGGCTTTCATGTGGCTCGCACCTTCAAAGCTCCCAGAAAATATGATCGAAAAGAAGATCAAGATTTTGAGGACCGACAATGGCAATCGAATATGAGTCAAATGAGTTCAAATAATTTTTGCAGAGAAGTTTCTGATAAGAGGAGACTACCACCGCATATACCGAGCGTAATGGTGTTGCCGAACGCAAGAATAGGACTATTGTAGAAGCCGCTCGTGCCATGCTATGTGACCAGGGTCCCACTGTAAGCCATGGGGAGAAGTCAATATCATTGCAGTATATTTAAAACCGATGCCCCTATCTCCACTGACTCCAAAACACCCGAAGAGGTTTTCACCGGTAAGAACCCGATGTCTCACACTTTAGAATTTTTTGATGTCCTTGCCATTTTCATGTGCCGAAAGAAAAGAGGCCAAGTCGGATGCTTCGGGAAGAAAGGAATGTTTGTGGGGCTACATGAGACTTCTACAGAGTATATGTGCCCAGAAAGGGAAGTAGAGATAAGCCATGATGTCACTTTTGACGAAGATGCTTCCTCAAGAAAGTAGTACATCTTCCAAGATCCTCAAGAAAATCATGAAGAAAGGCCCGGAAATCAAGAAGAACTCATGGGATGACAATGCCCTGATATTGAAGGACCAATGGACCCTATTGATCCATCTCCTCACCGGGAAAGAGACCATCATGGCTCAGTGGGACACCTCGAAGATGCCGAGGGTCAAGGCCGCCTCAAGGGGACATTCCCGAGAAAGCAAGAAGCCATGTAGATACCAAGGGTATCTAGCCGCCATGAGTACCATTGTACAACTAACCTCGGATCTTTTTGAGGAAGCCGTAAAGCATCAAGTCCTGAAGGATGCTATGCATGAAGAATATGAGTCCATAATGAAGAATGATGTCCTGGATGTGGTCCCGAGACCGAAGGACAACCGTTGTCATCGCGAAATGGCTCTACAAGATCAAACATGGATCCGATGGAGTGCCGAAATTTCAAGGAAAGATTTGTTACCCGTGGCTTCTCTCAAAAGGAAGGAATAAACTATGATGACATATTTGCACCTGCGGGTAACGACATACCACCATTCGATCAATCATAGCCCTCACGCTACGCAAGGATGGAGTCTTCATCGCATGGATGTCAAGACCACTTTTTCTCGCATGGTGCAATAAAGGAAGAGGTGTATGTAGAACAACTCCTAGGATTTTAAGTTCGTGGATCGAGACACTTATGTCTCAGTTGAAGAAAGCCCTATGGGTTGGGGCTAAGCACCCGCAGCTTGGTACGAGAGGATGGATAGTTACTTGATGAAGCCGGGCTTCACTCTCGAAGTAATGCTGATCCGAACCTTTACTTTAAGGTTGTGCAGGGGAAGCCTCTCATTCTAGTGTCAGATGTGGACAGACCTCTTCCCGACAGGCCGACCCTCTCATTCATCAATGTAAGAGGGAGCTCGCCGTTGAGTTCGAGATGAAGGACTCAGGACCCATGCACTACTTCCTAGGCCTGCAGGTCCTGGCAGAGACTCGGAGGAGATTTTCCTTTTCAAGGAAAATACATTTGTGAAGCTTCGGAAATATTTGGGATGGTGGATTGTAAGTCCGTGTCGACACTAATGGAACTCAACTTTAAGAAGGAGTGCAGGCCACGCCGGGCCTATCTTGGCCAATCCTACCGAGTATCGTTAACTCATAGGAGCTGATGTTCTTAGTGAACACCCTACCAGAGAGAGGTTTATGTTGAACACTTTGAGTCAATGCATGGTCGAGCCTCATCATTTTCATCGGTTGGTGCCAAGAATCTTCCGAGGTATCTTCGGGCATGATAAACCATGGGCCGAGATACACCGCCGGGAGTGTGACACTCCGTGGATATACCGATGCCGATTACCGGGCAAAGGTGGTGGATCGTAAGAGCACATCGGATGTCGCTTCACCTTGGTTCGCTTCGGGACCACAGATGAGATGGAAGCAGAATTGATGGCTTTGAGCACCACAAGAGGGCCGAATACATTGCCGCAAGGCATGGCCTCGTTGTGAAGCGCTTTGGTTGCGTAAGATCTTTAGTGAGATGTTTGGACATGTGCTGTATACCACCGTGATACTCGTGATAACCGCAGTGGATTCGTATGACCGAGAATCCGTGTTCCATGACCGATCCAAGTAAGGCCGATATCGTACCACTTTATCCGTGGGATATGGCATGCCGAGGTGCCGTAAGGCTCGATCATATGTGAACCGATGAGCAAGTCGCTGACATTCTCACTAAGCCCCGGGGAAGGTCAAGTTCCTAACCTTCCGTGAGAGACTTGGTGTCATGGAAAGACCCTATGATGTGGGTCCCATGGACGATGAGCCTGGAGCCTGGGGCTTGGGGATAGCTTCTGAGCTATAAGCACTCATAATGCTTCTTCCCCACCCTCGTGATTATCGAGCTTGCCCGCTCTCATTTGTCCGTGCCCCGTATGCATCCTACCCATTGGAAGTTCGTGTGGCTCATGGGAAGTAATTTCATTTGGCCAATGAGGTGGGAAAAGCTAGAGACTATTAGCAAAGATCGATGGACACATCAGAGATTGCCGTACTTATCTAGGATGGCACGGCCCAACCACTTGATCTCGGATCAAGTTTAGTGAGGTCTCTGGGACCTCCGTCACGGTCGATGAACTAACTTCGGGTTGGTTGGAGACTCTTTGTGAGTCCGATAGAGGTTTTGAACTCGTCGATTATGTCACTATGGATGATGTCTTTGTGATCGACTCCACTGCTCTCAAACAAAGAGGCTAAGAAAGCAAGTTACTATGATGACGCATGATGTTTGATCGCACCGATGGATGGAGTTCTCCTTAGTTGAGAGGGAGTGTTAAATTTGGACAACTAGGTCCAAACTCCATGTTATGATGCTTAGATTAAGAGGCTAATATTTTTGTTGGATTCCTCTTTTTCTTAGAGGTAAATCCATATATAATATGTCTTAATCCGATGTATGTGATATTTATTTTGAATTTATTATTCATAATAAATTATATGTGCAAATGGGCCTTAAGGTTTCCTTCACACCCCTGGGGCCAGATGTGTCACACACCCCCAATGATGGATATAAACATGTGCAAAGTTGGAGAGAATTTCACAACAACTCAACACACATCTTTCTTCTCATCTCATTTATACGAGCTCGAGGACATTTCCACTCCACACGGTGAAGAAGAAGGACGAATTTCGTATCACTGAGTCAAGGACGTAATTGTTGCGGCTAGGTTTTGCCGAAGTTTGACCAAAGAAGGACTTTGGTCAATGCATGGTTCGAAAGGGCTGAAAATTGTTGAGAAGTTCGATTTCGGAAGGTCGTACTGTTTGTCACGAAATCGAGGTCAAAGGGTTGACCAAACTACTTCTGCGTTGACTTTTAGCTTGTTTCCTTGTGTTGACTTTTCTGGACAACGTTGAATTTTTTTGGAGTTGACTTGGGTTGACTCGGTTGCTAATTGGAGGACTGTTGTGACACATTCTGGGTTGGCTGACCAAGGAGACTTTGCTGGGTCAAGCATCCCGTTGACCGCCGCAACGCACCACCACATTTTTCTCGTTTCGTTCGTTCTCTATAAGATCCACTTATATGTTCTATCAGCATTTTACTTAACTATTTGTGTGATTGCTGTAAGAAAGTAA
Organism: Pinus albicaulis; assembly: GCA_034641835.2. Classification (NCBI taxonomy): domain Eukaryota; kingdom Viridiplantae; phylum Streptophyta; class Pinopsida; order Pinales; family Pinaceae; genus Pinus; species Pinus albicaulis. The sequence goes on from CM076577.1 coordinate 1,362,632,853, forward strand.
AGTTGCTTCAAGCATAGAACATCTACAAAAATTTACATTGTCCCAAATTTGAGGGCAAGTTCGGAGAAGACCCCCAAGCACATGCTATGACTTACCACTTGTGGTGTTCCTCTAACTCTTGGGTTGACGATTCTATTCGACTTGGTATTTTCAAACGGACTCTTACTAGTGCTACTAATAAGTGTTATATCGAGCTTTCTCATGGTATCTTTCAAGATTTCAACTCTCTCACCATGGTGTTCCTTACTCATTTTTAGTTACCGGTTTGTTATGAAGTCGGGACGCATCTCCTTACCTCTTTGGAATAGGACTGGGCTACTCATATCTTAGACCATATTCATGAATGGAGACATTGTCATCGCTTGATAAAATTTGAAATTCCTGATCAGATTCTTACTCATTGGTTCACTACCTCCTTTGTCAATCAGATTGAAAAATACATAGCCATGGGGGCATGTGTAATCGAGGAATAGGCCATTGCTCATGCCCAGTACCTTGATCTCGTGTACTCTCAATCGAGCATATTGCATGATATTTTGACTGATGCCCCTTGACCTGGAACTTATAACGCATCGGTGACCCCATCTGTCGATGGTATTATTGGTTTTGTGTCTCAGGCTTCGCGCAAGTCTTGTTCTTCCAACCCTGGTAAGCAAAAATATAATTCTTCCAATGATATTGCTCCTCAGTCTAGTCTGAATCCTGGTAAAATCTCGGAGGTCAATGCCGTTCAGGAAAATTTTGTGGATAAGACTTCTAATGGAAAAAATAAGGGTAAAGGAAAACCCAAGGCCGATGCCCCAAAACCAGATTCGTCCAAACCTCATGTTGATGATGGTTCGTAGCGTAAGCTGAAGTATCCCTGTCCGATTTGTGATGAAGAGAACTACACCAAGGATTGTCCTCGACGGGCCAAAGTGAGTCAATTTCTCAAGGGAACTTAGGGTACTCCTATTGTTCTTAAAGAACCTTTTCCATCTTAGCAGACCCAGATGGTCGAGCAGCCTCAATCGTCTGCTCCATTTGGTTCTCAAGTGTTCATGATGAACGGTTCTGCATTAGTTTCCATCGCTACTCTGTCGAAAGATTATATTGGATCGTGACAGGAAACAGGGAAAGAGATCGCTGATGGTCCTCCTCCCCCACATATTTTTGGCCCTCTTGAGATTGAAAGGCCCAGTGTTGAACCCGTTGTGCGACCAACTTCCAAAGGTGTTCTCCGGAAGTCTTCTTATAATACCAATGCCCGTGCTGCTCAACCTTACAATATTGTTGAAGATTTGGCATAGGCGCCGTCTATGATGTCCGTGTTAGAATTACTTCGGAGTTGTCTGTCTCAGTGGAAAGCTTTATTATCTGCGATTAACGGGGTTGATACTGTTGATACTAGCCTCCTCACTTTCAATCTATATAATTTCATCCCACGACTTCTGCACCAGATTGTGCTCATTATACAAGTCATTATTAATGGTATCGACATCCATCGAGTCGTTGTGGAAGAAGGTTCCTCAACCTATGTCATGTCAGCTTCGTGCTGGAAGGCCATTGGCTCTCCGGCCCTGAATTCCTCACCAAATTCCCTTGAAGCATTTGATGGAAGGGAATCTAAACCTTTGGGTGTTCTCGCAATTTTACTGATTACCTTAAAAGGGAAGACAGTCAATGTTGAAGTAGAAGTATTTGATGCTAAACTCAATTACAATCTTCTACTCGGTCGCAGTTGGACTCATGCTATGCTTTGTGTTTTGTCCACCCTCTTCCGTGTTTTGAAATTTCCACACGAGGGAATTTTTTTTACTATCGATCAGTTGTCCTTCTTCACCTCTTCTTCCGAGAACAACGTTATGTATGTGGATAAGATCCCAACTCCATTCGAGAGCGTTGGGTCGGGTCTCTTCAAGGCTCCATCCCTCATGGGTATTTTTCCCCTTCCACCACCTACGACTATTCAAGTTCATATGATCTCTTGGTTTGATGACCCATGGATTATTCCTTTGCCTAAACAAGTTTATTCATTTGGTGATTCAATGCCTTTGAGTCCGATTGAAATCAATTATTGTGAACTCATTGTTGCATTCGATACTCCATCATCTGATGGTGCTCCTTTGAGCTTGTCTCTTGACGTGTATTCTCAATCCCCCTGGCTTGGTGATTTAGATTAGCCTGATCCTTTGAAATAAGTGTTTCCTTTCGATGAAGCTATGGTAGAAACCATGGCTCTCGAAGACTTGTCATGGGACGATGGTCATCATTGTTCTTCGTTTATGCCTGGCCTCAGGGCTATGTCTACCTGTCTTGAGCATTTTGCGTCTCAAGCTCCTTCTCCTCCAATTCAAACGCCACTCCTGACACATGAAGTATATCTCCAGACTTCCACATTATGATCTGAGTTGACCAAGGATGCCTACCACCGTATCCGGCATAACTCGCAACCTTATCGTATAGTCAGAGATATGCTCTATCGTGTTGGAGTTGATTATGTACTTCGCTGATGTTTGACCCTAAAGGAAGTTGAGAAAGTATTGAATGATTGTCACAGTGGCGCTTGTGGTGGTCACATGTCTGGTTATGCTACAACACAAAAGATACTTCGTGCTGGTTATTTTTGGCCTTCTATTTTCAAAGAGTGTATTGTTGCAGTTTGTAAATGCCATGATTGCCAAATTTATCAACGCAATATGTGTGCACCACCCATTCCTCTTCACCCTGTCATTACTGTTGGTCCCTTTTCCAAATGGGGCATCGATTTTATGACTTGTAACCCTCACTTGGCTAGGGGGCATGCTTATATCATCGTAGCCGTGGACTACTTCACCAAATGGGCCGAAGCATTGCCTACACTTGCCTCTGACGATAAGACAACTGCTCAGTTCATAGTCAATCATATTATTTCTAGTTTTGGTGTCCAGAAATCCATTGTCACTGATCATGGTTCCCATTTTTGGCATTATATGATGGTGAAGTTGACTTCCAAGTTGGGTCTACGTCACGACAACTCAACGCCGTACTACCCTCAAGCCAATGGCCAGGTTGAATTTGTGAAAAAATTTCTTGTCACAATGCTTCAGCGTACGATTGGGATCCACAAATAAAACTGGCATCTCATGTTATTTTCGGCTCTTTGGGCATACCAAACCTCAGTGAAGAATGCATCTGGATTCACCCCATTCCAGTTGGTTTACAGTCTAGAAGCTACTCTCTTGATTGAGTGTGAAATGCCTTCACTCAAGTTAGCTGTGGAATTACTGCCAAATACCTCGCTAGAAGAAGAGTGTCTCCTTTACTTAGAGAGGTTGGAAGAAACTCGTTGCTTAGCCACTTTGGTCATCGAAGAAAAAAAGAAGCGAGTCAAAGCTTATTTTGACCAATCAGTTTCTCCTCGTTCCTTCATTGAAGGAGATCTCGTCCTCCTGTATGACCAAGCTCATGATAAGCTGGGGGCAGGAAAATTTCAACCTATGTGGCATGGGACATACATCGTTAAATTTCTATTGTAAAATGGGGCCTATGAGTTAATTGACTACGAAGTTCATGCTCCTGAACAACCTAGAAATGGGTTATATCTCAAAAAATATTATGCCTGAGTCATTCATGCATAACAGGTGTACATAGGTGTTGTTTTCAGTTTTGTACATGTTTTGGGTTTGGTGTGATTTGTGAGAGTTTTATTTATTATTGGGTCTTGCTTATTGTACAAATGTCTATTACCCCTTATGTCAGTTTCGCGGATGGTGCTTCTCGCAGTACCAGGAATTTGTCTTTGGAAGCCTGGGTAATTTATGATCCTGCTGGTGAATTGATAGATATGCAAGGTATTTGTCTAGGATGGACTACAAAAAATGTTGCTAAATATAGCACTGTCATTGAGTTATTAACTGAGGCAATCGGCCTCAGCATACATGCATTTCTTGTAAATCTAGATTCACAGCTTTTTGTTCTACAACTCAATAATCATTATTCAGTTAGAAATCCGCACATTCTGAGATTGTATTTACGAATTTGTTTATTATAAATACATTTTTATTTCATTACTTATCAACATATTCCTAGACGAATGAACACATTAACTGATACAGTGGCTAACATTGTATTAGATAGGCATTTGCATAATTTGTAAAAGCATCACCATATGTAAAAGATCCATGTAGGAAAATATATGTATATATATATATATATATATATATATATATATATATATATATATATATATATATATATATATAGATATATATATATATATATATATATATATATTGTAGAATTTTGAATAATAGCTGAATTATTCACCGAGATTATCCTGATTACACACTATTTAAGCTTCATGCATAATACATAACCTCTTCTACAATTGATCATCAATTTGTGGAAATAGAAGCAGTCGCATGCACACATTAAAACATAATCAAGCACACATATAACACAGTATGTAATGGGGAAAGCTTACAGCTGAAAACCCCCAACTATCTGTATATTATAATGATAGAGAACATGTAACAATACATAGCACAAAGCTCTCACAGCTCTCAGCACTATCTCACATGCTACACACAAACTAGCACGGAAAATGAACAAGTCACAGGTTCAAATCTCCTCCACAAGTCTGCCTGCCTCTACTGCGCAATCCAAGATGAATAATGATGAGATCCAAGTTCAAATCCACCTGGTTTGTACTGCGCAATCCTCATTGGAAATCTCAATCAATGTGTGTGCAAATCTCATGCACAACCATAGTCACAACTGATAGTAGACTCACCCTTTCACCCACCTCTAACACTGGTCTCCACTGAACTGTCCATGCATTGCAGTTAATTGATGTGTTCTTTAGTTGATTTATGAGTTAATAATTAGTGAATTAATTAATAATTAATTCACACCACTCATCACTAGTGTATTTATCAATTAGACTAAATACAACTAGTTCAACTAAGTTAAACCGAACACAACTCCACCAACTGTCTCATCAACTCCACCAAACTCTACCACATGAGTTCTAACTGAAGTCAACCATGCAATAGCTCAACTAACCCTTAGGAAAAGCATATTTCCTTCTGTCAGCTGCATGTGCCACATCCAAGCATCAAACTAAAGTGCTCCAAGAGGATAATATAATGTTTATAGTCTAAATATTATTAAGGGTTAATAATATTTGACTGTTCTATTTTTAGCCCGGCAGTCTAAAAATAGAAACCGCCCAATGTCTAAAAATAGAGGTCCATCTATTTTTACCAACTCGACCAATCATCCATAAATAGCATCCTGCACCTCATAGACCATGATCCATATGTCTAAAATAACTGCGCCAAAAATAGCCCGCGGGCCCACTTAGTGAGCGACTTCTTTTCACTAAGCTCCATCATCTTGTTGCATTTTCAACATATATATATATATCGCATGTTTGCAATTGTGTACATCATAACGTCAAAAAATATATATGTATGTTTCTTTTACATACCGAGACATCATGTCTCGCAAAATATGCAGATAAAATAAACCTAGGTGTCTAATCCGCATGGTGCTCATGATAACATGTCACAGCCTGTACTAGCTGCCTCAGAAAGCGGTGAATTTGGTGGGCATCCCTACAGTATGCCTCTAGTAGGCACGAGGAACATCATCAAAAAGTGCATAATCTGGAACTCCTTAGGTGATCCCCTCCAGGTTGCACAATATCTTGTCTTCCTCGTCGCCCTCACCCTGAGGGTCGAATTCATGAGGGATTCACCTTGCTATTTGTGACATACCAGTAGGTCTCTCTGGGCCAACATCTACATCACATGGATTCAATGTTAGAACATACATAAATAAACAAAAAAATCATAATACTCATAAATCTTAAAAAATTGAGCCTTACCCAAATTTTCATCCCAATCTTCTCCCTCCGGGAGTGGGAGGCCTGGATCATCAGTGAAATTTGTGCCAACGTAGGGCCAAACCTCCACGACAATAAGTTGTCGATGGAGCTAATGAAAAAATTGCAGCCTCCAAGACATCTGTTGGTCGCCCCCTGTGCTTGGCATCAGTGCTGCCCATCTGTGGTTCTCTTGCTGGTGGATTCGGAACTATAACCTCCTGTCACTGAAAAATTGGCAATCATTCCAAGAATAACGATACCAGAATGGATCCATAACAAAAAAATTTCAGTTTGGTATTCTTGCATTTGGTTAGTTGGCGCTTCATGTTGATGGTTATGGCCTCTGCCCAGTTGTAGAGAGTTGGAGCCATGTAGTCCACAGCAAGAAGCAACTGTGTCTTTGTTGCTTCATGCGGTGCTTTTGATCCAGCAGCCCATGTGATGGTATGCAATACCACACGTAGCATCAAATAAGGAATATTTTGAATATCAACTTTCCCACTACCTGAAACTTTCCGCACTCCTCGACATACCATGTCGATTATCATGGTCATGTTTTCCATACAGGGCTAAGTGCCGGTTAGGAGTGGTGTTGCACCCCTCTACGATAATCATGTGACGAAATATACATCGGAGACATCAATCTCAAGCTCTTGATCCCATAGGATAAACTTCTCTTGATTTTCATCCCATATACTGATTAGATATTGTAGCAATTTTCGTTGGGCTCAGAGGCATGGTGTTAGAAAGAACTTTAGAAAACCACAGTTTCTGAGGGCGGCCATAACTCCCTCATTTTCCATGGCCAACTCATCTTCTTCACTATGCTCCCTTTCTTTCCATTCTATGACCATTTTTCTCCTTTCTACCTGCAAACACACACATACAAGTGGTATTAGTCAATATTTATCCTTGAAATTGTAAGGAATTGGGACATTTGGTGCATTAATTTGTTTGAAATTGATTTTCATCGTTGGCGTGCCTGTTTCTAAAACAATCGCGCCAATGGGCGCGCCCCAGTATTAAAAAATGGGTGGTTGGCGTGACTCTGTGCCTGAAACCCATGCCAACTGCGCAACCCTAAATTTTACAATTTCTGCCCCCAAATTCAAAATTGACAAATGCAAGAAGAAAGGAATAGCTTAAAATGACAAGAGGGATCTTAGCTCTTACCTGGAGTTGACAGATTTGCGATTGGTGTACTGGATTGGCTGCTATCGTCGCCGCAAGATTGCACAGTAAAATGGGTGAAAATTGCTCCACAAGAGGTAAAAGTGAAAAGTAATTATTTTTTACCATTTTTGGAATTTTATAACTTTTTCACAACCGTAATTAGGTTTTAAGGCATGTTTTTTGATCATTTTATCATTATTTTTCAGAAAATACATTTTACACATGTCTCTTGTGCAACAACAGGTTTTTCATGCGACAGTGATGAAGTAACGAGTTATATTTTATACTTTTTTGGACTTGGTAAAAACATGAAAAAGTCACTACTAGAGTCATCTTTCAGCTCTTTTCTGACTCTCTAAAATTAAAAATATTGCCGAGACTCTTATCGTTTTGAACTCGTTAAATGGATGTGAAATGATATCTAGCCAGTATACGTTTAACCCTTTTTCAGGCTGGGATAGATTATTTACGAAAAAGGAATACCTTAGCCTATCGCAACTAAGAGGTTCTCTCAAACACATTTTTCTACCTTTTCGGATCTGGGAGACTACCTAAGAAAAGGGACTGCTAGAGTTTTCTTTTTTGCCTTATTTTCAAACTCTCTAAACATGAAAAGATGTCGAGTTCTTCCTTTGTCAGACTCGACTCTGATGACATCGGGCTTCGTCACCATGATGTTATTCGAGTTCCTCCTTCCTATGGCTCATAAAATGTACTAGGATGGATTTGTCTGAAGGAAAAACTTATATTGTAAGCATATGCTATCCCCTTTAGGCTTGTTTTCAACAATAAATGGGGTACTCGCCAGAAATGGTGGGGGAAAATGGAACCAGATTGTAGTGGAGTTGGAAATATCTCACTCTTGAACATGGCACTTGTTTGCATTCGTGTCGGGTTGGGGATATCTCATTTTGTCATTTTTTCCTCCATGGGTTTGGGTAATCTCTTTCAACCTCTCATTTTCTCTTTGCCACGTCATCATGACCTCAGATCCTTTGATGTCAAATACTGCCAAATCCAGTGTTGTACTACTGATATGTTCAAGAGAAGTTTTCCTCTAAAGTTTTCAACCTCCCTCTAATTCTTTGTTGGTCTTGATTCAAAAACATCATATTCCTCTGTCTCGTGTGGATGATGTGGGAAACATTATGGCCCAACTTCAATCAGGTCACTTCCTATTGACTTAAATTCATTATCTAGGAAATTGATCTAGAGACTCCCTTTTTGCACCTTGGAGCCTGCATGCCTCAATGGCAGGTTCTTCACATTCGACGTAAGGTCTACATCATTGGTCTTCGATCAATTGAATCTGTGGTGTTCGACGCCAGATCAATGTTCACATTCTGTGGATTGTACCTTCATACCTTGAGAGCCATTTTCATTATTGGTGGTTCATCTTGCGTCTGTTAACAACTTTCATCATTGGCTGGTAATCAGAAAATTTTCTTGCATGTTCGACTTTAGCTCACATATTCGCATGCCTGAATTTGTACTTGTTCAGATCGAGATGGAGTGCAAGACCCTAGGTTTTGTCTGATAAAATCTAGGTTGTGGGTTCTTTGTGTATTATCATGACTTATTTCATGACTCTTTGATTGGATGGCTGCAACCATACTTGAGTCTATTTGTTGATCTTTGCTACTGGATGGTTGCGTCCATACCTAGATCTTAGCTTTTTATATACACTTTTATGGATGGCTGCGCCCATGCCACAAGTTCATGTATCATAGATATCATTTGCATTTGTAATTGCAGGTTTTCTGACAGTGGTGTTTGGTTCAAACGTGTTCTAATAAAGCATTTCACCCCTCCCTCTCTCTTGGACTTCATGCTTTAGGGGGAATCTGTTACACATCATTTTGTCACTGTCCCTACAATCCCCATCCCGCACATTTGAGGGTAATTTTTGTGACTTATGAATAGTGTCATGCCTTGAAAATAACATCATTGCATCCCTTTTGATGAAGGCAACATTTTTCTTGTTGACATTTCCCTGAGCAGAGATGTAAAAATCCTTGTTTTTGCCTTGGCTCGAGTGGCCAGTTCTGCCCCGCACCGATGTGGAAGATTAACAATAGGGCCCGTGCCACCCAGCGCTCTGTCCCAGTGTAATGCCCGCGCCACCTGGTGCTTTGTCCCAATGTAATGCCTACGCCAAGCTATTTATGAAATTGTCTTTAAAAATATAGGCGGAGGTTCCATTCCAACCACCTCCGAGATGAGTCATTGGGAGTGTTTGAACTAAAACAACCACAGGCCTCCTCCTTTAGTTAGTATTTTCCACCTCCCTTGGAACACTCCTAAAGGATAGGCCTACCTTTCACCTTTGTAGGGATTGCAACCTCTTCCTTTTCCTCTATATAAACAAGCCTTCTCCCTTTATGAAAACTAGCTGAACAAAGATAATTATACAACTGAAGAGTTTAACACATTATAGGTTAATAACTGAGTTATTGAGAAGGTAGAACTAGGATAAATCCATCGAGAGGTCCCTTATCCCATCTGAATTCCCCGACAACATTTGATACGTGCTTCACCCGAGCCCCGCTGGAGGATACCGCAACGTCAGAGCATGGTTTTATCTCTTCTTTCTACCTATTAATATAAGTGACTATTGTCTGGTTCCCGTCTTATGTTTTGTCTTTATCGAATGTAATATGCTAGTATTCTCTGACTTAATAGTATTTTTTGGATGAAATTAGTCTGTGGTATGTGGTTATCATTTTCTGATCTCTATGCAGGTGTCCAAATGTGATAAGAGGAAGGGTTGTGACTTGCCTTCGATCAGGAGCGAGAGGTTCTCATCATCACTACGAGTGTCGATGGTAGCTTTGGACCACAGGTAGGCCATATTATTCGCATCCTCTTTCATTCAAATGTCTAGGAACCTACACTCTAGCATGATTACTTGTTATTAGACCCACCCTAGGGCTAGAGGGATCGTCTCTGTCCGTAGAGAGGATTTGCCTACATAACAGTGATATATGGAAAACTACATTCAAAACCAAACAAATACTCTTTGACTGGCTAGTTATGCCATTTGTTTTGTGTAATGCACTAGAAAATTTCATGTGTGTTATGGATAGTGTTTTGCGTCCATTCCTTGATGCATTTTTGATTGTGTACTTAGATGACATATTGATTTGCAGCAAAACAAGAGAAGATCATGTCGTGCATGTGAATAGAGTGCTTGATATTTTGAAGAAAGAGAATTTTTTTCTTAAGATGTCAAAATGTGAGTTTGGAAAGACTTATTTGGTTTATTTGGGACACATTGCAGGAGGAGGTGTGTTGAGAATTGATCCTTCTAAAGTGTAAGCCATTGTGAATTGGCCCACACCCAAAACAGTAATTGAGGTAAGAATTTTCTTAGGTGCAGCTCAATATTGGAGAAATTTTATTGCTAACTTTTCTTCCATTGCAGCTCCTATGCATGCAATGACAAGTGTGAAGAAAGGCTTCCAATGGGGAGGAAAACAACAATAATATTTCGAAGATTTAAAAGACATGATTAGTTCAGATCTAGTCCTTGCATTACCAAATTTGAGACAGCCATTCGAGATACAAACTGATGCTAGTGATTATGCCATGGGCGAAGTTATTTTGCAGCATGGTAAACCTATCACTTTTCATTCTGAAACATTTAATGGTGTTGTAACTAATTATCCTACATATGACAAAGAAATATATGTGTTGGTACAAAGTGTCAAGAAGTGGAAACACTACTTTATGGGTAAAGAGACTATTGTACATACCAATCACCAACCATTACAATACTTGCAGCCGCAAACAAAATTACAACAATTAAGATATTTCAGGTGGATGGGATTTCTTCAATAGTTTCACTTGGTTATAAGGTAAAAGAAAGGTTTTTTCAATAAAGTTTCTGACATGCTTTCAAGACCAATCATTAGTGCATCTACTTTACTCAAAAATGAATCTATTGTACATGAGAGTTACATAGAACAATATGCACATGACATTGATTTTCAAGATGTGTATGCTAGTTTGAGTGAAGGGAATCAAGTTGAAGAAAAATATTACCACATGCATAAAAATTTGATGTTTCATTTGGGCAAGTTGTGTATACCACAAGGAGAGAGGCTAAGTGTCATGAGAGAAGCTCATTCATCTATTATTTCTGGACACTTTGGGGTAAGAAAAATAGTGGTGCATCTACAGAGGTATTGCTATTGGCCTCGCATGATAGATAGTGTGTCGCATTTTATAAGAGGTTGTTCTATGTGTGAAACAAGTAAGCCTAGTAATAGGAATTTTGGGTTATACACGCCACTACCAGTGCCATCAAGGCCATGGGAGAGTGTCTCCATGTACTTTGTTGGAAGTCTACCTATGTCAAGAATACAACATGATTATGTTTATGTAGTTGTGGATAGATTCAATAAAATGTGTATACTTATGCCATGTAAGAAAACCATTACTGCTGAAAAAACTGCTGAACTTTATTTTCAACATGTTTGGGTTCATTTTGGATTGCCAAATTCTATTGTTAGTGACAGGGACTCCAGATTCATTAGGAATTTTTGGTCAAATATATGGAAGATTATGAACACAAATTTGAAAAAGAATACTACTTTTCATCCACAAATAGATGGAAAAACCAAGGTGGTGAACAAAACCTTTGTGCATATATTGAGAGGATATTGCAGCAAACATCGTAAGTTGTGGGATGAGCAAATGAATTGCATTCAACATGCTTACAACCAGGAAAATCACTTTTCAACATAAACATCACCTTTTGAAGTATGCTTTGGGTATTTTCCAAAGTCGCCATTAGAATTCATCTTTGGGAAGGATGTTGAAACTGATGGCCATAGTGATATTGACAAGGCTTGAAAGTTCATTGAGCAAATTCAGATTATACATCAACAAGTTCAAGAACATCTTGAGAAAATTCAAAGAAAATATAAAGAGAGGCATGAAAAACATAGAGTTGATCACAAGTTTCAAGAGGTAGATGAGGTATGGTTACACATTAGCAAAGAAAGGATACAAGGGGAAGGTAAAAAGCTCAAACCCATTCGCTATGGTCCATTCAATATCATAAAGCAAGTTGGAAATAATGAATTTCAACTTGACTTTCCTTCTTATATGCAAATTTATTTAGTTGTTAATGTTGAAAAATTACGTTTGTATGAGCCACCTTTGATCAATGATCAAGGAAGTGATGTTCAACTACCTTCTATTGAATATTTCTTGCCAGAATTTCTGAATGATCTCAAAGAAGATATAATTCTTGACAGGAGGACAAGAGCATCCAAGAGGGGAAGTGTTGACTAACTTCGAGTTGGGATCAAAGGCACTAAACCAAGCAAGGAAAAGTGCATGGAGGTTGGAAAGGTGAGGGAGTTGTACCCTCATCTACTGAATAGGTAATCAAGTATTTTAGGGTCCAAAAGATTCCCAATGAGGAGGTGTGATCAGGACGTCATAAATTTTGCTCAAAATTCAAAGTTATAGGATTGGGTTGAAACTAGGATGGTTGCGTAGATATCATTTTCCTGATTCCGGCACTGTGAACAGTTCAAAAAAACGATGTCGTATGAGGGAGATATCGTGTTCTGATTGAAATGCCAAATAGGTAGAAATTGCGATAGGTTTGGCTGGGATGCACAATTAGCAGGGTGGAAGTACAGTCATCAAAAGGAATATTCTAAGGAATATTCCTTCTTCGAAGCTAACCATAAGATGAAAAGTGGTGCAATTTGATTGGTCGAATGGTTGTACATTTTTATGTTTTGGGCCAGTTAGAGGGTGACATGTGGCCAGCCCTGAGGCTGCCACATGTCCCCGAAATGACATATCAAAATTTTCGTGAGGTTCGTAGGGCTCGACCTCGTGAATTTTGGCAGAGCACGCACATGCTACACCTCCGAGCTATACATCAATTCTTTAACTCTATAGTCTATGACATAAATTTAAGTTTGAATGCAGACATGTTTGGGGGTTGGAACCATCAGTGGTCCCAACCCGCAAGAGGTTCCATTGGAGTAGTCACATGGCATGTAACCATAACATTTATCGTCATAGTCTATCCATTAACCAATTCGACCTGCAGTCTCCTCCATTTCCACAAGCATTGTCACATGGCCATGTTTAATGCTATCTCCGATGGTCAACTCAACTCCACGGATAAGGCGTAACCTTTGACGGTTATGAAACCCGTAGGTTTGGGGTTGGCATGTGGCCACCCCAACCATAGCCATTAATTTCCACAATTTATTTGGTGGTCAATATTGGCAGGCATGCCATTTTTGGCAGAAATTGCTAAATTAACTCCAGTTAAGTCGAGTTCTCCATTTTTAGTGGAGTTTTTCTAGGTGTAACAGGGCAAAAGAGTAGGAGACTCAATTTTCACCCATTCTGAGTGAATGAAGGGTCATTTTTGACTAATTGGAGCATTATGGAGCCATTGGTGTAGAGAAAATAACCAATAGATGGATATAACTACATGCATTTGAAAAAGTTTGAGCATAATGAAATATGGACATGCCATTGGGAGTTGGACCAGAAGATGTAGCCCAGGAGGGGTGAACTGCTTCATCATGCTTGCTATGTAAATTTCATGTGGTGACTTATTTCTATGTTTTACACTATTTTTAAGTTTTATTTAAGCTTGTTTTTATGCTTCTAATTCACTAAAATCATCTACAATTCATGGTTAAAATCCTCAATCCTTAAGCAAACTAATGTGACAATTATGCACATGTTTATAAACTGAAAAGACACTTAGCACAAAAAAAATAGTACAGTCATTTTAGATCAGATAACCACACGATCCTTATATCAAAGTATATATTCCTACCAAGTGTAACTTGCTGGGGGGTTAGGATTCACCTGTAACCTTTGGATTTTATAGGAAAGAGATGAATGGTAAAACTATTTGTCACGTGCCTCCTCAATCCAAGATGGTATGGGAAAGGATAAGGATAAGAGGTTGTTTTCCTCCTTAAATTATCATGACAAGGCATAAACTACAACAATGTCTCGATGCTTCTTATAGACTATCTCATAGTCATAGCCCAAAATTTTGGTAAGCCATTTATTTTTTTGCGAAGAGGATAAGTGGTACTCCAAAAAATACGTCAAACTATGATGGTCAGTTAGGATTTGGAAATTTAATCCAAGAAAGCATGGTCACCAAGTGTCTACAACATGTAGGATGGCCATCATTTCTTTTTCATAACTAGATTGACCCAAATTATTTCCACTCAATTGTTGGCTTGTGAAGGCTATTAGTCTACCTTATTGCATTAAGTCTACTTCAATGCTCATCCGTGAGGCATCACATTCGATCACAAAAGGTTTTTTTAAAATATGGGAAGGCCAAAACTAAGGTGGAACACATGGATTATTTGAGATCAAAGAAGGCATGTTGAGTTGCTTCTGTCCAGAGGAATGCATTTTTCTTAAGAATATTCGTTAGGGGTCTAGAAATGCATCCATAATTTCTGACAAATTTGCAATAGTATCCCATGAGGCCCAAAAATATTTGTGGGCTTTTCAAGGTTCGAGGTTGTGGCCAATATTGCATTGCCTCAATATTTTTTGGATCCACCCATAGTACTTCGCGGCCCACAATGTGTCCCAAGTACTCCACCTCTTCCATTCCAAAAGAACACTCAAAAAATTTGACAAATAATTTAGTATCCTTCAAAAGTTACAATACATGGTCAACATGTCGAAGATGTATTTCCCATGTTTTTTTGTAGATGAGTATATCATCAAAAAAGACCAAGACAATTTTTTTAAGACATGGCTTGAGAAGGAAATTCATGAGACTTTGAAAGGTTGACAAGGCATTACAAATACCAAAGGGCATAACCAAAAATTCATAGTGAGATTAATGGGTTCTAAAATTTTCCTTGGGAATGTATGGTACTTTCATTATGATTCAGTGATAGTTTGAACGAAGATCCAACTTGGTAAAGAATTGAGCGCCATGGAGTTCATCAAGGAGATCATTGACTACTGGAATAGGAAACTTATCCTTGATGGTGAGATTTTTGAGGGCCTTGAAGTCAGGACATATGAGCCACTCCCCATATTTATTTAAGATGATGACCACTAGGGATGAATAAGGACTGGTGCTAGGAAAAATAACACCTCCTTCTAGTGGCTCCCTAATAATATTTTTAATCTCATTATTTTGTGGGAATGGATACCTATAGGGGAAAAAATTTGGCGGATGACTACTCAAAATTAAAGGGATTCTATGATCATGCTCACCTCAAGATGGGGTATCTCCTTGGGTTTTTCAAACACATGTTGATGGTGACTCAACACCTTTTTAAAATCTAGATGAATTTTTGCAAAGATTGATTCAATTGCCTAGATTGCATTGAATTTAGCAACTACCTCATGATGTCCCTTTATAAAAATATTCTCCATTCTATATAAGCTGAAGATAGTAGGAGCACCTTCCTGGATCCCTCAGAGCATATGAGTGTTTCCATTCTATTTGAATCTTATATATAGCTCTTGGAAGTCCATCGTAATGGGTCCTAGTGTTAGAAGCCACTCAGCTCCGAGGACGATGTCACACCTCCCATTTCAATGAAAACAAGTGTGTTTTAAGGTGATAGTCACCCATCCAAATATTTATATTCTAACAATGTCCTTTGCATTTCATGGTCCCCCCATCAGCTATAAGGACTTTAAAATTGGATACTACTTGCATAAAAAAATGCACATTCTTAACAACCCATTTATGGACAAAATTATGCATGTTTGCATTGTTAATCAACACCACCATCAGCCAATGCTTAATAAAGCCTTTGATTTTAAGCGTTTGTGGAGAAGAAATACCTGCTAATGGAATGAGTGATATAATTAGTTCATCAGATGTTGTTGTAGTATGTTGGGATGCCATTGTGTCCTTCCCATACACTTCAGTAGGCTGGGCCTCATCGTTTGTGCTATTTTCAGTTGCGTCAAGCTAAAATAACTTTGGTTCCTTGCATTTATGGCCTAGGGAATATTTTTCATCACAATAGTAATACTGGAGAGTTTGCCGGATTATACTGGAGGGTTTCGTGAGACTGTGGATAATCCGGCAAACTCTCCAGTAAACAAAAACCACAGGAATTTGAAAACCACAATAGTAATACAATCCTTATCTTCTCCTTTTGGATATTTCCACTAGTGACACCTTTTTCACTTTAAGCGTTTGAGTGGGGACACTGGTAGGGGTGGGATGTTCCTTTGATATGAATAAAGGAAAAATGGATCGGGCATTAATAAGAGTTTCAACATCTAAAACTTATTGGCAAGCTTCCAACAAAGTATTCAATTGATGCATTCTAACATGTGCCTAGATGGCTTCCTTGAGGCTACTAATGAAACATTCCATATGGAAGGCATCCCCTAGGCCATTGGTCAAGATAACCAGTTGTTCAAATACCACGATGTAGTCTCATACTGTACCAATTTGTTTGAGCTTCATGAGGCGACCCATAAAGTGAGAGTCCCTGTCAAAACAAGCACAAATGGATTTAGAGAACATATTCTAAGTTGAATTTCATGCGTAGCAATTCTAATGCCATTGCCACCACTGGAAGCATTCTTAGTCCAAGTAAAGAGCTCCCACACGTAGTTTGGTTTCATCATCCCAGATATTGTTGAGTTGAAAATATTGGTACCATTTGTACCACCCAAAATGCCAGGTTAGAACTGTCAAATTTGATCATTTTCAATCTTGGGTGTCTTATTGTTAGAATATTGGTGACCCCCATGGAAATTTTGATACCCCTCATATCGATGGTGGCTAGATTCTCCTTCCAAGTGGGCATTGTCATGGTTCCCCTCCCCCATGGGGTATTTAGCCTTGATGAATTGATGGATGGGCGCTAGTGCCTTTGCAATCACATATTTTATTTTGTTCGTGATGCTTTCTCTTAGGTCTTGTTGAGCCCCAAGATTGTTCTTTCTTTCATCTTACTTTACCCCATTTTCCTTTTTCCATTGTTATCCCAGGCCCAATTTATCAATGAAATTAGTTAAAATTACTTTTAGAATGAATAACATGGCTAACTTGCTAAGTTTTGTGATTTTGTCATTGTAATGCATTGTGAACTGAAACTAGCTACAGAATGCAGACATTCCGTAGCTAACCGCCAATTCTGCAGATGTCTTCACGTTTAAGCATGTTCTAGGTGTCCTCTCAAGAAAAGCCACACATGGGTATATTCCACATCCTGTCCTCATCGTTCGTTGCTCACCATGAAGAATGAACCAAATTCTGGACGTGGTTTTGGTACGTGGGAACTCATTCAAGGAGGCAGACTTCTAATAGGACTAGGACAGTCCAGATTTCCTTTTTCCCTTTACGCTGCCATCTTTAGATTCCTAGTACGATTTTGATAATGAAACACAATGATCCCCGTAGTGTTGCAAGTTCTGTTATGTAGATTTGTTATAAAAGCACTCGGGAAACCGAGAGACAAACTCTAGATTTTGCTTAGATTTCATGGATTGATTGTTATCTTTCGGAAGACCGAGAATACTCTGTTTCAAGTTATTTTTCTTTAATGAAGAAGACAACATTGCTTTGAACGCGTTGAGTTGATTTTGAGTTAGATTCCGTCTGGTGGTAGAGGGCCCCTGCCTCC